>JADRCH010000090.1:5107316-5137690 GCA_019843965.1 Rhynchomys soricoides
TCTCTCTCTCTCTCTCTCTCTCTCTCTCTCTCTCTCTCTCTCTCTCTCTTTCTCTCCT
This sequence comes from Rhynchomys soricoides, assembly GCA_019843965.1. Lineage (NCBI taxonomy): Eukaryota > Metazoa > Chordata > Mammalia > Rodentia > Muridae > Rhynchomys > Rhynchomys soricoides. The sequence goes on from JADRCH010000090.1 coordinate 5,107,375, forward strand.
GTGATAAAGAATGCTGTGCTGTTTAGTAGAAAACTGAGTTCTAGAGCTGAAAGTTGGACTTGGTGGCTAAAAGTGTGCTTCTGTGATCATCTAACGCCAAGAAAAGAAGATGCAGGGGGTGAGGTGGTGTGGGAGAAGAGGGAAAGAGAAAAGGGAGGATGCCGCGCAGACTGACTTGTCCTCACGGGGCTGATGGGGACAGCGAGATGGCATACGCAGCCTTTGATTCTCAGGCCTGGTTAAGTGTGAAGAACACCGGTGACATTCTAGTCTTCCATAAATCACTATAAAAATGTTTATGGACCCTGCAATTTACTGTCTTTTAAATGCAAATTGAAAGGGGGCACCATTGCAAGTGTAAAAGAGACCCACCCATGGTGGCCTCTGAAGGAATTAGAAAATGCCAGCCGTCGATTTTCGTAGATGGTATGACCTCAGATGGGACCGTTTCAGAACGATTTTCGCATCTGTGTGCTGGTGACAGCTCTGGCAATTTATCAAGGATATTTCTGCGACTGGGAGGGAGATGGAGACCAGCATGGAGTTAAACCTTCGCTTCGAACAGGGATGGTATTTTTCACTTCTCCGGAGGAAAGAGGTGACTCAAAAGCCAGATCTCGAAAGTTATTTTGGCAAAATGCAAATCTTTCTATGGAAGTCAGCTCAGACATAGTTTTTGCTTTTATTTTTATTTTTTAATTTTTAAAAAACTGAAGCTCTCTATTTAGAAATATTGAAGATGAAGTGACCTTGAAAACAGCAGCACCGAGTCAGGTACCCTTGCAGCAGTATGCTTCTAGAGAGGTGGATTTTGCTATATGGGTATTGTTTCTACCTTGTCATAAAGCAACCAGTGGGGTAAAGCATCAACCATGGGGCACAGTTCTGTCCCCACCCAGGCTCACCTAGTGAAGCTCAGTTTTTCTTTACATTTGACCCCAATGTCACCATGGGCAAAACTGTTTGAATGAGTTGTAATGGGCAGGTGTGTCAATGACGTGTTTAGCCTGGAGCCAGACCTGTGGGCAAACAGCCCGAGTCACTGGTGGTTCTCTCTCAATGCACTTTTACAGGACAAGGGACAGTAGGAGATGGTGACCCTCAAATGAACGGGGGCATCTTGAGAAACACAAACACAAACAGGGTACAGTGAAGGAAAGCCCCACAGCCCACAGAAAGAAGCTGCTCTGCAGTTCTTCCAATGGCCTCCCCCTACCTCCCACCTGCCTCTGATGGAAAACACCCCAAGTCAGTACCATTTATAGAACCGTGGCTCGAGAAAACTATTTCCCCATCCACAACACATGTGCCATAAACGCTGCCGAGCCGCATCCTCATTTGCTGTTGAAAAGAGAGAGACTGCACATTTTGCTTGTTTTCAAACATAAGCTCCTCTCTGCACCTTGGAGGGTGAAGCAAAGATCTGTTCTCCCTGGCAGCCCCTCGCTGAAATGCACGTTGCTGGCAAGCCCTGTCTGCTGATAGTGCCGTCAGAGCAGGCTGTCAGATTCCGAAGCATCCCACCATCTGCTTTAACAGTCTAATGCTCTTCCATGTAGACATATGTTCAAGTGGCTTGTAAGCATGCAGTAAGAGGCTCCTGCTATCAGGGAGGAGGTGGAGGAGGCAGATACCTCAGCAGCAGGCCGCTAAAACCAACTGAAATAAAAATTTTAAATGATTCTAAAGTGAACGTTCCCAGGAAGTACTTTATCTCTTAGGAATCCCACCCCAGTATCAGCTCCGTGACTATGTACCTCGTATGTGTATGTAGCTAATCAGAGAAATCTACAGAGTGGATTTTTATCCTCTTCCTGGTGACAGCCTACAGATTTTGTTTTTTTTTTTAAAAAAAAAAAAAAAAGTCAGATTCTCTAGGATCTCCATATATCTGTGTGGGCCCAGCTTCCCTGAGATTTGACCTCTACAATTTTATTTTTATTTTATTTATGTTGGTGCTGGGGATGAAGTCCAGGATCTCATTCATGGTAGGCAAGTCACCCCCACCATGCACACCCCATAATTTTATCTTTGAACTTTCACATATTTTTGTCCTTCTTGACTTTAACCTAAAGAATTGTGTCTGTATGTTATTACTCACTCCAAGAAGCCAAGTGTATGCCGGATATGCATCTGTCCCTTTCTCCTTTTCTTCACTCCCTTGGAAGATGATGCTCAGGCAGACTTGAGGGAGGACAGTAATTATAAAAGCCAACCAAAAATGGGCTGGGGACCAGAATAGATTTTCTATGCAGATTTCACGCTTCCTTCCTGGGAATGTCTGAATGTTGCACTAGCTAATGTGGAGCCTCCAAAATTCCTGAAGAAAAACTGCACAACCGGGATAAAACGGGGTTTTTCTTCCTCTGCTTGTACCCCCAAACATGCTTGGAGTGTATGCTTACCCTCTTTGGCCCTATGGGCTAGGCTCTGCTGCCTCCATTAGACTCAGTGCCTTCAGTGAAACTGTCAGTTTTTTATTGTTGTTGTTTGTTTGCTTGTTTGTTTGTTCACATTTCTGTCCTAGGGTCCAGAGCAGAGCATTGTGTCTGCACGGCTGGTGCCACACATGTTTGTGAAAGGAACTTTGGATTCTAAGAGTTTTAAGGACTTCTCCTCCAATAAGGAATTAAGACAGACAGACAGACAGACAGAGGAATGCTTGAACATGTCAGTACTCATTCTAAGTTCATATCTTGGTTCTCCACCTGATGACTGGATATTAGACAAGTTCATAGAACTAGTTAAGCTTCAGTTTCTCATGATGATGATGATGATGATACCTCCACCTAGAATTTTGGCAAGAATTACCGGACTCTGATGAATGTAGCCATCACAGTCCTCAGAAGAAGGAATAAGTAAATAAGTTGTTATTTGCAACCTCCAATGTGTGAGTGGGTCTTGCCTAAATGGAATGACTACTGGAACAAATCTGTCTGACCTTTAACCTTCAGATGCATCTTCGAAACGCTTTCCCGTTGGCATCACTGAAATTCGAGCATTTCTGGAAGTTGTCCTTAGCCAGGTGGGAGTGATGATGCCAAGCTTCGTTCTTGTCTGTGCATTATGAAAGCATGCAAGAAGCCCACCAGGAATCTTGTAGGATAAGTGTTAGCAGCTTCCAAGAAAGTCTCAAAGATCATGGTAGAGACTTCAGCCTTCTAGGAGCTAAGTGGTCACTGAAAGACAGGTGCAGGTAGGTCTGGCAACTTAGTCCTTGCACTCTGGCGAGTTCCGTGGAAGTGATAATCAAGATTAGCTTGCTTCACACAATTGCAGAATTCTTCTAAAAACGACCACACCCCCTTGACTCCCAATCGTAAAAAAAACAACTTGCTGGCAGACACTTGAGCTTTGATGATTCATAGTTACAGTTATTCTGAGGATAAAGGACTTTGAAGGCGGAGACATTTTAGAGATACCATAATAACCGTTTCTACACTATTCTCACATTTTTATTGTATACATAAGAACTATCTATAGCAAAACCTAAGTTCTCAATCTGAAAGAGATCTTGAAATAAGTATAATTACACAAATTCTAAGTGATACAAAAGAATTTTGCCTTTTTTTCTTTTCTGTGCAGGGAATGAATCCCAGAGCCTTGTTTGCACTGGGCAAACAGCCTACCACTGAGCTATGTCCCCAGCTATGTGGTTAATAGAGTGTCAACTTGTCAGAATCTAGAATCACCTAGGAGACAAACTTCTGAGCATGCCCATGAAGGGAGTATCTAGAGCAGGTTAACTGAAGTTTAGAGAGTCAGCCCTTAAATATGGGAAGCATCACTTTGGGGACTGGGGCCCCAGGCTCCCTAAAACCAAGAAAGCAAGATGAGTACCAGGATTCATCTCTCTCTGCTTCCTGACTGTTGATGCAATGTGACCAACCACTCCACACTTGGGCTAACATGCTTCTTTGCCATAATGGACAGCACCTTTGAGCTATGAGTGAGAATAAACCCTTGAGAATAAACCCCTCCTCAAGTTGCTTCTTGTTAGGTATTTGTTCACAGCAGTGAGAAAAGCAATGCGCTGGCTATTAGTTTGTAAGAGACAATTTCATTATGTAGCCCAGGCTAGCCCCTAACTTGCCATCCTCTTGTCTTTGCCTCCTGAGTACTAAGGTGCCTCATGGCTATATTTTAACTGGCAGCACTTTCCCTTCCTTTAGAGAGTAATAAAGCAACAATATCTGTAATCTGACAGACTTAGGAAAGCTGAGTGTCTTAGCCCTCAACTCCAGGCTTTGGAGGCATGGAGGGAACCTTTCACCTGGAACCTGACTTTCCAGGGTTTGCTCCTTGCTCACTTCTTCAACTCCATTAGCTGGGTTCCCGGATATATCTCAGCAAACTCCCTGTTAACACCATGCCCCACTTTTGCCTGTGATATTCTCCATCTTCCTTCTTACTCTTTATGTCCTCTCTGTGGTAGGCAGAATAAGGGCTACCAACAATGTCCTTGTCATAACGCCATTATCCTGTGAGTATCTTAAGATAACAAATAGAACTGAAGTGACCGATGAAATGAAGGTCTCTCATCATCTGACCTTCAGCATGGGAGATGATTCTCAATGGCCTGGTGGGCCCAATTTTATCACCAGTTGCTACAATGGGGAACAGAGATGCTGATGAATCACAGGGAGTTGCACAGGCAAAGGATTTGACTGGACCTTATCAGGCCCTGTAAATGGCTCTGTGGAGGGAGGAAAGGGCATATGTTACAAAAGGCCAGTAACTTCTAGAAGCCAAAAAGGCCATGAACCAGATTCTCCCCGATGCCTTCTAGAAGGAGCCAGCTTCCCAGATACATGAATTTAAGGATACATTTGGGCTTCTGATGTCTATGATTATAAAGAGTAGAGTTTCTTTGAGTGTCTAAATTTGGAAGTATTCCTTACAGCAGCAATGGCTAACTAATACCCTCTAAAAGCCATTCCCTTGAAACTGTTCTCTGTCTTCTATAGGAAGTACCATGTACCCATTCTTCTTGGCACTGCCTGTCCTGTCCTGTCACACTTACGGCGTGTAGTAGGACAGCTTAATTACTGCCTGTCTCCTCATTAGGCATGGGCAGGAACAGTGTGTGGCTCTCTCTCATATTCCTAGGACCCACCACCACCCAAGGGCTCAAGAGTAGCTCAGAGAGTAGCTGTAGAATGACTAAATGCATGAAGGAGTCAATGAATACATTAATTAATTAATCTGTAGGAGAAAGAAGGGCAAGCCACCATCAACTTTAATTAAGTGCATATTCCATGTCCAGGGCCAGTGAAGGAGCTACAGAATCCCAGGAACCAGATCTGCCCAGAGACAAGCTGGCAGTCTTGCCTTCTCTCCCAAGACAAAGGCCTTCCACCCCTTCCATCCAGGATACAATGGGCTGCTCTCCTACCCCCCAATCTCAGCAGGAGAGTCAGGCTGAATATTTCTTTAAGGGATGCTGTTGAGTTTCTTCTGGGGGAGCAAAGGATTTGTAGAAAAACCCAGCGTGTAACTTGAGTGTTCTGTGTAGCCAGATATCGGTGCCAAGCTAAATTTGTGTGTGCAGCTTCTGTTTAAGGCAATTATATAGTGTATAATACCCAGTAGAGAAATTAAGTCCAAGTACGTTTTGCCCACAGAGATTATCCTCTCAGTTGGATTTATTTTAAACAACTTTTGCCCCTTATACATTAAGACACATGCAATAAATCACTTATGTAATAAACTGCAGTATATTACATGGAAAAAAATGAGCGAGTGGCGTGTGTGGGGGTGGCTTCCAGTGGAGCCAGACCTCAGGCATGAAGAGAGAGAGAAGGGGAGGGGACGTGGAAGGAGGGGGCTGCTGCACCGGAGGAACTTGGAGAGGGTACAAATGGAATCTTCTCTACTGTGAACCTCACGATGCTGCTGTAGGGAGCTGCTTATGTAATAACTGCAGCAGTAGGGCTCCAGAGAAACTTTTCCCAGCTCGGCTTTTCCAGAGCGTCCTCCCAGCTAATGTTCATTACTGGGGGAGGGGAGGGTTCAGAATTAGGCTGGAGGAAAGGAGATGGAAGATGGGAGTCGGAGTCTGTATTAAAGATGAGAAAACAGAGATGCGAGCTTTGTGTTTAGCAGCTCTTGGGTAAGCTAAAGGTCCAGACGGTGAACAATTGGGCTTCAGGGTAAATATCAATGGCCATCATCTATCTGGCAGAGGGGGATGCAGGAAATCAAGGGGATTTTGCTTTACAAAAAGTAACAAATGCGTTCACTAGCAGGTCACTGGGCTTCCGGAGTGACTAGCATATACCACCATGCTGTTCATTGTGTATCTGAATTTCTAATTTCACAGGCATCTTGTGTTTTTCTGTGCCAAATCCAACAACTTTCACCAGGGTAGCCTCCAGTGATGAGGATAGTATTAGCAGAAACATTACTGACTTTGAGTAGGGCCTCGAGTACTTGCCTAGTTTAGTCTTCACAAATGCACTATCAGAGAGCACTATGATTATTCCCGTTTCTCAAAAGTGTAAACTGAGGGGTTTGGTTTTTTTTTCAGTATAAAAACCTGCCCCCAAGTTCTCTCCATCTGGAAGGAAAAGAGCCAGGGTTCATGCCAAGTCCCATCTGGCTCCCAAATGCTTCCTGGCAATCACCAAGTTATACAACCAATTCTAGATGCGGATCTGAGAAATAACTTCATGGTGAGACTTGCCAAGGGAGGCTGCTTGCTTCCTTCGTGCAGGAACACATTGCAGCTCACAAATCTATGCTTGGTTAGAAAAGAAAACCAATACTGCTCAGAAAATCGCTTACAGACGTCTCAGCAGAAAGCCCCCTGTTCACCATGGTGTGCCTGCCACGGGGGCCACGAAGCACATTCAGAACCTAGGAGTTTCAGGCTGAAGAACCTCCTTTCAGAGCCCCCAGGGGCGAGCAGAGGAGCCGCTCCAGTTTACATGTGTGCTTTTCTCTAACTTTGAGAGCCCAATAAAACCCAGAGTGCCGGGTACAAATCAGAGGCTGCTAAGCTGCTTGTAATTTACGATTTAGTGTCGCACAGTATAAAAATAGGCAGTGAAACTGAAAGGCAATCAAAGTCTATTGTCACCAAGAATGGGACGTGATCTGACATCCTCCAAGAGCCAGTTCTGTGCTGGGAATGTAGTGTATATGGTTTCATTTTATCTCGACATCCCTGGGGTCTGGCCCTTGTCATTTATCTGTTCCTAAGTTACCAAGCACCCCACATGCAGCTAGTAGACAACAACAATTGGTGTGTGTGTGTGTGTGTGTGTGTGTGTGTGTGTGTGTGTGTATGTGTGTATTTTTTCCCCATCATTTTCTGGCTCAGATTTTTGGATAGGGATTGCCTTGTCTCATCTCTCAATCTCTGTTGGCCATGGGCAAAGGTCACTGAGTGATTGGCAGGTAGGCTGGCCCATGATTAATTTTCCCACTTGTCTAGTGTTGTCCAGTGTGACTCAGCCTGTGGCTTCTTTAGTATGGTAGTCTTAGAGAGGTTGGATCTTATGGGACGTACACCTCATAGCTGTCATGGCAAGGTCTTCTCCGTCCTGACCTTGGACATCACAGAAAGTCACTTCCACTCACTGTAAGAGGAGACCCTTGTTTGTTTATTCCATCCCATCTGTCATCCCTGGCACACTGGGATTGTAGCTATCTGGATGTCTGTGTTCTTCATCATTCTATCTCTCCGTAGCAGATTGTTCCAAGAGATCAGGACCCTGATTTCGTTTGACCTGGCCGTTGTGCTATCCCAGGATGTGTCAGCTATCTTTTAGCTGCCATCTCAGGGTCAGGGCATCAAGGATCTAGCTGCTCACTTCAGGTAGGTCAGGAAGCAGCAAGACAGGGAGCTCTGAGGTGGGGTCAGAGACAAGGTGTGTCCTTCAGAGGCATGCTCTCTACCTCAGCCAAGTAGGTCTAATCTTCTAGTCTCTTTTGCTTCCCCACAAAGTTGTCAAAATATGGATCGGTCCATGGAGTAGCCCAATGATTAAGCCTAAGCCGTTACTGGTCCAATCATTTTCTAAAGCTCCACCTCTGAGTGTTAATTTAGAACCACACCTTCAACACAAGAGCCTTTTGAACAGTACCTAATACCTCAATTGTAACTTAGCATTTACCCCAAACTGCCTTTAGCTCACAGAAGTCTGAGACTTTGGGGCTCATTAGCAAATCAATTAAAGTGTCTGGCAACACAAAATCATAAACCAGAGCCCTGGATTCTTCTTCAAGAAGAATTCCTGGGGTAACAGAGAATCCATTCATGTCTGCCAGTCCAGCTTTGACTCTTTCTCATTTTCCATTGGCCCAGGGGTGTAGGAACGGTGCTGAAAAGCGCACAGGGGCAGCAGACAAAACTGTGGTTAAGGGCAGCCCTCCTTGGCACTCCGCCCTCCCCCCCACCCCCAGGCTTTACTGATTTCTGTTATAACCCACACGGCAAAGGACAGCATGTGCTGGTGAGCACGGGTCAGCATTCTGATGGCTGTGGGCTCTCAGCCTTTGTGTTCCCTACCCCTCTTAAATATCCCTTTGAATCCCATACGTTAGGTCAGGTTCGCCCGACTTCTGTTTATACGGCTGGGAAGCAAGGGCGGCTTGGATTCTGGAAGTTTCGAGGGAAGGTGTTAAATGTGCTTTGAAACTACTTGAAAGTCCAACTGTGTGTGCTTTAGTTTTACATTTAACCCTAAATTAGAGACTCCATGTACCTCAAGTAATAAAACGGCTCAGCGGGGACTCAGGTTTTCCTTACGTTGGCTGGGACTGGGCACCAAATGAGAGAATTTGTTATTTATATTTCAGGGGTTTAATTTCATGGCTTAATTCTGCCCTTTGTGATGATAGCCGCCCCCCACCCCACCCCATGCTTACTCCTTGGATTTCAGAAAGGAGTAGCTGTCTCCTAATCACCTACATTCCATAACAGTGAAGGGGGAAATGGAGGGAGGAAGCACAAGCCGGTCTTCTTTCCATCTGACCCTGGGAGGAGCTGGAAAACTCAGCAAGCCTGAGTGCCTGCCTGCCCTGCGGTCCCATACTCACTCTGGCTTTGAATACTGTACATCACCTTGCTCTCTGCCTTCCCAAGCCACATCCAGATAAGGTTCCCAAGAGTCTATCCCAGACCAAAGTCCACAGCTCCTTGCTGCTCCTGGGTAGAGCTGAAACACACCCTTCCTCAGATTCACTCACTGCCTACACTATAGGGCAAGTTGCAGGAACAACCAGGAGCTGGCAGCCAAGGATGGTGGCAGTTACTCAGCGTCCTATGGCTGCCATGAGATAGAGCATGAACTAGGCGACTCAGAACAGCAGGCCGTATTCCCTCATAGTCTCAGAGGTTACTCGTTGCACTTCAGAGCAGTAGCCTGGCCATACTTTCTTGGCAAGATCTGGACCAGATTTCACCCATTTATACAGGGACCTATTGGCATTTCCTGACCAGTGTTGTGATTCAGACCTGAAGCAACATTCCAATTTCTGCCTCGATCTGCATACGTCCATCTTCTGTTCCATAACCCCATTTCTATAGGGTATCCTTAAAAAACAAAACCCCGAAGAGTTATTAGAATTGGGAGCATAGTGGTTTGACACAATAACCTTACTTCATCTCAATTGATTACGTCACAAAGACTTCATTTCCAAATGATGTCCCCTTCTGAAGTTCTGTCTAGGCAGAGATGCTTTCACGGAACTCTGTCCAGCCTATATCATACACGAGTTCTCGGCATACAGCTAGAGCACAGCTCAGGCTAAGAGAAAAACAAACCATAGCAAACCTCAGTAAGCTAAGAGGGTGACGGTACACACGGAGGGGTACTCTCTTTACCCAGAGGGCATTCGAGGAGCAGGGGAGAGATGTCTAGTATCTCCTTTCAGTGGGTAGTTACTGTTATGAGTCAGGCTCTGTCCTAGGTCATGAGAGTTAGTATTAGTTGTCAAGGTGATAGGACCAAAAGCAAGAATGACCTGAGAGATGGGCCCATAGGCATACCAGTGGGGGATTATCTTATGTTGAGATAGGAAGACCTGCCCATTGTAGGTATCACCATTCTCTGAACTGGAATCCTGGGGACTGTTGTCTAGACAGGGGGGCCAAGTGGATACATGCATTAATCATTCTCCTCTTCTGATTGTGACTAGCCACTTCAAACTCCTGCTGTGTTGACCTCCCTGCCACAATGGGGGTGTAAACTGAAATGGTGAACCAAGTAAACCCGTTCTCTCTTAAGTTGCTTTTGTCGGGGTATTTGAAAGAAGCAGGGTGCAGTGGGAAAGGGTGTGGAAACTTGATCTCATTCATAGCTCAGCAGGACTCAGAAGGGTTGTGAGGGTGGCTCCAGGGCAAGGGAGACTAGACTGAGAGCTGTACTCTGCTGCAGGAGGAATGGAATCCACACAGGGCTTGAAGGTCTTCTAGGTTGGCTCACCATCGCCTTCCCTATACAGGAGGCAAGTCAGCCCCAAGGAACACAGCTGGTGTTCAACTCCAGCTCTCTTTCCCTCAGATCCTATCATTCCTGCCCCACAGCATGTCTCTTCCCTAGTCAGTGCCAGACTCAGCCATTCTGTAAGCCTGGCTGAAGGCCGACATCAAAGCACACCAGCAGCCCTCCATAAAAAAAACCTCTTTACACAGTCTCTTCCTTCAGACCTTCTCCTGTCTTGAATCCCTAGGCTCCAAATGAGTGTAGGCTGTGTGCTTAAGGGGAACAGAGGGGACTGACACCTCAGCTCAGGCTTAGGGGGAGAACTTTTACTGGTATCCTTGCATGAGAGTAGAAAACTTTCACTTCAAATATAAGCCAGATGCCCATCCTTGTAGGCTCTGATCTACAGTTATGCTCTGCTGGGGAGAGGATGTCCTGCATCAATGTACCTGACCTGAGAACAGCATCTCCACAATGCGACTGGTCTCTGATCACTTCTGATAACTCATCTCCTCATGAGTTTTCCCTGAGATTTCTGTCTTCTTTTCTGTGAGCTCTTCTGGAAGTACAGGCCATCAACAAACTCAAGGCTCAAACATCTGGGACAAGGGTCTTGTGTGCCAATGCATCTACAAACTACAATACTTACTATTCTGTCAGGACTTGGCCCTGTCATCTCACTCACCAAGGGTTAAACCTTGTACCAGCACATGAGATCTCCCAGGAGCTGAGTATGCATCTCAGGGATGTATTAATGCACCTAAGAAACTTGGAGAACCAATCTGAAGTCAGCTGGAAGCTTCCAGAAGCAAAGCAATTGCAAGTTCATTTGCTACATTTATTATCTCATTGTTGTTTCTCCTCCTTCTTCCTCCTCCTCCTTCCTTTTTCTTCTCATCTTCTTCATTCTCTTCCTTCTTCCTCTTCTTCCTCTCTTCTTCCTCCTCCTTCCTTTTTATTCCTCTTCTTTCTTTCCTCTTCCTCTTCCTCCCCCTCCTCCCCCTCCCCCCTCCTCCCCCCTCCTTCTTTCCCTCCTCCTCTTCCTCTTCTCTTTTTCAGTCAAATTGCCTCCTACACAGGGAGGCTGCCCCCACCCAACCCAATATTTTCAGTTGCTCAGTACCTCCCTGTCAGGTGTTTGCAATCACAAGTTTTGGTTCTGCTTCTGGGTCTAGTAACTGACAAGATCACTAGAGGCATCCCCACCTCCAGAGAGGACCAGAGGAGGCTTTACTGGCTCCCAGGTGTTTTTTCCCTCTTGTCTTTTTGTCAGCTGGCATTCGACATGCTTCCCGGGCAGTAATTTAGAGACTGTCACTTCCTGAGAGCCACTGGGGAGCTGAGCCATCTTCTGTGTTTCCTTCCTCCTTTCCTCGCATGAGCTTGACTTGGGTCTGTGAGCTGGCTGGGAGCGAGATCCCTCCCAGGGAAGGGTTAGTGCTGTTTAGGGAAGGGCCTGGGTTTTGTCAAGTTTGAAAGATTTTCAACATCTTTCCTGGGATGGGATCCTAGGAGGGGTGGTTACAACACACCAGGCTGGAGCACGCTGTGCCCAGCTTCTGATTTATAACAAAATATACTTTCCTGGGGAGTGTTCAGCCAGCAGCCGGGCACGGACATGTTATTGATGGTTTCCTGTTTTCTATTGTCCCTGAATGGAAAAAAAAAAAAAAGACTTTGGAGCCTTTAAATTTTCTCAAGATGTCTGTGTTGTCCTGTGTCATCCCCTCAATTTTCTATGGTATGAAAAATGTAAACGTGGCTGCATTTGGTTCAGGCAACTCCAGCAGTGACTGTGAAGGTTTCTAAGATTTTATTTATTTTTTGAGTTTTAGAGAATCTTGTTTTGACCTGGCATCACTAGACCTGACAAAAATAAGCTAACCCAATCTCTATTGCTGCTTTCTGAACATCCACCAAATCCCCCCTTCTCCACATGTGTTACCAATAGTGATTTATAGCTTCATTCCTTTGAGGCAGGTAGGTATTGAACCCCCCAGTTCCGTAGATGGACAAACCTGGGTGAAAAAATAAAGACCTTTCTCCAGAGTACAGGGCTAGTGAGTGCTACTAGTCCAGTTTTGTCAAACACAGACTCTTTTTTTTGTTATTTATTTTTGATTTTTGGGACAAGATTTCTCTGTGTAACCCTGGCTGTCCCAGAACTCGCTCTGTAGACCAGGTTGGACTCGAACTCACAGAGATCTGCCTGCCTCTGCCTCTTGGGTGCTGGGACTAAAGGTGTTCCTGCTCTATTACCTCCCAGCCCAGATCTAGACTCTTCCTTACTCCTGTCCCTTGTCTACTTTTGTCCAATGTATAATTATCTACTTCTCTTAGTGGGCATTACCTACTTTAGTGAGCATCCATTTAGGGAATACTCATGTTGGAGTGTGGTTTTATTTCTCCCAGTCTTACATAATAATCCATTGCCATTTTGGAGCCGAGATTACCTTGGCCTGGTAGCCATAGCAACTAATTGACTTAAACAGAACAGAGACAGTTAGGCCTGTGGTAACAGTAATGGAGTTTTGACACTGTGATAGGAGGAAGGAGGTGAAGGTCATAGGATCCTTGCTGGAGTTGGCGCCATTACACTCTTCTGGCCCTTCCCCATTGCAAGTGATCATGGGACATTCTAGAGGATCTTGGCAGCCAAAGGTCAGTTGGAAGTAGGACTCCATGATGCATTCTATGAAGTCATTATCCACAATGGCATGAGACTTTGGGATGATGCAGCTATCTGGGGTCACTCATGTTCCTAAGTAAGCACAATAAGATCAGTTCAACAAGTTGGCCTTTGATTGGATCTTGACTATCTATTGTCAGTGCCCTATCTGGTGAATAGACACTTGTTCATGTGTCCCCAGGAAAAAAGTTACCATAGCAAGCATGGTTGCGCTCAGATAGGAGTGATCCCTCCCCAAGGTGCCAGAGAAAGATGAATCCAGAGGATTTTGGTCCTCCGTTGTACTTATTACAACTATCTAACTCTGCCCTTGTACTACAAAACAGCCATGGACAACACACCCATCAGTGGTCATAGCTGTGTTTTAATAAAACTTTATTTATGGACACTAAAATTGGATTTTTGTATGTCATAAAATTATATTCTTAGTTTGCTTTATTGTTTTTTGTTTTTTGGGTTTTTTTTTAAAAAACAAAAACAATTAAAACCATTCAAATTTTGCCATTGCAAGTTTCAGGGTAAATAAATCCACCTTCGCATTTTTGTGTAGTAAACCATGGAGGGTTATACTAAACCCGTGAACTATACAAAGACAAACTGGAGGGCAGGATTTTGTCTGTAGGCTCTAGCTTGCTGATCTCTAGCACATAGCGTCAATATGTAACAAAACCAGTAATACTATATGCAAAAATTAAAAACAGGTAAAGTACCTATTTTGTAAGCCTCCATATAAAATAAGTGAATATTTTTATACTAAAATTTGCCTGAGTTTCCTTGTAGTCGAAGCAGAAATTAAAAGGGAAATGAGTTCTGTAGGAGTCAGAATTTTCATGGCTTCCAAGAATGTTCCAAGTTAAATATGGCAGTGACATTTTCTGTTATGGTCTATCATGGTGTCCTTACTGATTCTGTCCTCACTAATGCTAGTTGCAAAATATTTGTTCTACTGTATAAAATCAGCAGGCAAGTGCTGGTCATTGTAATAGTGTATATTATATCTGACAATCATTAATTAAATACTAGCCATCCTCTGCAGCCAAAGCCAAATAGTGCTCCATAAACATTGGGATCTGTCAGCAATCGATGTGATTTGTGTAATTTGTGAGCAATCAGATACTTCATCCAAAAGGGGACTATTGACTTCAGTGCCTGTCTTAGAAGAAATTGCCACTTGGTCCATGTCTACGCAGACCCCAAGAGGAGAAGAGATTTGACAATGGTCTGATTAATTGAATCAGTGGTTTGGGGGAGTAGGCTGTCTGTATTGATCCAATTAAATAGATAATTGTCAGAATCGAGGTCATGTCTATCAAAGCCAGAGAGATTGTTTCAAATGTATAATGCTCACCCAATCAAAGTAAGCCATCTCTTACTCATGAAACCAAGCAAAACTGCCCTAGTCCCAGGCATCTTTATTATTATTATTATTATTATTATTATTATTATTATTATTAAATACTTTATTTACATTTCAAATGTTTTCCCCTTTCCAGGTCTTCCCTTTGGAAACCCCCTATCCCACCCACCCCCTCTCCTTGCCTCTATGAGGGTATTCACCCACCCACCCACCCACTCCCCTCTTCCATCCCTGGCATTCCCCTATACTGGGGCATCTAATGCTCTCAGGTCCAAGGACCTCTACTCTGACTGATGGTCAACAAGGCCCTCCTTAGCTACATATGTGGCCAGCACCATGGGCCCCTCCATATGCATTCTTTGGTTGGTGATCCAGTCTCCGAGAATACCAGAGGGGCCTGACACTGTTGCTCCCTCCCCATGGGGCTGCAAACTCCCTCAGTTCCTTCAGTCCCTTCTCCATCTCCTCCATCTGGGACCCCACACTCAGTCCAACAGTTGCTGTGAATTGAATCATGGGTGTTCCGAACTTTTGGGCTAATATCCGCCTATCCGTGAGTACATACCATGTTTGTTCTTTTAACAGTGAGTTATCGCGCTCAGGATGATAATTTCAAATTCCATCCATTTGCCTGCGAATTTCACGAAGTCATTGTTTTTAATAGCTGAGTAGTATTCCATTGTGTAAATGTACCATAAGTGGCTTAAACCTAGGTCTTCCCTCTTTCTCAGTATATGGGTATGTGCTAAATCTAATCCTTCAGATTTTGGTTCCCCACATATGCAAGGGTCATTATGAAAATATGAGGATTAGAAATATCCAAGGCAGGAATACAGCCTGGTGGGAATGGCTCTGTGGAGGTTAAGACCACTTGTTATTCCTGTGGAGGATCTACATCTAGTTCCGTGCATCCACACTAGGCAGCTTCCATCTGTCTGTGACTCCAGCTCCACAGGATCCAATGCCCTCTTCCGGCCTCCATGGACACTGTACTCACATGTGCAAACCCACACTCAGATACACAACATAGTTAAATAAAATAAAATAAAAAAGATGAGACTAGCATAAGACAATAGTCAATGTCAGGAGGAAAAAACAAAACAAAACAAAAAAACAAAACCAGAAGCGTTAGTATCCTCCATACGTATCAACCTGCTTCTTATGTGTCTTGAATAAATAAGGCATCTCAGACTCCAGGCTCTTTTGGTACTCCATAAGGACAACTGTCTAGCCCCCAGATAGTGGTGGAATGGAAAAGGAGAAAGCCGTGTCAGAAAATCCACGTTTAATTTCCTTATCAGGTTCAAATCCAGGGCTATGATGACCTCACTTAGGATTTCAGGCCAGTTAAGCTGCTTCTCCAAACCACCCTCTCCTTTATCTCATGGCTGTGTGAGTATGTAATAGCTGGTACTCAGCACACAGCACACAAGATTTGGTAGCTATCTAGTTTGGACTGTTCCACTAACTCCCACAAGCATGCTTCATCTGGGTGTCACTTCCTCTCCCCTTCC
Source organism: Rhynchomys soricoides (assembly GCA_019843965.1). Taxonomy (NCBI): domain Eukaryota; kingdom Metazoa; phylum Chordata; class Mammalia; order Rodentia; family Muridae; genus Rhynchomys; species Rhynchomys soricoides. The sequence goes on from JADRCH010000090.1 coordinate 5,123,368, forward strand.
TTCCCTCATTGAGCTGCAGCTCACTGGACGGGTTATGAACAGCCACCACCTGCTAGCTTTGTCTCTGGGAACAGTGCCTTACAGTGGTACAATGGTAAAGAAAGAAAGGACAGGCAGAAAGATTGTAATCAGTGCAGCACCAGCCAGGGATCCAGTAGGAGCTGCCCCTAGCCCAGGGCTGGGGAGAGAGGACTGAGAAGGCTGCCAGAGCAATCCAGGAGATTGCTTGATACCTTGCTCAATACCTTGAGATGTGGCTTTTGATATCCTTGAAGATATGTGTGTAGTGTCCTGTCTTAACCCGTGAATGTGAATCCAGGCTCTGTCACTGGCTGGTTGTATCTCTGTGAATTGTCTCTTAACCCCTTAGTGCCTCAGTTTCCTCATTATTGAAATCATGGTGATGGTAAGAACCACCCTGTGGTAGTTAAAGTATTAATCACAGTATTAATAAATACACTCACCAATTTAAAGGACAACCCACAAGTGGCTGGTCAGCATTAGTTGCGATTCTCAGTACTTTGATCAGGTGTCATTGTTCAAGTTTGCTAGGTAGAAAGAGGGAGGCAGACAAGAGACATCCCAGGCAAATACTGGGACTTCACAGGCAAAGGACTGTGAACCAACAGATAAAGAGCAGATTGAATCCCGTGCACAGTACAGAGCTCTGTGCAGGTATGAGGGGAGGGCACTGCTTTAAGGTCTCTTCACACACAAAGGGCAACCTCCTGTGTGTCCACCATGATGGAATCTCCCTGATCCTGAGCGGCCACTTTGAGATTGCAGTGCTTAGTTCTGCCACAAAAGTATAAAAAGTGTAAGGCTAGCTAGCTGTATATGAGAGTGAAGGGTTATGTTAATGAGCTTAGGTTGGCAGGGCTCTAAGGGGATTCTTGACATCAAATTGTGGATAACTAAATAGGTCACCCCAAGTTATGAAGCTTGAATAGAAGATGGAGTCCCGGGAGGAGGGTAAAATCTGCAGAAGGCCTTTTGCTGGGAGGGCAGCAGATGGGTACTTGCTCGATTCATTCACAGTTATATCCGGAGTGCTGGCCCAGTGCTTTGCAAGTACAAGCCCTGGTTATGAACCCATTGAATGAATGAATGAATGAATGAGTAAATGAGTAGGTGATATACCCTTAAAAACAATGCAGAGCCATCTTCATGTCTCTATGCAATCTGAGCTTTTCTGGTGTTTTTCATGCCTTGTGTGACATTCTTAAAATAACCCAGCTCCAAATGATGTCAGGCACAAGGCCTCTGCTCTGCTCTGGAGAAACTCTATATTCCTGTCATCTCCATCATTTTTGTACCGAGTTTCACTCTTCAGAATAGTGTTAGAACTACATAAAATAAAGCACACCAGTTCACGAAGGATGCTAGTTGTATCATAATCCACTCATCAACATACGTCCTAGTCCTGGCACCCACAGGGTGGAAGGAAAGAACCAACTCCAGCAAGTTGTCTGATATCTACACATGTGCTGTGACCTGCATACATACACACACACACACACACACATGCACACACACAGTCATATGCATAGGTAAAAAGACAGACACAAAGAGAGATGGTTAGTGATAGATCTATTATTAACAAAAAATAGGTAAAAATGATATTTTGAGATTACCAGCAATAACAGGAAGCTATCTGCCATTTCACGATGACAAACTCTCTTAGCATTAACTATCAACTTAACATATAGAAACATCTGAAAGAGGGGGGAAAGAGTCTCAACCAACTAATTGTTTTAATCAGATTGACTATAGGCATGTCCATGAGAGACTGTATGATTGTTAACTGATACAATAGGAACCAGCCCACAATGGGTGGCACCATTCCCTAGGCAGATGGTTCTGGGCCCTATTAAGGAATTAATTGGGTATGAGTCTAAGTGAGCCAGAAATTGAGGTAGCAAATAGCATTCCTCTATAGTTTATGCACCAAGTTCCTTGAGCCCCTGCTCTGACTCCCTTGATGATGGACTGAGACCTGGAAGTGTAAGCCCAATCAATCCTTTCCTCCCTTCAGTTGCTTTTGGTCAGAGTGTTATAATAGCAACAGGCTAGGAATGAGACCACTCTCAGATGCCTGTGATGTTTTGTCAGCTTGTGTCCTAAACAAGGGAAAACCAAATTTTACTTTTGAGGGACAGTATAGAAGAAGCATCTAGCATCTTGGCTGTCTGAGTTCACTCAGAGTCCCACCCACGGATACTCAGATGAGGGTCTTGCGCTAAGTTGTGTTGACCTCATCATGATAAAATGGCCAGAAAAATTGACTCCAGCTATAAGGAGGCTGATGATTTTCTAATACCAGATTACCTTAGTCCACCCTCAGGGAAATGCAGCCCTAGCACCTGGATGATGGCCCAGGTAGATCCTTATGCATTCCCCAGTAAATTCTGGACAAATGACAGCCATTATGACCACCCTACTTTGAACATGACTAGGAGAATGATAGGCAAGGGATAAACAAGGTTAGAGCAGCAGGCATTCTCCCAGCAGACGGAAGCCCTGAAGCAGAGACCAAGCCATTACTTCTGCTGGAGAATAGAAGGTAAGAGGTGGGATTTTTAGGGCTGGGGACAGAGCTGTGCCAAGATCAACTCCAGGTGCATTTGGTGACAGGTGTTTGAAGAACAAGGCAGGTGGGAAAAGCTTTATCTGTGGGGACAAACATGGGGCAGACAACCTTAATCCAATACAGCCTGCAAGTCAAGACCCTGTTGTGACTGAGCCCCTCTGCTTCCCTGTTACATCCTGCCATGCCCCGGTTGTGAGTAAATAAAGCTGTCTCCTTTAAGTCTGCTCCCTGCGCCCTCTCACAGCCTGCTCTCTGAGGAGCTGAGCCCCATTATATTCTGCAAGCATCTGTTTCCATGAGTGTTCATTCTCTTTCCAATAATACCACAGCAGGACAAAGAGGAGCGGGGAAGGGGGCAGACACGCAGGATATCCGTCCCAGTTTTAATTACAAGTGTTCATGGCGGTGGCATTCATGTAATTGGGGGGGTGATTTATGCCAAATAATAAGTCCTAATGTAGGGGGCTAGAGCCCAAGAAGGAGGGGAGGCCACAAGAGGCAGCAGCTCCCAACCAGCCTGGATCTGGGACAACACATGTCAGTGACTGCTTGGATAGGCCATCGTCGGACTAGCTTCTGTGTTTGCCAACTCTGCCTGTGACGTTCCTTCTTGGGGCATCAGTTTACTCACTGAACGAATGCATCTGATGTCAGAGCTGATGATTGGCTTTGGAAAGAGGATTAAATGGGAACGTCCAGAAAGCATTTAGCACAGGACCGGGTATCCGGCAAGCACATGGTGCTACAGGCTTATCAAAAACTAATAATAAAACCTAGAGAACCTATAATCACTTTCACTGCCACCATCCCGTACAACTCTTATTCCATTTAAGGCACAGGCTATGTGGCCCCGGGGCTTTGTCATTAGATATATGTGCACACTTGACCTAGTAGAAAGCTTGAAAGCAACGGATGGCAACACAGTCCATCTTCCTGAAATCTCTGGAGCAGTGTAATGCAAGAATTACCGACCTCTCTTTGCATTTATGCATCACATTTCTTCCTTGAATTCTGAATGTTTTATAGAGCGCCGGTCAGCATCTAACATCCTCGTCATTGACACCATGGGACATATGAAGGATGGGCACGGTTTCCTGGAGTTGTTGACTCAGTGGAGCCTTGGTGTAAAGCAGACAGAGGGAGGAGGCAGGGCAAAGAGCATCCCACAGTCCTCAACTGAATGAAGGGTGGGTGATGGGTGGGAGCGGGGTCATGGCATACTTTGTGGTCCTAACCATTGCACTTCCTACAATTTCCAAGGGAATTTGGAACTTACCCTTTCCCAGCCTTGAGTCCTCATGAAGGAAACACCGCCAGAATTAAACCTTAAAGGTTTATTTAGGTCATTCTTTGAAAGAAACACAAATGAGAGGTGGCGTGAGAAGTCATGGGTGGGGGGAGACCACAGAGGGCCAAGGTGACAGGAGCAAAGACCTGTGAGGTGAGGCTGAGGGGTCCGAGTTGAGCCACATGACTTCATAGGAAGGCATTAAAGCAGGACAACAGCCACAGGCACCGTGGAGAGATGGGAGTGACACTCCCTGGGTTGGACTTCAGAAGACAATGCCCTTCGCTCTGAGACAGGGAGATTCACTCTTCTGTTGCAGTTCTGTGGTCATTGTTCTGTGAGAAGTCTGGAATTAAGACCATGGCTTTCGGCATTGGGATGCATGCCTCCTGAAAAGAGAGGCTCTCTTAGAGCCTAGGATGTAAGAACAAGGCCTGAACAGTGGACTATACAGGCAGATCCCAAAACTAATGGTGTGTGTATTTGTTTTACTGTGTGTGTATATGTGTGTCCATGAATGTGTTCATATGCTGGTCAGAGGACAATCATGAGTGCCACTCTTTATAAATGTCATCTACCTCCTTTGACACAAGGTCTGTCATTGGCCTGAGACTTATCAATCAGACAAGAGCTGCCTGGAGCACCTTCCCCCCATTCCCCTGTTTCCCTTCCTGCACTGGCACTACAGGTGCACACCACCACACCTGGCATTTTCAGTTGAGCCCTAAGAGCTGAACTCAAGTTCCTATGCCTTCAAGGAAAGTATGCTACTGGCTGAGCTTCTCCTAAGCCACCAGGACATGTGCCTTTTTACAAGAGGCAGAGGCAGAGTTGGAGAAGAAGAGGGCAAAGGCTAGGTGAAAACGAGGCAGAGCTTGGAGACCCAACTCAATTCAAAGGGCACTGGGGACCACCATCCACAACCATAAGCAATGGGGGAGGCAGCTGTAGAAACATGTCTTTAGCCTCTTGTTCTCAAGGGTGCTGGGACAGCACAGCACAACTGTGTTAAGCCAGCACCGATACTAGGAAGCTAATGTTGTGATGGAGATGAACACAGTAGTCTTCCTGAGGACCCTGTGGCCTACATACAACATGCTGCCCTTTTCAGCACACCAAACCGGTCGCGTTAACAACCCACGCCTTCCTTTACATTTTTTTCACGCCTTTCTGCTTAATTTAGTGATCCAAACCTTTAACCTACTCCAACATCCCTCTCTGCCTTTCAGTTACGCTGCCCTTTGTCGTCACCCCTGCCTACCAAGGCCTGACTGGTTTGCTCTCCTTCCTTCCTTCCCACCTTTCACCCGGTTATCCTTCAGATCTCAGCTCAGCATCATAACGTCAGAAATGCCACCCTAAACCCCATCCTCTGCTGGCCAGAGCTGGCACCTTTGATCCAAGATCTCTCAGAACCACAGTCCCCCTTCCTGCCATTTACCTCAGACTGCTGTTTATGCTACTGTTTACAGGACCCTTGGTGAATATCTCCCACCTACTCTCAACAAGTCATTTCAATTGGACAAAGTTAAACCTAGTAGATAGGACATGGTAGCAACTCAGTAAGCACTCATGAACACCAAGTGACTAAGAAAAGTGCTTTGTGGTAGAGATGGTGGGAACAGTATTTGGATGACACCATGACATTCACCCAAAAGGCAATTCCGAATGGCAGGAAACAAAGTCATTTTTTCAAGCCTCCTGCCTGGGCCTCCCAGCCTCCAGCCATGTACATACTGTGTATCAGTAATATAACCAATCACTCCAATACTACATAGCAAGAGATAACCTCTGCCCATGTGCCTCTGGGGGTTCACTGCCTACCCCAGACCTTGGGTAGTATCCAATTCTCACTTCTACCTCTTATGTGGGCCTTTGACCTGAATTATGGAGTTCCACAAATCTTTTCCTTTTTGAGCCACATGGACTTGGTGCTGGGTTCAAGGTGGGCTTTTAGAAGTAACAGTACCTTGAAGACACTTAGCTCATTGCTGCTTCCCAGAGTGGAGCAATGACTCACGCTTTGATGGGGGAGACACAGCATTTCTCAGAATGGTTTCTGTGGTTGTCTCGAGTCTTTAGAAGACCCCCGAAAACAGCAGGAAAAGCAGACAACTTAGGGCTGGGGAGAAGATAGCATCTTCATAGGTTGAATATGACTGCGCTATTTCCTTTGTGTCCTCAATATTGGCACAATATTGAGTGACAGTGAGTGGTGAGTAGAACATACACCAATGAGTGAACAGATCTATTGATGGTCTCTTTAAACATGTCCAAACTGTAGCTATATCCAGTCCACAGTTATACAAAGTAGAATGTTAAACACTTGTCTACAGACTCATGGAAAACTACAGGCTGCAAGCTGCATATCTATTTTTCCCCATCTCTCTTTTTTTCTTTCCTCTTCAGCTCACCCAAAATTTTATTTTTTAATCAACTTAATATTTTAAAAAAACAATATGCTGAATTATATATTTCTTTCAGCATTACTCATATATTCATAAAACTAGCATTTCTGGTTGGAGATGTAGCTCAGTTGGTAGAATTCCTGTCTGGTGTGCACAAAGCCCTGGGTCCCGTCTTCTGTGCCATATAAAACTTGTCATGGTGGTGCATGCCTGTAATCCCAGCACCTGGGGGATAGAGGAAAGGGGATCAGAAGAACAGGGTCACCCTTGACTACAAAGCAAGTTTGAGGCCAGCCTGGGCTACATGATACCCTGTTTTAAGAAAGAAAGAAAGAAAGAAAGAAAGAAAGAAAGAAAAAAAAAAAAAAAAAAAAGAAAGAAAGAAAGGAGGGAGGGAGGGAGGGAGGGAGGGAGGGAGGGAGGGAAGAAAGAAAAGACATTTATAACTTTAATAGAAACGTGCTTTTTCTTTAAGCTTCAGGCACTGATGCACTTAATTATGCTTTTCAACAAGATTTTACATATTTAAATACTTTCAGAGCTTCTAGGTATCTCAATTATTAACTCTACTGCAGATTTATTGGTCTTCTGACTCTCTCTTTAGTGTAAAGGTTGTAGATTCATCAAACATTGTTTGCTGTCTTCAAATTTCAACAGTGCTTTAAATCAAATCGAAAATCCAAAAAGCAGTATAAGTACATACAGGCGCCTGTCTATGTGATTGAGAAGGGTCAAGCCCCTACATCTTAAGACTTCCCCATGGTCTTGATAGAGGGTCAGCAATGGCAGTGAACCAGAATAACCAGAAAATGGTTTCTGACATCCAGTGGCCAGAGAGCAGCGTCTGCCCCAAAGATGCTATTTATAAAAGTAAACGCTTACAAATGGAGCACAGTGTAACCAGAACTTTATGAATAAGTAATGAGGTCTAATTTTCTGTTATTATAACCATTGTTTAAAAATGCATGTCTGCCAGGGCATGGTAATGAGTCTGTATTACTTAGGAAAATCCTATGATCCTGTCCTTATTTTTAATAATTACTTTACGACCTCTTCAATGGAGTTTTCCTCTAGCAGAGTGTAGAGTAGATCTCCAGAAGGACAATAAGACAGATGTCACCATTGCATTTCCAAATGAGCTGTGGCCGGGCTGAGAGTGTGCTGCAGGCAGCCATTAAACCAGTGCAGAGAGGGATCATTGCCACACCTTCTCCTTCTAGGTTTGGTTTATTCAGAGCCTAGACAACACAGCATGGTACAGCCTTGAGGTCTTTATGGCTGAATTAACTCATGTTACACTAGGTCTCTCTCTCTCTCTCTCTCTCTCTCTCTCTCTCTCTCTCTCTCTCTCTTTCTCTGTGTTATAGTGTATGTGTGAGAGAGTGTGTAAAGTGTAATGTGGGTGTGTGTTTGTGTGCACACGCACACATTTGTTAGGGGAGTTGAACCTTCCTTATAGAGACCAGAGATCCACTTCATCTGTCATTCCTCAGGTGCTAACCACCTTTGAGACAAGGACTCTTACTGGCTTTGAACTCACCAAACAAAATAGACTGGCAAGCCCAACAAGCCACAGGGATATAGTTGTCTCCATTTTCTTAGTGCTAGGATTACAAGCATATAACAACATGGCTGCTTTTATATAGAAATCAATATTTGTATCTATAGATAGATAGATAGATAGATAGATAGATAGATAGATAGATAGATATAGAGCTATAGGTAGGTGATACAGAGATAGATAGATAGATAGATAGATAGATAGACAGACAGACAGACAGACAGATAGATATGTGAGCTCCTCATGCTTGCAAGGCCAGTGCTTTCTTGAATGAGCTGTCTCTTCAGACCCATGCCAGTGACTCTTTATCATCCAGGTGTTCATTGTCACATTCGAACATTCTGCCAATTAGATTTACAGGTAGTAGTCGGCAGGGAAATTATACACAGTAGGGTGGCTTTAAAAGACCAAGAGCTTCTGTGGGTTCAGCAAAAGCCTGAGCAGTTTCCTTGGGTGCCTTGGCAGCTTGGGTATGCCTCCTAGACCTGGGTGCTGTGTAGTAGGCAGGTGGATGTCCCTTTGGGGATGCTGTGTGGTACTGGCTAGACACTCTTCGGCCCTCTCCATCCTGACACTGATGGAACTCCCTCTGACTATGCAGCTAGGACCCCAGGCCCTTTATCCACTTCCACCCTTACTGCATTGAGAGAGATGTATATTTTCATCTGGACTGAAGATGGGGACTCTTTACTCCTGGGGGTCCATGCTAATAACCTTCTTAAGAGTGTGAGATAAACCAGTCACCAGGAATCAAAGGAAACTAGACAGCTTCATTGCAGCCGCATTAGAGATGTGAGTCCTAACTCCAGTGACATTGGGCAGGTGTGTTACTTTTCCCGTGCCTCCCTTTCCTCCTCTTTCTTTCCTTTGCCTCTCCCTTTCCCTTGGTTTCCTCTTCCTCTGTTTCCCTTCCTTCCTTTTAAAACTCTTAACACTCAGACTGGGGTGCATAGCTCAGTGATAGAATGCTTGTTGAGCACACTCTCACAAAAGCCTGGTTTCAACATCTAGTTCCTTATGATCCAAGTTTCATGTTGTACACCGGTAATACCAGTCCTCAGGAGGTAGATGCAGAAGAATGAAGAGTTCTAGGTCATCCTCTGCTAAAAAAAAAAAAGTTCAAGGCCAGCTTGGGCTACATAAGACCCTGTCTCAAAAAATTAAATATGCATAATATAAATATGAGATTCTCAAAAAATAAATGAAAATATATTAAAAATTAACCATTCAACCTTTTAAAAAATGATGGAATTAATGATGTATTTCCTTCTAGTTTTTAAAAATAGATGATGCTTTATGGTAGCTTTCAAGTCTTAACAAAATACAGTGGGAAACAGAAGGATTTCCTGTGTTCTTGTCTCCTAACATGGCCTTCCTTTCTTTTGATGTTTTAACCACTTTGGAGTGTCTGGTTCAATGGCTTTGAGTACTTCTCCATTCCAAGAACGGTTTTCATGCAAAACCAAAACTCACTTCTGGCCCCCAGTTCCCCTCCCTGTAGCTCTGGCCGCCCGCATCCTTCTTTTTCTAGTGACGTCTTGTAGGTATAATCACAAAGTATCTGTCCTTTTGCTTAGTGTGGGCATTCAGGGTCCACCCACCTCACAGATCTTCACCACACATAAAAATCTCCCAGACTTGGGCTGTCCAGCTCACTCTGGTCCAGACATGGCATGGTTCAGTTCCCAGGCTGGTGAGTGACTGTGTCAATGACCCCAATAGGGACCTGTGGTTCAATCTTGGAGAAGCTAAACATGTAGTCAAATGCCTAGACTCACAGCTGAGGCCACACACTTACCTGCCTAGTGGTGGGGCAGGAACCTCTTATGATGTACTCCTAATGTTTTTTATATTAATGTTTGCCTATTCTCTACCTATGACATTTTCACATGCTGTTGGAGAAGAACATTTTAAACATTAATTGTCCCAAAAGGCCTCGTACCCAATGTAAAACACCAGTCTCAGAGAGGCACTCTCAGAAAATGAAGCACTGTTGTTAGAGATGACAGTGATTTTCCTGACATCTATTTGGGTATTCAGTGTGTCTTTATAAGATTAACCAAATAATGGAATTGCAAACAAACCATCAGAATGTAGATGGGTAGGCACCTCCCCACTGTGTGTGATGTCCCCAGTTTTAAGTAACTATGTATTCTTTGGGTTCTATTGAAATGTACCTCCAACCATAGGATTCTGCCTCCTAATTTCACCCAGTAAGTCCAAGACTGGTACCCTCAGTGCCCTAGGCATCATCCCCAGTTATTTATTCTCTGTGGCCTTGTAGTGACAATTTTGGAGTTTTGATTTCTTTTAATATTAATTCCCAGAAATATTATGGGAATCTGTTTTTATTTTAATCTCAAGTATGGGATATGGGGCTGCTTCAGACTGTCCACAGTAGCAGACTATGATTTGCCTCATGCTCTAGCAGGGGCATGATTTTTCCAGTGGCAGATAGTTTCTGCAATTGTGTGACATTTGGAATTCTGGAGACTTTGGAGTACAGGGCTACCATTGACCACCAGAGAGGCTGGAAACCAACCAGGTTTATACAATAAGTTCTCATGAGAACATAACATCAAAGCTCTTGCCACCTTGTAGCACCTTGCTACTTTTCGGGTTCTTCTGTCTTCCACCCTTTCTACCTCCTAACACTAGATAGCAGAGAACAAAGGATAGAAAGGAAAGGGAGCAACATTATCATTAGACTACTTCCTGCTGCTTAGGGCTGTCAAGTTCCTTGGAGCACATTTGATCTTTGCCTTCAGGATATCCAATTTCTTCTTCTTTCTTCTTTGTACACAACTATTTAACAAACAGTGATTGGCAGCAACCAACAGCAACCAATCAACAACCAACAATCCACCTTGCCTCTCAGGGCCCTAGCATTTATGTACCTTCTGAAAAGTTCCCAGAATTCCAAACATTACACACTCACAGAAACTATCTCCCAATGGCAAAATCACGCCCCTGCTAGAACAGGAAGCAAATCATAGGCAGCTGCTGTGGACAATCAGGAGCACACCTGGGAATTAAATGAAAACATATTCCCATAATATTACTGTGTTTTTTAAACAAACCAAAAGTTCAAAATTGTCACTACATGCCCTGGTGGCTCTTTCCCAGATTGACCCTATAGAGAGAACCTCTTGTGCAATGTATGGAAGCATGCCTGTCAATAAAATGCTGTTGGCCTATTAGCTTAGGCAGGATGTAGGGAGGTGGAAGTTCCTGCACAGAGAGGATTTCTGGGATAGAGTCTGGTGCAGATGGGTTTGCCTTGAACTCTGAAGAAGACTGTCACATGAAACTGAAGGAGAGGTAACTAGCCACATGGTATGGCCTAGAGTAGTTTAAATGAGATAACTGAGCCAGTGGAAACAAACCAAAGCTATTGGCCTAGGTATTTATTTATATATAATAAGTGTCAGAACTGTTATCAGGAATTGGGGCATGGATGGAAAAGCCCATGGTCGCAGACTCAAAGGTGGTATTGATCTTCAAAATCAAATATTTTAGATGCTTCTGTGACATTGCCCCCTTTTCTCCTCCTCCTCCTCCTCCTCTTCTTCATCTTCTCTTCCTCTTCCTCCTATTTCTGCATATGTATGTATATGTGTTTGTGTTCTCGTGTGCATGGATGCACATGTGTGTGGGTACACATTGCATGTTTGTATGGAGGCCCAAAGTTAATGCTAGGGGTCTTCTCTCAGAGTTCTCTGTTTTATTTATTGAGGCAAAGTCTCTGGATGAAACTGGATGTGACCAGCTAGTCTAGCTAGCCATCTTGCCCTGGAAGTCCCTGGTCTCTGCCTCCCAAGTGCTGGGATTATGAATTGTAGCTGTTCTTGCTTGGTTTTGTGTGAGTTGTAGGGAGCCCAACCTTAGCTCTTCCACTCACAAACAAGCATATTTTCCACAGAGCTGTCTCCCTAGATATGTATGCTTTGTTTTAGAAAAGACAATTATTTAAAAATGAAAACACTTCTCTGCCAAGAACCGCCCTGCAGCTTATGTCACCTGCTAACCACAATCTTACATACAACAGGAGACTATTCAGTGTAACCCTAAATGTCACCATCCATTCATTCCTCTTAGCAGTTTATTGGACTCAGGGTGGCCTTTTAAAGTATTACTTAAAAATAGAACATAATAGAACTCGAATGATCTTCTAGTAGGATTGTTAAAGATAAAGAAAGGTAAATCCACAATCATGAGGGGCGTGATTTGTTCTCCTGTAATTCACCAGTGAGCCACTTTACTGTGGGTTATTTGAACCTACATTCTTTGCCTGAAGTATTTTACTCTAATATTCAGGAAAATGAAACAACGATAAAAAGTCAAGGCAAGCAAAATGATTGGGTGGGTAAAGGTGCTTTCCAAAGAGCCTCAAAACCTGGATTCAATCCCCAGGACATTTGGGAAAAGAACAGAACCAACTCCTACAGGTTGACCTCTGACCTCCACATATGTTCTGTGGATTTGTACATGCACACGCTCACACACACATGCACACACAATGAGCGAATGTTATTTTTTTTTTAAAAAAAAATGATATGTTTGTGTAATACATGAGGACATGAGTGAGGTACCCTCAGAGGCCTCTGACAGAGATGTCAGATCCCCTGGAGCTGGAGTTACAGGCAGCTGTAACCTGCCCAACATGGTTTCTGAGAAAGTTCATTTAGGTCTTTTGCGACAGCAGCAAGTGATCTTAACCACTGAGCCATCTCTCCAGCCCAATGAAAATAACTTTATAAAAGAGAACACATATTTATAGGAAGCCCATATAAACCCACCATCCTGTCTCCATCTCAGCTTCCCCATGTGCATGATGAAGTTCCCAGGCCATACCACCGAGAGGCCACAATAAACTTCCTAGATCAGTGACTTAAGAAAAACAGCTAGATGCCATTGAAGCTGGACAGGACAGGCAAGCTGCAGTAGAGCCTGGCTACAAGGCTGCTAGTCTGTGCCTTAGGCATAAGTAAAGAATATGTGTTGGCTCTACTTTTAATGCCTTGTGATTAGAGTCAAGGTATAGGGGAAGTCACAGCTTCCCAGAAGCCTCTCTGCTCTGTCCCAGTGGCCTTGAAGACAAGCATAAATATCTACCAGCATCCTTTGGCTTGATGCTTGCATTAAGACCCTATATCCTCCCTGCTGACCTCCTGGCCCAGCCAGTGCTGGGAGACCTGCTCTCCAGCCCTGAGGATGGTGCAGGTTCTTCTCACCTCCTCATCTACTCCACTTCTCCTCTGCCACATCCTTGGGGCCATTGTTGTAGACTGCTATCCCCCTGAGCATGATATGGCCATTGCACCCTTGACCTCCAGGTGTGGTTGTTCCAAGAGACCAACATAAGATCAATCCCGTTAATATTCTATCATGGAAGCAGAGGGTGACCCATGAACTCCAGTCTTTCAGTTACAATCTGTAGACAGCCTTTGTTATGAGGAAGGGGCTCACAAGGCCCCTTCCCTCCCTGAGAACATATAGGCAGCAAAGAGTTGCTGGGAGGGACCAAGACATTTTCTTTAGTTGTGTAGCCACTTGTGAATTGTACGTGGTACTCTAAGTAACCTCACCCTGTTCCTATAAATAACCCCACTGAAACGCTTTGATCCACCATGCTAGACTTGGGGGAATTTCTTTGGTCTGTTGTTGATACCCTATCTGGGGTGAAAAGACGCTTGTTTGTCTCCCCAGATAGAGATCACAACAGTTACGTGTGCATCTCAATGGCCCATGTTTCCCTCTCTGTGTGGTTTCCCCCAACCACCACATCCCCTGGCCTCCCCACCATACTGCCCCAGCCCACACCCATCACACAACACCTCTTCATGCAGAAGAGTGCACACATCATCATTCTGTGCCCCTCACATTCAGCTCTCCAGTTTAATCCTCAGCCTTGCCCCATAGAGTTATTGCCAGTTAATCTCCCTATAAAAGTCTGGGGTTTCTGCATTTTTAATGAAGTGCTAGGCCCTTGACAAGCCTTTGTTTGGTACAGCATTCTCTGAGCAGTACCTATAGACATGGATTATTGGAGCTCTTGGTCTTATAGGACGAGGGTATGATGGTGTGCCTTGGTCATCCCTCTTTGAGAGCTTCCCAGTGACTCCCTAGAGCTCTGTTTTGGGAAGACCTTTGACATAGGACCTGCACCTGATTAAAGAATGGTCGAGTTGATTAGCAATGTCTGTAATAGACAGTGGATTGGGAAAATAGATGACCATTGCTAAATATTTGCCATTAAGACTCTGGAATTATTCTGCATCGGAAGAAATAACCTTGAAATATGCAGTAAAGTTGTGTCAGGTGGTCTTTAGACACAGGCACGAGGATCAGATTCAATGGAGGTGTCAAAGGTTCTTTTCCTGTGAGGGATACATGGCTTTGCTATCATGTCTCCTCGGCTGAAGGTTCTTCTCCTGTGAGGGAAACATGGCTTTGCTATCATGTCTCCTCGGCTG
>JADRCH010000090.1:5137700-5200130 GCA_019843965.1 Rhynchomys soricoides
TTCTCCTGTGAGGGAAACATGGCTTTGCTATCATGTCTCCTCGGCTGTACAAACATGAGAATAAGTGTCTTATCCCTCTCAGGTTCTGCCTTAGGTGTGCATCTCAAGCCCAGTCTGGGCTACATATTAATAGAAACATACAGGCCTTCCTGCCTCAGTCTACCAAACGCTGGAATCGCAGGTGTATGTATCTGTGCTGAACTTGGACTAGGGGTTCTTTATAGGATGGCTGATCTGGTAAAGGCATGTTAGTGGAAGAGACTGGGACACTACAAGTGTCACCCGCCAAAGGTCACACTGCTGATAAGTAACAGAGACTGAATGTAAATCTAGATGTTTACAAGATCCATAGCCTTCTGCAGCCTCCCAGTAGCTGAAGCAAGAGAGACTCGTTGCAGAATCCTCCAGGTCCCTGGATACCTTAAGTCTTGCTGAAGGGTTGGTTATTCGGTAGATTCTCCAATCCCAGGAGAGGCAAACATTGGTTTGGAAGAGATGGATTCTGTTGACATTTCTGGTCAGGCTAAGTTGTCCTCTTCCCTCCAAGGTCATCTAAAAATGTTTTTTTTTCATCCCCAAGGCCAGTTGTTCTCCTTGCAGGAGACAGGGACTGTGGATTGTGCCAACAGCAATAGCAGCTGCAGCTAAAGGATGGAGCCTCCATCCAAGGAAAGCTCCTCCCCTCCTCAGTGGGCAAAGGCTAATTAACTCCTGATGGCAAGCAGGCTGCTGTGACTGCCAGTTCCCTTTTGAAGAAGCCTCTTCAGCATGCTCCTAGCTTCTCTCTTCAACAATACACTCAAATGAGTGACTGACAGTGTGCAGCTTCTAACTCCTGGGGGCTCTGCTTGCCCCTGAAAACCAGGGCAGGTGGGGCCACATGCCCTTAGTGCCAATGGTGCCTTGTACTTTTTTGTTGTTGCGCTGCTGCTTTTCCAGTGTCACTTAGCACCTTGTTTGCATGTTGTCAATATTTATCCTCCCTAGGTCAGACACCATGGCACACACCTATAACCCTAGCACTTTGGAGTCCCTAGGAAGACTGTGACAAGGTTGAGGCCAGCCTAGACAGCAAAGCAACCTCAAAAACGAAGCCAAAGGGCTAGGGGTCCAAATCACCACTCAGAATGTTTGCCTATCAAGCAAGAAGGGAACCCCAGGTTCCCTCCCTAGTATGATATAAACCAGCACAGTGGGACATACATGTAGACCCAGCATTTGGGAGGTAGAGGCAGGAACATTGAAAGCTCAGGGTCGTCCTCGGCTATCTAGTTAGCAAGCTTCAGGTCAGTCAGGGCTACCTGAGATCTGGTCTGAAAAGCCAACCGAGCAACAAATAAAAAATGTAGGATAATAAAAGAAACCATTATTAAATAAATGTTTTAAAATTTCCCCCTCAGTGAGGCATATTCTTAAGGTAAGACTCATGATAAAACGCCCGGAAGTGGGAAAACGGATGATATGGGAAAGGAGAAAAAAATATTCCTGAGGTAGCATTAGGTTAAACAAAAACAGTAAGAAAGAAAACCTATATGATTCCAGTTATAAACAAATGAATAAAATGTGGACTTACATGATCTAAACATGCCTAGGACAAAAAGCCAGAAAGTTACTGATGGGTGAGCCGTGAGGCCCAGAATAGCAACTTTCCCTCCAAACTATGACCTTCAATTCTAACAACTTCTTCAAACAGGAAAAAAGTTTGTTGGGATTTTTGTTCCTTTGTTTATTTGGCTTGTTTGGTTTTGTTTTTGACCCAAGGTCTCAGTACACCAGGGTGGCCTCAAACTCCATATTTTAGCTTAGAATGACTTTACACCCCATCTCTTTTTTGATACAAAGATTTATTTATTTTCATGCATGTGCATGTATGTGTCCACATGAGTGTATGCTACATGAGGCTTGTGCACAGACCAGAAGAGCATCAATCCTCTGGAGCTGGAGCTGTAGGCAATCCTGAGTCACCTGATACTGCTGGGAATGAAGGCAGGTCCTCTGCAAGGGCAGCACACGCTCTTAACTGATGGCCCATCTCTCTCTATCCCACCTTGAACTCTTGATCTTCCTATTTCCACCTTCTTCGGAGTGCTTGAGGTTTTCTCCTTTCCTCTTTTGAGAGATAATCTTGCTCTGGTTTCTAGGTGAAATGGAGGCAGATCTTTCTAGAAGTGCTAAGTAAAGTGCTTCCAAGCTGTGCCTCTCCTCCACTTCCTGGAGTGTGTGTTCAGAGAACCTGGAGGCCCCATTATTGTCACCCCAGCCACAAGGATCTCAGTGGCTTCCTCTATGGCAGGAAAGGGAAACCCCTTCTGCTCGGTTCTTTCTGCAGAATAGATGCGTTGCATGAACCCCCTTCATCCTGGCTTTTATGTTTCAGACTTTGGGGGAAGGAACTTGTTCGTGATCTACCTCCATCCCCTCGAATAAACCACACCCAGGTTTCTTGTACCTGCCTCTCCTTAAAAACACTTAGAAAAGAAAAAAATCAACATGTGTCTGAAGTATGTAGGGACATGCATGTAAACCGAGTGCATTATGGAGACCAAAGAACAGCTTTCTGGAGTCAGTTCTCTCCTTCCACCTTTATGTGAGTTCTGGGGATAAAACTCAGGTCACCAGGCATGTTCAGCAAGTACCTCTATATCCTGACCCATCTTGCCAGCCCTTCAGCTGCCTCCTGGTGCCTTCCCAGATGAAAGGTCATATACTGATAGCAAAGAAGACACAGAACTGGCTTGAGAGTCTGTGCCTATGTGCACAAAACCCACCCTTACCCCCCCAAAAATGAGGTTCCCCCGTTGTCTTTTGTATCATGTCACAGGTGGACACAGGCTCTCTGGCTGACCTTCTGGCTGGAGCACAGTAGTTCATTGACTTTATTGCCTAGCACAGCCTCATGCTGTCCACCTTCCTGATCAATGCTTATCAGTTTGCCAAGAGACAGAGCCTGCTGCTGCAGAGATTGATTCCTGGTTATTTATCTCCCTCGGCCCAATGTAAATTGGTCAATCCTATTCGCATGATAAAAATCATAATGTCTCAAATTACTTACTCAATAAAATGTGGGTCTGTCTATTATTAGTGATCATTAGAGTTATAATGCAGCATGGAAATGTGGAGCAAATTAACTGCTCATGCAAGTCGTGGGCTCGCGTGCAGCTAATCATATGCACACCGTTACACTGGGCAGAAGGGTTTGGAAGAACCATTTCAGAGTAGGAAGGGAGGCACACCCAAATTTTTTTTTTTTTTCTTCTTAATCTGAATTTCTCAGAGGAACTTTTAGCTAACACTTTTAGGTAACCACAAAGGTTACCAAAAAGAGGAAGAAAAAGAAAAAAAGAAAGGATAAAAGAAAGGAAAAGGTAGAAATGTAACTCAAAAATAACATATTTTAATGTTTCTATTCATGTGTCATTAGATTTTCAAAAGAGGCATCCAAATTCTACTTTGAGCAAACTCTCATAGGGGCCCTCCTTTCTTGTCTCTCCTGCCTGACAACTGAGTTATTCTCCCTGAAGCTTCCTACTCAGTGACATCATGGGACAGGTTCTATAATCACGACGAGTTCCCATCTTACCTTGGCCGGGCCATTTCCTCTGTGGCACAGGCTTCCTGGACACGTGGGCAGGTGAGAGGCTCTGACTGCAACAACTGGTGTCTGGATATGAGAGAGATGTAGCTTTGAGTGGCAAAGTCAGTTTAAAAGAAAATGAAAACAATACTCTGCGTGTAACTTGTTTCCTGTGAGGGTGTCGGGAAACCTCGCAAGGAACTTCACAGATTAAAACTATGAGAGAAACAGAAATAGTGGCACCGTGCCAGGATTCGGACATTTCTACAGGTGTTTGGTGTATACGAAGCTTTCTTCTAGAGAGAAAATCTTATTTTTTAAATGAAATCTAAGACAACATCCAAACCAAAGACAAGATTTAAATAAAGCCCCTACCACCACCACCACTGCAAAACAAAACAAAACAAAAACAACTTTGGAACAGGATCCTACTAGTAGTCAAGTGGGCCTGACTTTATGCCTAGCAGGATCCAGGTTCATAAATGGTACCTCAGGATTTGCTTGTCTCTCAGTTTTCATCAATTTCTGTGCTGGTTTATGCTAGGGAAGGTGAGAAAGGGCGTATAGAGAAAGCTCTGGAAACAACGTACCCCTGAACACCTCTCCCAATGCTACCAAAGGGTGGGACCACCACCATGGCTTCTTCTTACACCATTCTGGCTGCTTTTCACTGTGGACCAATCACTGTGAGCTAGAGGCTATGAGGGAGGCCTCAGCTATGTGGTCATTCCTAGAACCATGAAGTAACTTTAGCATCCAAGCAACCACACTGCCAGAATGTCACAGCCAGGGGTAACCCCCAATGGGCTTTGGGATATTATACACAAAAGAAGGGGAACAGGTACCAAGAACCAAAGCTGCAAAGGTTCACTCTGTTTAGGTGTATCCTGGACTCATCTTTTAGTGCCTCAACAAACCAGTGTTTAAAGAAGATGAAGACTTATGGAAAGGCCTGAAGGTCTAGGGGGATGACTGTGTAGAGGACCCCTGTTGTTAGCAGAACAGGATACAGACAAGGCTCTGTTGAAGGGTATGGGTTTGGGAGACTGGGATTGCCACTTACTAACTCCATGTCTATGTATGTAGTATGTGTGTGTGAGTATGTATGTGTGAGCATGTGTGTGTGTGTGTATGGGCTCACGCATGTGTGAGGGTGTGTGTGTGTGTGGTGGCCAGAGGTTGCCATCAAATGTCTCCATAGATTGCTTTCTACCTTATATATCAAGGCAGAGTCTGTCATTGCACTCAGAGATTGGCAACCCTGCCAGTCTGGCTACTCAGCTTGCTCTGACAATCCTCTATCTCTGCCTCCTGGGTCCTGGGGGATCTAAAGTGGTAGTTCTCACCCTTGTGCTTCACTCTTGTCTTTGTCAGGGTTTCTATTCCTGCACAAACATCCTGACTAAGAAGCAAGTTGGGGAGGAAAGGGTTTATTCAGCTTACACTTCCAATTGCTGTTCATCACGAAAGGAAGTCAGGACTGGAACTCAAGCAGGTCAAGGAGCAGAAGCTGATGCAGAAGCCATGAAAGAATGCTCCTTACTGGCTTGCTTCGCCTGGCTTGTTCAGCTGGCTTTTTTATAGAGCCCAAGACTACAAGCCCAGGAATGGCACCACCCACAATGGGCCCTCCCCCCTTGATCACTAATTGAGAAAATGCCTTACCGCTGGATCTCATGGAGGCGTTTTCTCAACTGAAACTCCTTTCTCTGTGATAACTCCAGCTTGAGTCAAGTTGACACACAAAACTAGCCAGCACAGCTCTACTCACTGAATCATCTGTCCAGCCCTAGGCCTGATAAATTGATTGTCCCTCATTAAGACCTCAGTGTTCTCAAGCATAAAATGCCCCGTTGTATTCAAGTTTTTGGTAAGATGACCAATCAGATAACAGTTGTGAGTTAGTGACTGCTTTGTGGAGAGATTTTCAGATTGTTGTCACGGGTTCTGGAAGACGCAAAGCTCCTTGGAAAGAGCATCTTTGGTTCTGACAAGATGATTTCTCCATTTCAAATCTAATAGTCAGGGAGAGTATGTCTTTCCAAAACATGCACTGGGATCAAGCACTTGGATAATACACAGACTTCACTTCTAAGGGTACAGACTGAAATACACAGCTTGAGTCTCAGTGATACCCACTGGATGTTTGGTCTAATGGGAAGCTGGCCAGAGTTCACTGTCATTGCCAAGTGTCAACCAGATGTGCAGCTTGAAGCCTGATGTATACCTGGGCTCTCCTTCCAGAGACACATCCTATGTGATCTCTGTCTTTTAGCTGTTCCAGCGACCCAGATATAATAGCTTCTCTTTTCAACCAGCACCCTACTTTTCAATGCACTCAGTTATCTGTTGGACGATTCACACTTCTCCAACTTATCTCCAGCTCTGTCTTGGGTGGGGGTGGGGGTACCATCTATATCCATTTCCTAGCACTGTGTCAATAATCCACTACAAATTTAGTGGCGTGAATTAATAATTCAAATATATGCCTTTCAGTCAAGGATACAGTTTTGTTGTGTATCTCTGTGTCTGTGTGGTTTGGTTTTGTTTGTGGGAGGTTTATTGGTACCTTGTTTTGTTGAGGCAGGGTCTTACTCCGTAGCCTATAGTGGCTTCAAACTTTCCATCCTCCTGCCTCTATCTCCTAAATTCTAGATATTTTCATTACCCCTGGCATACAAGTCCTAAAATCAACGTGTCATCCAGTCTTAACATCTATAGCAAAATCCATTTCTTACCTTTTACAGATTCTAGAGGGCGTGACATTCCTTGGCATGTGGTCCCTCCCTGTAGAAGCCAAACACACCACCCTAGCCTCATCATGAGCTCACATTTCCCCTTCCTCCTCCTCTTCCTCTTCCTCTTCTCTAGCCTATCATCACTCAAGCTCTAACTTTGACCTGCCTTCTGTCCTATTTGTGTGTGTGTGTGTGTGTGTGTGTGTGTGTGTGTGTATGCAGGTACATGTGCACATGTATGTATATACATGTAGAGGTCAGAGAACAATCTTGGCTGTCTCTCCTCAAGCACCATTTACCATGTCCGGTTTTGTTTTTTTGTTTTTTTGGGTTTTTGTTTTGGTTTTTTTTGGTTGTTGTTGTTGTTGTTGTTGTTTTGAGACAGGGTCTTTTATGAGCCTAGAACTCATGGACTAGGTTAGGCTAACTCTCTAACATCTCCTGACATCTGCCTTCCCAGAGTAGACATTACAAACAAACTCCTGCATTCCCAGTTTTGTTTGTTTGACCTTTGTCCTGGGCATTAGACTCAGGTACTCATGCTTGCAAAGCAAAACACTTTACCTAATAAGCTGACGTCCCAATTCTCTTCTGTCCCTTAATAAAGACCCTGTGTTCAGTCTACTCAGATAACCTAGCCCACTCCCTCTTTCTCAAGACCCTTAACCAGAGCTGCAATATCCACCTGGCTACATCAAGTAATGTCATCTTCACTGGTTCCCAAGACTAAGATGTGATGTCCCAGAAAGAGGACATGATTCTCCTTCATCATTCTTTTATTTGGTAATATTGACATATCTGACAAGTGTGAATGTTCCCCGAAAAAGGGACTTTGATGCTGAACTTTGTTGAAGATGTCCTCTGCTGGAGAGCTGGGGATGTGAGGTGTGGCTCAGCCCTCACCTATGACCTTATCTCCCTACAGCATCTAATCTCCGTGTGCATCTCAGCTTCTGCAATCACCAAATCAAGATGTAGATGAGGTGCAAGATGCCACGGGAGCATCTAAATGTCTTAGATAGTTTCCAATGACTGATTTGTCAAAGTTTCATAGGGTAGATTTCACAACAGGAAGTTTTCCCCTCACAGACATGGAGGCCAGAAGTCCAAAATCAAGATGGTGGAACAGCCATAACCTGTGAACATTTGGGTACCTTTCCCTTGCCATGTCCTAAGATCTGGTGGTGGCTGGCAGTCCTGGGGACTCCTTGGCTTGTGGAATCATGATCTCAAGATCTGACTCTTCTATCATGCAGCCTACTTTTCCCTGTGTTTCTGCTTATTATTATTACTATTCTTATTATTTTGTTATTGTTGATGTTTTGTTTTGTTTGGGAGTAAGGGTTTCATGGCTTTTGTTTGGGCTAGTCTTAAACTTGCAATTCTTCTGCGTCAGCCTCCAAAGAGCTGGGATTATAGGTGTGCACCGCTACTCCTGGCTCTCATGAGGACAACAGTCCTGTTAAATTCTTAACATAATTACACATCTAGGAAGACCCTACTTCCAATCCAGGTCCTCTTCTGAAATCCTGAGATGGACAGAGATATTGGGACACCCATGAGGATCTGTGTCCAGAAGGTAAAGGGCGAAGTATGTTGGAAAGGCTTGGTGACTTTTTCTCAAGCCTTTCCCCTGGCCTCTGTTTTGTGGACATAGATGGAACATCACATCTCAGGGCAGCTTCGCACTAGGTACTCACTAAAGTTTATTTATACTCCGAGGAGTATCTAACAGGATGGCCATGCTGCCACTGGGCTTGCAATCCTGCCTACCAGGGAGAACCTGGCAACTCGTTGGTTCAGAGCCACACACTGTTCTGTGACAGGAATGAACAGCCACACAGCTCACAGTCTCAACACTTCCAAGGACTTACAAATAAGACAACTCAATGTATTTCATATTGCTTAAGATCTGAACTCCAGAGTCTCCTGTAAGCCTCACCTCTGTAGCCTGAGTAGCTTAAGCCTCACCTCCCACCACTCTCTAAAATGATACAACTCTTCAAGGGTACCTGGCAGAGACACTAAGTAATGAGATCCTAGACATGGAAGACCATGTTTTATTCCATACAGAAACCTCCTTGACAAATGCTTGCCTTTAGCTTTCTATTTTTGAACTGGAAGGCGGGCCAGGCAGGAACTAACTTGTGGGAGAGCTTAGGGGCTCTGTTTTAAGCTGAGGAAAGTGGTCATGAACCTTGCCATCCCTGATAAACCCAGATGGAAGCCCGGAGCCTCCCGGCCCCGACACCCCATGCACATGCTGTGCACCTGGTCGGCATTCTACCTGTTTATAAATTACTCCTGTTTTCTGCTTGGTTCAGCAGCAACTGTTTACCCTCCCCCGTGATGTAATTAGGGCTTCAGAGTTCACGGGTGCCTATTATGAGCTCTCCTGTGTTTTGTCTTGGCGCTTCGTTTCTGTAGCAGTAATCATATATATATATTAAAATTTGGTATCAATTGTTTGGCTAAATTATGCACAGTGGGCCATCCTAACCTGCCATTAACATAACATATGCTAAACAATGTGTTGATTTTTATCCCCCCACTTCCTTTCTTTTTTTTTTTTCCTTCTGCCTGATAATTACACTCCAAAGCATCAATTGCTTAGCCGGGCAAATTCAACTTGGAGTTTTTCTCACTTCTTCAAACTTCCAAATAGTCTAGCTGGCAGCAGGTGCCGACCAAGCACTCCATCATCTGCCTTCCCAGGTAGCAGAGCCATTTTCTTGCTGAGAAAGGCAAGTGCCACATAATAGTCACTGTCATCGGGCTTGCCCTGATGCTCCAAGCTGATCCACTGTTTGGGATATTGCCACTGCTGTTCCAAGCAGAACAGCACCTAAGCCTTGGCATGGTCAAAACTCACCATAGGTATCGCTGTACCCATGGCTTCCTTCCCTGGACAAATATACAGCAAGTCTTTCTTAGGTGACAGACACTGTACTGGACGTGGGCATACAAAAAGACTTAAAGTGACGGGTTTCTGGTCCTCTGACAATTTGTAATCTCCTGTGAGGAATCTGCAATTTATTTTTCTCGAAGGGGTTATTGGATAAATGACCAATAAGCTCTGTGGGCTGTATGCCCCATCTCAGCATTCAATTCAGCTGCTGTAACTTAGCAGCAGCCTGCCTGCGTGCCAGCAAAACTTTTATCTACAACGAGAACCAGGCCACATTTGCCAGTGTTCATTCCAGTGTCCAGGCAGGGAATATACCCAAGTGATTAGGTTTTATTTGTAAATAAATTGGTTGTATTTTCTGTGCATGAGTGTTTGGTCTGCATGCATGTGCACCGTATGCATGCAGTGCCCACAGAGACCAGAAGAGGGTGTTAAATCCCCTGAAACTGGAGTTACAGACAGTTGTGAGCCACCACGTAAGGGCTGGAAACCAAACCCAGGCCTTCCTTGAGAGCAGTTGGTGCTCTTAACCACTGAGCCATCTCTCCACCCTCTGTGATTTAGCTTTGTTGATAATGATATGCTTAGACTGTGCTTTTCTCAGGGAGACATGAGCAAACAGCTATTCAACCCAGAGAAGGTTTTCAATGATTAAACAAAGAAAGGATTGGATGTAAATTCAATTAGTTAGTGACTGAGTTTACTGGCATTACGTACAAGAACATAAGTTAGTCAAAAATAGCGTCACTAAAAATCCTAACTCAGTGTGGGTAACGATTCACAAAAGTTGTACCCTGGATCCCCTGGAGCCTCCTGCCTGCCCACCACAGGTAGATCTCCTTGTCAGTCTCTTCTCCTCAGCAATTGTTACTGTGTATGTAACCTTGGGAGGGGCCGGTAAGTCTTGTGATTTTCTTAAACTTCCTGAGCCTTGTATGTTTCCTTAGCTCCCTGAGCCTTTTGAGCCTCTCTTCTCTCCATGGAAGAAGGTGTCAGTTCTGGGGTTGCAGCAAAACTAACACTTCAGTTAATGGGAGGAAGAAGATAAGGATCTGATGTAAACAACACTATCCCACTGCAGAACACCAGGGTGCATCACACCAAGGTGCATGCCCAAAATGAGTCCACAATGATCTCACAGATGAGTCCACACAGGAATGCAACCAAGAAGATCTGAAACCGAGGGCATTGACTATCCCAGACAGTATGTAACCTATGTGTGGCATACCTGGGACAGTCCATAGAGTGTAACCTGGGAAGTCCAGCTTCAGTGGTTAGTTACAAGGTGTTTCTGGGTTTACAGTGGAGTCAAAACTCCAATACTGAGCAGTGAGCAGCAGGCAGCCATGGGTAGAGGTCAGGGTGGTGAGACTGTGTGGCTACAGGGGAAATACACATGGAACTATCCCAGGGCATGTTTAACATTACCTGGAAGAGGAGAGAATGAGTTGGGGCCTTGGAATGAGAAGAGGCCCTTTAGGTTATTAGGGTTTGAAAGGATGCTCCATAGGCCACTTGTGGTTCTACCATGGTGTTACAAGTGGATTCTCAGCACCTATTTCTCACCTCCATGGGGACCTCTGAGGAGGTAGGCTGGACTGCGCTGGTTCTAAATGGAGCTCTGATATTACAGATATTATTCTTAGCTCAGTTGATTTGCTTTTCTATCTTTACATCACAAGGGGATTCCTCTGTAGGCTCGATTTGGATGTGACACTTTACCTGGAGTGGTGGTCCTCCACATATCTCTCATCCTCCTAAGATTAGCAAAGTCCAACCATTTCTCCCAGGGTCAGCAGAAGCCGAAGACAGCAAGTGGACACACATGAGACTTCTGGAGGTCTAGGCTCAGAACTGACAGGAGTTCCTGGCAGGAGTTCCTGTTAGAAATCTTGAACAGCTGTTCACTAAGCCTGCTCTGATCCCATGCAGAAAACTACATTTCCCAGCATTCCTTGTGTGTAGGAATGGCCATGTGACCTAGC
Source organism: Rhynchomys soricoides (assembly GCA_019843965.1). Lineage (NCBI taxonomy): Eukaryota > Metazoa > Chordata > Mammalia > Rodentia > Muridae > Rhynchomys > Rhynchomys soricoides. The sequence goes on from JADRCH010000090.1 coordinate 5,148,906, forward strand.
AATACTCTCAGGAGGTGGCAACCTTGAGAAGCTTCTTTGATCATTGCAAGCCACAGAGTGGAGGGAGCCTGTGTCTCTGGAACAGTATTTGAAAGTGAGTGAGCAAATAACTCAGCAGATCACCTATTTTGGATTATGTGTCAATGAAAAACAAACTGTCATTTTATTTAAAACATTATACAATTGGGTTTTCCCTACATGATATAAAAATGGTCAGTGAATCTCTTTTTCCAAGAGGATTTTTTTCTCACAACTGGCCAGTACTCTCTGTGTGGATATTTCCTCCCGACAGGATCAAATTACAAACCACACGCACATTAACTAATTTTAGGGAACACCCAATGGACAGGGGTGGAATTCACACCTATTTATTTCATTGTGATGATAACAAATATAATAGCTAGTGCTTCCTGGGTAATAGCCCTGTGGTTAGGCCTAAGTGGATGGAGGGCTATGGTGCTCAATTTGAGTGAAGGCCCTCAGATGGTGACAGATATTCATGGCTGCTAATCTCGGCTGTAATTTCTCATTTCTCCTCAACGGCTTCACTTTTTATGGGGGTCATATTGATAAATGCAGATGATAACTGTCAGCTCGGCTGGGAAAGCCTGGCATGAGAATTTTAACAACCCAGCTTGTATTTCCTAAGGCAGAGAACAAGGCTCTGGGCCTTCACAGGCCCAGCCCATCTACCCACTCCTTCTCTTTCCTCTTCCCCTGAACCTATGCTAGCCCACGGATATTGTCGGATTAATATTTCTACAGTAATTACAATGCAAACCACTACTTTTTTAAAAAGTTTTTTTTTAAGTCCCCACTACTTCGTTTCCAATCCAAGTGCAAAGAAAAAGACCTATAGGAGTCTCTCTCCTTCTTGTACGGTGGTCTCTCCTTCTATCCAGGAGCTCAGACATATGACTTATTTTGCATTTTCTGTGGCTTCACCATGACCATCAAAACTGTCTAAGGTTGCCATGGTCTTCCAAAGCTACACGGTAGGTCCAGTGAGACCCAGGAAGTATGCCTGTGTCCTCGGGGGATGGAGAAATGGCAGAACCAGGTGGGGACACAGGAGCAGAAGAAAGCAAGTAGCTGAGGAAAAGAAGCCTTTTCATCTTCTTTATTTTCCCAGTCTAAGGGCGCATCTGAACCTGGCTTCCCAGTCTAAGGGCGCATCTGAACCTGGCTTCCCAGTCTAAGGGCGCATCTGAACCTGGCTTCCCAGTCTAAGGGCGCATCTGAACCTGGCTTCTGTTGCTGTGATAAATACCCCGCCAGAAAGTAACTCAGGGGAGAAAGGGTTCATTTGGACTACAGTTCAGAGGTGACAGTCTGTGATTGTGAAAAGGCTAGGGCAGGAGCTTGAAGCAGCTAGTACCATCAACCCCACAGTCAAGAGCAGAGAATAGGCACCCATACTGTTTGCTTGCTGCTTCTTATGTTCAGCTGGCATTGTTCTTTACTCTTACACAGTGCAGGGCAGGGTCCAGCTAGTGAAAGGGCTCCATTTACACATAGGACACATCTTCCCCCATCAATGAACAGTCAAGACAGTCCCCCACAGACATGTATACAGACCATTCCTCAATTGAGAGTCTCTTCCCAGGTGATTCTGTCTTGGGTCAAGTTGCCAGTTGAAGCCAGTCAACACGAGGGAAAACCGTGAAGCTAAGCTTTTAGGAAAAGTTCAAGCATCACTTTTTCTGTCTCTCTGGAACAGCTCAAAGGGGGAGGCTATGTGTTTCTACATACCGGTAACAGCAACAGATAGGGAGGGCCAGGGTGTGTTTTCTTATTGAATGCATGCATTATTACAGTCTTTATTTTCCTGCTACATAAATTTATGCTGAGATTTAATTTCCACCAATTAGAAGCCAAGTGAAGCAGTTGTCATGGCTTCCTACACCACAGCATCACCTCAGCACACACACAGGAGGGAACAAGGCTGGAGTGAATTTTAAGTAGCTGAAGTTTTACCAGACCTCGAATGCATATCCAATTCAATTTCTAGAAAACTTTAGATTAATTAGGTTTATAATTTGCACAGTAAGGCAATGTGTTGCTAGCACTTGAGTTTTTGCTTAATCCTCTGAGTGGATATTTAATCTTTTTAATATTAGAATTAAAGCAACTCGGAAGATATGAATGTTAATCTAATGACATTCCGATCACTTTAATTTCTTTAATGTTTCAAACAACAGAACAACTTTACAAATTGGTTTAGGTTGGGGAACCTTTGAGAGGGTCCTGCATCTCATCAGTGAGTGGAGTCTAAGGGAGTTGGGCTTGGAAGAACTATCTTAAGTTTATGCAAATGTGAGCCATTAATCCCAGAGGAGCCTGGCACTTACAAGGTGTGCTGAAGAAATTCCCCGGCAGCTGCACTTTAGTTAGAAGGAACCCACCAACAGGAACACTGAAATGAGCAAACAGCTCAACGGCACCCCAACCATACAAAGCCAGAGCTTTCAGAGAATCGATGATGAACTAGAGCTTGGAAGATTTTTCTCTTTTTCTTCTTCTTTTTTTTTTCCCCTGCTGTTATTATTTCAAAGAGAGTGGGAGGGGAAAAAAAGAATCAGAGCAAGACATGAACAGTGCTTGCAAATTTTATTACCTCATTATAATTGATATCTGCTCTCCGAGCCAATAAAAGGAGTCGTATTTGGCACTAGTGGTATAAAATCTTTAATGTTTTAGGCTGTCAAGAGTTGGCCATGGTGAGGTTGACATAATTATCAGCTGAATAGACCAGTATATACGCTCTTTACCTCTCCTAAAGCATGCTGCAACAGGGAATGCTCAAGAGATGGGGGAGGATTCATCAAGTGTCTGCACAATTGCTCCCGGCTTCGAGCTTGTTTTAGTTAAGTCTGCAAAAACACCACCGAGCCTTCCAGTCTCTTGGCTCTTCCTTGGCATTCTGGACAAGGCTTCTGGACAGGCTGCTCCCTTGCTTCCTGAAGAAGGGACAAGTCTTCAGGGTGACAATGTGGAGAAGCCCTTCCAAATGGTGCTCACTGGCCTCTCATACATGATAAGCAGAATTCATCCTTTCTGTCTGGAATTAAGTATGTATTTTCATAAATTAAAAGGTGATGGAGCTGGGCAGTGGTGGCGCACGCCTTTAATCCCAACACTTGGGAGGCAGAGACAGGCGGTTTCTGAGTTCGAGGCCAGCCTGGTCTACAGAGTGAGTTCCAGGACAGCCAGGGCTACACAGAGAAACCCTGTCTCGAAAAAAACAAAAAAACAAAAACAAAAAACAAAAACAAAAATAAAAGGTGATGGAAAAGAAGCCAAGGTTGTGTTCTAAAATGAACCATAAGTTTGAAATTTTGGAACAATTCCAATGCATAGCAATCAAGATCCCCCTATGTCCCATATTCTGAGAGCACATTACGTATCCATTACTTGGACAGTAGTCCCACTGGCCTGTAGACTAATGAATCACTTTGATGGACACCGTCTGAGGGTGGGTGTAAGCACAGACCTAAAATGGTATCCAGTGCCAGTGACTCTGAAACTGAGAAATCATTTTGAGACAAAACAGAAGGAACTCAAAAACTCCTTTTTGGGTATTGACTGTCTAATGGAGCAGAGCAACCAGTAAGACAGATCATTAGGCCACTGGCTACCTTGTGTTATGTTGGTGTTTGGCTAACATTGTACATTTGCTACCATGGTAAACCTAGAAAATGAATGCAAATATGTTGCTACCAACTCTATAGGTTCAGGGCTGAGTTCCAGGAGTACCAGCTGAGGTTTGTAGGTTCCTGTGTCCTAAAGAAATAAATTGGATCCAATGACACATGAAGAGAGGCAATGTAGAAGAGGAGGAGGAAGAGGAGAAGGAGAAGGAGGAAGAGAAGAAGGAGGAGGAGGAGAAGGAGGAGGAAGAAGAAGAGGAGGAAGAGGAGCAAGAGGAGGAGGAGGAAGAGGAAGAGGAAGAAGAAACAGGAGGGACTGGGGGACTAATGAGCTGAGAAATAAAAAACAAAACAAACTAATAAAAAATGCTCAGAAACATTTGTGCAGCAGGTGAGTTCTGATTCTTTGGAAGGTATTTGCACAACATTTGCCTTCTCCTGAGTATATGTAACAGACATTTTCTGTGTGTTACATGTGGCCTGGGTAGGGAAGGATTTCCAGTCTTTCTCTGACAACTGGCTCCTTTCATATATTAATCTTTTTTAAATTACATTTATTTGCGGCTGAGAGATGGTGCAGCAGTTCATAGCACTTGGTGTCCTTCCAGAGGACCAGATTAGGTTCCCCACCGTGGCATAGTGGCTCCTAGCTTATAAGTGATTCCAGCTCCAGGGATTCCGACACCTTCTTCCGACCCTTTTCCATCCAAGTAGGAAAAGCACATATAAATAAATTAAAAGTAAATAAATCTTTGGAATTACATTGTGGGGTGTGTGTGTATGTGTGTGGTGTGGTGTGTGTGTTGTGTATGTGTGTGTGTGGTGTAGTGTGTGTATGGTATGTGTGTTGTGTATGTGTGTGTATTTTGTATGGTGTGTGCGTGCATGAGTCTGCCTAGAAACTTTTGATTGCCCTTCACCCCCAGTTCACCAGTAACTGATAAAGGCTCCTCTACTCACCAGAGCCCCTCCCTGTTCAGTTGTTTCTTAAAGAAGAATAAACAGCCAGAGCATACACACCCCAATGTAAGAGATCCTGGCTAGCAAGCATAATTTTCATATGTGCCCTATGGAAGTATCCATCCACAGATTCTCTCTTCCTGAAAGTCAGGGTAAATGGACAACCTCTTTGCTCTGGGGATGCTGAGCCCTAAACTGGGCTCTTTCCTTCTTTTTATTGGTTTGTGGTTGGAAGCAGAGTTGGGGGGCTCAGAATGAGGAGCCCCTCGGATGTGTGCTTGAAACTCTCTTTCAGCATCTTCTGTTCTCTGCTCTCATGACTAATCTATTTAGCAAGTATTTTCCATGGAGCGGAGGCTTTATTGGCAGAACTACTAACTTTAATAGCAGAGTTTAGCACAACCCAGCTTGTAAAAAGCTCAGTCCCTCTATTAAATCCTCTCCCAGTAAACCTGTCCATCAGCCCTCACCAGCCTCCTCAACTAACGGCTGTCTCCGTTTTTTCTAGTTCTTTGTTTGCAGTTTGTTATTTGTTTGTTTGTTTGTTTTTGTTTTGTGAAACAGGGGGTCCCTCTCTCTGTGAGGCCTAGGGTAGCCTCAACTCAAAATCCTCCTGCCTCAGGCTCTGGAGTGCTGGGATGACTAGCTTGCACCACCAAGTCCCCCCTTCTTTATTGTTGTTTCTTTTCTTTTTCCTTTTTTTTTTTTTTTTTCTCTTTTTGAGACAAAGTCTGGTGTAGCTCAGGCTGGCCCTTGAACTCTTTTGTGCAGCCAAAGTCAAGTAACCTTGACTTTCTGACCCTCCCTCCTCCACCACCCAAGTGCTGAGATTACTGGTGTGTGCCACCATGCCTTGTTTAATTTGGCACCGGGGTCAGATCCATGGCTCTGTGCACTTTAGGCAAACACTCTTCTTTCTAAGCTGCAGCCCCAGGCCCGTTTTCTGTTCTCAGAGAGTTTAATCATGACACTTACTTTAGATCCAAAGAGTCAGCATTTTTTTTTTTCCCCACTTGAGGTTACTCAAGATTTCTTAAGCTTGGGAATGGGACCTAGGGAATCCTGAAGAATGGAGAATTCTCCAGAACCTTGGACTATCAGTACTTTCATAGAAGAGAATCTGTGCAGCAGGAAAGAGCTGTAAATCACAGCATAAGCGATGCCCTGCCCTGCCCTGTAATTTCAATGTAGGTTAAGTGTTGTCATTTGTGGTAGACGATGACATGGGACAAACATATCCTCTTGAGGCCAAACTCCCAACCTTGGCAATTCTAAAATGAGATTGGACACACTTTGCACTTAGGACTGTTCTGTGCATTATTAGGCGTGTGGCAGTATCTCTGGCCTGTGCTCTGTACCTGCCAGTAGCACCCCTTTCCTTAGACCAGAAAGATAAATAAGTAGCATCTCTAAACATGACAATGTCCCCTTCTTTGCTCCCTTGAGAATGATTCTCTCCTCATGCTTCTGACTCATCCTGTCTTTCTAAGTTTATGTTACCTTTAAGACCTGTGGAAATTTGAACTTTATTCCATTTAAAGAAAGACAATCTGTTTCTTCCAAATTGTTATTCCAAGAAAAAAAATCAAAGCTAAAACAGTTTTCATATATGCCAGCACTTCAAGCCTGTAGAATATGGTGCTAAAATCAAGAATACCGGTATGCACCCCTAGCTGCCAGATATCGATTATCTATTGCTTTCCAAAACACCATTGCCAATATCGTTCCCCATTAGAAGTACAGAGGAAAAAATATGAAAGAGTTCTAGAAAGTGCCAGAAGTGATTTTTGCAGCCTTGGGGCAGAAGGGAAGCTAGTGCATAACCCACTAATCCAGGATGGCTGCTCGGGGAGTGCTCAGCTGTTTCTCAGAGGCCCTGAGAGCCCTTCAGAGTATGAAGCAGAGTTATAGTTCTGTTAATGGTGGAGGCAACAATTGCCTGCACCTCTTTCAGATACATCGCCAAGTCTTCCAGCAGCCGACTGGGTATGCCAGCAGGCTGGCCCCAGCATGGGGGCACGAATTGGAGTGGAAATCAATGGGCTAGCATTCCAATGCAATTGCCCCAAATTATCGAAGAGAGGAGAAGACCACTGTAATTCACCAGTCACGGCATTTTTACCGACTGTTTTTTGGCTAAGCATTAGTTTGGCGTGATCCGTTCAATTCTCAGGCCCTGTCTCATCAGAGCTCTTCAGTAAATACCATTATTACTGTGGTGGTGTTTCCCTGTCTCTGAGCAGAACCAGATCCGAAGGTTTGATCTACCTTAACTCCTGCATTGCCATAGGGTACTTGGTGACTCCTGAGGGATGATACAAACAAACCTTTGGCCCTTGAAAGACAACCTGAATTGACCCCACCTCCTACCAAGTCCCTGCTAAGCAGAAAGCAGAGACACTGGTCTATGTTACTGCCTAGTTTGTGGTGTTCTTTCCAGGGGCTCAGAGTCTAGTCAGTAGACAATCTCAACCATCAAGAAAGTAAATCCAGGCATTGAAAATATAGGTCAGCAACTAATAGTGGCCCATTGTTGTTGCAGAATATTCAAGTTTAGATCCCAACACCCATGTGTTGTGGTTTACCACCACCTATAACTCCAGCTCCAGAGGGGACCCCTCTGACCTCTACAACACCTGCATTCACATGTCCAAACCTACATAGAGACACATATGCATGTACGTTATTTAAAAAAATAAATCTTAAGAAAAGCCACCAAGGGCTGTCTATGAATTCCAGCTCCACCATCTTGCATGGCTCCTCCCCCACCTTCCTAGCTCTGTGTCATCTGAATTCTCTCCATGACCGTAACACAGCATGGTCACTTCTCTATGTTGAATTTAAAAATAACTTTACTATCATAAATTTTGCCTGAGGTCCAGAAGGTAAAATGAAATTAATCAACTGACTTTCACTTTGGCTCAGTTAAACCCTCATGTCTGGTTCACTCACTAGTCTCAGCCTGTACACAGGCAGCACACGAGAGAAAGTTTATCTAAAGACACACCCGATTTCTATAAAAATTGAACGTCTGTCTGAGATTCAAGTTTTACTGCAGATCTGTCACGGTCTTGTTGCTGCTATTTTGTTTGGGGCTGTGCAGAGGTAGGAGCCAGGATATGACACACATGCATGTCATTTTATTGGCTGACAATCCTATTTCTGGATCAACTAGAAAAGACCTCATCTCCTCCGTATACACTTTAAACCCAGGGGAACCTGGAAACATGAAACAGTGAAGGGGTTATTGAGAGCCTCAACACTGATTATAAAGTTAAAAACAAAGACTGTGGCGCAGATTATAGTTGCTTATGGATAACACCCATATTGATAACTTCTGTGTCCATAACACCCATTTCCAGAGAAGCTTATCAACTCCATGCTTCATGGGAAATCCCTCCTCTGGAAAAAAGGCATTTAAAATTAATGTGAAATTATGTTTTAACTTAATTTACAGGGAGCCCCAAACAGGTGGGAGAATTAGGTAACAATAATTGTGTTTGCAAGAAATTGATTTCATGCTAAAATTACATGAATATGCTGTTAATAGTTTGTTGTCGTTTTGAAACGCGCTGTTTTGCCATAAAACACAGGGTAAAGACACTCTCATATTGAAGCCCTTAATCTAGTGTGTAATTGCTTAAGTGAAGACATTAACTATATTGTCAACTACCTGCTCTGAAACACAGGGACTACCAGGAAAGGTGTGACTTCTGTAGCATGCAAACAAACAAACAAACAAACAAAAAACAAAATCAAAAACAAAAAAACCCAAAGATACTCAATCTGGCTTGAGAATTTTCTGGTGTGCTCAGTCTTTGTATCAAGAGAAGAGTGGGAAGATGCAGAGACTTTGTTCATGGAGTCAACTGGAAAGGTTCCAATTAGCTCTTTTCTTACACTCCTGCCATGTTTATTGATGACAGCGTTACCTTTGTGTTGCTTAAAAGATACTTTGTTCTGATTTCTATACCATTCTTTCCTCCTCCTCCTCTCTCCCTCCTTCCCTCCCTTCCTTTTTTTCCCCCCTCCTTGAAGTGTTACTTATGGTCCCCTAAGTTCACTAATTTAGAGTTTGTCCTTGGTAATTCTTCATCAAACGGACCCCATTTTATCCCTTAAAAAAGAAAAAAAAAAGCCAAACAACAAAGCTGATAAATAACAGACCAAATTAGGCTGTAGCTGATTATATTTCTGGATGTGAACCAGATGTGTAGTTAATTTATCACTATTCCTTGTCCTCACCTGCATTAGAGGGAGGCTTACAGAACCCTCTCTTTCCTCTGCTTCATTTCCTTGAACTTGGCGAGACCTGATCCACAATCATTCACCCCACCTCTCCCCCCCCAAAAAAAACCCCAGTTTTGGAAAACTGCAGATTCTGCAGCTCTGACTCTGCCAGCCACCCTGTGAAGACAAACTGGCTTGGGTTTTACAGCACATCCCTCTCTCTGATGGGAAACTGGCCACAGACTGTGGCTTGGTGAGAATTTGGAACAGGTAGTTGAACTATGGAATGTGGATATCCAAGCTTTCTGATGCCCCTGCCAACATAGAGGAGCCTTAGACTGTGGCTTGTGCCCTGGAACTTTTTCAGTGTGTGCTTAGTAGAATCTCATTATGCCCCAGCAGCGCTCACTGGGAATAACTAGCAAGCTCACACTCTTCTGTGTTGGGGCCTGGCACACCAGGAAGAAAGCTGAGAAATACATTTCACCTACTCAGATGTTACTGGACACTTTCGGGGTATTTCTTAGTCTCATTTTACAAAGTCAATTACAAATGGAGCTGCAGTCTCATTTTTATTTAATGTAAGCCATGAGGCCATTGGTGCTATATGGAAAAACACTTCAAGGGCTGTGGATGTAGCCCAAGTTGGCCCAGGGCTTAGCCTAGCATGCAAGAACCCTGGGTCAGATCCCCAGCCCCACCAGATATCAGGTGTGGTGACACATGTCTTTAATCTCAGCACTCCTGAGGTGAAGGCAAGAAGATCAGGGTCTCGGTGCCATCTTAGCATGGAGAGTCCAAGGCTAGCCTGGGCTAGGCGAGAACTTGCTTTAACAAAACAAAAGCTTTAGTGCATTCTTTTTATTTAAGATTAGCAGTGTCCCTGTGAGTATCTGTGTGTGCTGTGACTTGAGTGGGTGACAGCCCGAGACTGTCACAACTAATGGTGCTTGATCAATGATTATTATGTGCCAGAGGCTCTTGTAAGACCCCCCTCCACCCCAAACACCATGGAATAGATGTTGTAATTATTGTAGCAGAGAGAAAATAAGCATAGAGATGCTAAAGAATGTGCCACACACGTGACGGCAGACCCTTTTGACAGAACCCAGACTTGCAAACTCACACTGTGTTTAAGGCCATCCAAGGAGCACATTCCTATGTAGTTACCTCGGGATTAAGGTCATGTCACTGCTTGAGGCTAAGGAAGGAATAACTGTATTTTCTACTGGGTGCTATTCCCAAACATGCCTTACTTGTCTAAAACGTTAAGAAGGCCTATGGAGTGCCCCTCACAGTTCCAAAGGCTCTGGCTGTGGTCAGTCCGGCATACCATTCAAGAATGTGGAAATGTGCTGAGTATATGCTTTGGCAAGCCTCCTTGTCTTTTTGAGAAGGGTCTCACGTAGCCCAGACTGGCTTTGAATTCATGATATAACTGAGGATGACCTTGAACTTCTGATCATCCTGCTTCAACCTCCCAAGAGCTGGGATTACAGAAGTACACCAGGATGCCCTGTTTATGGGGTGCTGGGGACAGAGCCCAGGACTCCACACATGCTAGGCAAGCACTGTACCAACTGAACCTCACACCCAGCTCTGACTTCTCTGCTTGAAAACATTCAGCTCTCTGACAAAAACGCTAATTGTACGGGTGGGTGGTAAAGGGATGGAGGCAGGATACACTTAGTGACCAGCAGCTACTGCAGCTGTTGACTCTAACAGTGGACTGAGTCCACTGACAAAGATTCAGAGCCCGGGTCATTGGACATTTAAGATCTGAGACTGCATGGTGGCTGATTGACAGCGACACGGGTGTCTGGGAACCAGGCACACTAAACAGGAGAGATGGAGAAAGTGAAGGTTAACCTTGCACTGCTCTACCCCTAACCCTTGCTTGGAGTTGCTCCCCTTTTGGTGATTTTGAACATCTGTTTGCATAGTAACATCAAGTCTGTCTCTGGCTGGCACTGTTCTGGGGTCTTTGCATATATCTCCTCATGCCCTGTGAAGACCAGAGCAGAGTTACATGATGGACACTCACATTCCCTTTATTTTAATAGGATGCATAATAACTGTAGATCACCATCCTGTTGGAAAAGGTCTCAGTGGCTGCATCCTATTTCCAGCACCCATGGGCCTGGGAATCATGTTCTCTGAACGAAGAATGGCTGAGGAGACCTGTGTGTGTAATGGGCTTGGGCTTGAAAGTGTGAAGGTGGACTGTTCTTTCCTCAGTCCATAAGGTTTCAGAGCCTGGAATGGCTGCCTGCCCTTAACTCAAGGGGAGGGGGGGGGAGAAAGAAGTCAAGCAGACAAGGAGCATCAGCACATCCCACGGTGCAAATCCGCAATGAAACCCATCTTATTCTTGATTCTCCATTTATTAATAAAATGCCCAGTACCTTCTGGCGTGCGCTTTGAACTGCTTTTAATTATCTCCAGTTGGATGGAGAAAAGGTAATGGGGACCTCATAATCGCCGTGGAGGGAACGATTGGAATTTTATTTCCGTGGGGGAAAGGCAGACATTGTTTGCCAGAGGAGCCGAGAGTCCTCTTTCAAAGTTGAGGACAATTCCTGGTACCACACAGCGTAAATCACTGTGCAAACCACGCGATTATCCCCTGCAGAGGAATCGAGTGTGTCTTTATGGGATTCTTCACCAAGCACTTAGGAATAATCTGATATAAAACAGCAGGGTGGAGAGTAATGACAACTTCAAATTAGTTTAATGAATGTTTACATTTAAAGGGGGGGTTGGCTTTTCTACAATCCTGAAAATACAAAATGACAGCTCTCTCTCTCCTACTTCTGTCTATTCTGGTAACCCCCACCCCTATGTCTTTTTTTCAGCCCTGGAGAAAGGTGGCTTAACTCTTTCAGCCCCAGGACTCCTTTCAAGGAAGTTCTGCTTTGTTCAGCTTGGGTAGGAACAAGTCTCAAGTAGTTGTCCATAAGTATCCCTGTTATACATGACCGGCCAGCTTTGGGAGAACATCTGTTTTAAGTCAGCTCTGACTTGATCCAGGAAAAAAAAATAAATTCCTGGCTTTCCACCTGCTCAGGGGTCAGTCACCCATCCACATCAGGCAGAGATGGATGATGCTCTACAGATGCCTAGGGTATTTTTAGCAGAATGTTGGCAGGTACCTCGCTTGTTGAATGGGGCACAGAAGTGAGGGTTTGATATACCATCATATTATTTAAAAGGAGGGGTGTGTACCCAAGCCCTCACCAGATCTGTCCTGGGCTGCTGGGCCAATTCCCTACTTCTGATGAAGTTGGCAAGAGAAGGAGAGTTGGAAATGTTCCCATCACTCATGTCGTGAGGAGTGGACCTCAAGCTGCTTGGTCCAAGGAACAGAATTCACCTTCAGATCCCGGTATCCAGCCTAAGCTGCCCTATGCTCTCAAAAGCAACATTCCAGCATGTTCTTAGCTATGTTTCCAAGCGAGAATATTTCCTGTTGAGCCCGTTCTTGGCCCCCTTGACATTCTGACAGACCCATTTCCATCCCAAGGTTGCCAACCTGGATATAGAATGCGAGTGGGAAGTTATGCGGTTTGAGTCAGGTCTACGGGAACAGTATGGAGAACATTAAAGCAAGAAATAGAAAGCAAATGGTAGCCCCAAGGATATGGAGTACTCAGGGTTGTCGGGAGAGGCAAGGGGCAATTCCAAACACCGATTTAGAAGCATGTGCTGGACCATTTTGGCATTATGGGCATGGTGGGAGAAGTCCAACATACCCATGACCTTGTTGTTTCTGCTTCTCTCCCATGCCTGACACGCCAGCACCTCAGGAAATCTCAGTGGAACGTCCACAGCCTCCAGGAGTAAAAATAGTTCCTCAGCAGAGCAAGGCCGCTTTTCTGTGAAATCCAAGGACTTAACAACCCAATTAGGCAATAGGGCACGTGCTCCATGAGGGTCCAAATCAGTTTTGAAGTGGGATTTGTCAAAGGCAACAAGATTACTCCGAAGCAAAAGGGTGGCCACTCTCACTTAAGTTGAATGTTTCATGAATCCAGACCCTTATTTTCCTGGAGGTTTTTCTAGCCAGGCTGTTGGAGAAGAAGTTGCCAAATACTTGTGGTTTTAGAAGTCTTAGAAGTGGGCAGAACTTTCTAGTTCTTCAGCAGGCACTACAATCAACCCCTTGTCTAGGGTTTATGTAAATGATCTTTGCAAACGATCCAGCTCTAAGGAGTTTGCTTTCATCAGAGGCAAAGGTATATCATAAAATATGCTTTATACAAAGTTAGAGTCCAAGAGTAGGGTGCTGATGCAGAGCAAACTGTCGTGGCCCTGGCTTCTGTCCATTAGAATGATTGTGCAGTTGGACAGAGGGACGAGATCACCATGACAGTTGAAACTGCTGGATTGAGGTCCCTGTGAGCTCCCCTCATGGGGATAGACTCGTAGTTTATCTCCCTGTAAAAACAGACGTCACCTCAAAGGCAGTTTTGAAGATCAAATGAGATAGCACATGAAGATCACTTGATCACATGAAGAACAGCACCTATGGTAATAATGCCACCTATGTTAGCACATGTGTCATAGACCAGACGTGTGCCTGGAGACAGGTGGGTAGGAGCAGCTGGATTATATCTAGGAACTCTTGCTCCTGGTGGGTCCTCCTGTGACTTGTCCAAGGTGGCAAATAGTTTTGCTGGGAAGAGTTGGGGGGAAGCAATTGTTTGGGTGTCCACTGTCTGGTGATGTTCCTTTGAGGGCTGAAATGGGAGAAGGTGAATGTAGAGACTCAATCCTGAGCATGAGGACGGGACTCCACTAGTCCAGGTGAGATGTCAGGAAGTAAGAAGAGTGATATAAATGAACTCAGCCTGTAAACTGTCTGCCCAGGAACAGCATGTAATGCCTGAGCAGAGAGGGGCAAGTACATGCGGAGAGAAGATGCTGAGTAGAGGAAGCAAGGAACCATGAGGCTTTGGTGGCTGAGGCAAAAAATGCACCAGGGTAGGTGGTTTATAGGCAAAGGAGCTGTGTGTACCAGTACACCAGTATACACCTGCGTAAAGGTGAAGGGACATTTGCAAAGCTGCAGGGCTTGATGTTTGGACAAGTACCCAAGCACGTGCATAGTTGGAACTCCATTTCAGCACCCAGTTGACACTTGCCCTTGTCAGTATTTGTAGGTGTGTTCGCATGTGTTTGTAGTTGTGTGGGTGTGTAAGCACTTGTGTACACTTACACATGGAGGCCAGAAGACAACCCTGGGTGTCATTGATCATGTTATCTGTCTATTTTTTCTTTTTAAAGACAGGGTTCCCCACTGGTCTGGAGCCCAACAAGCCATGGGGAACCACCTGAGATTACAGAGGTCCACAGCTGTGCCCGGCTTTTTTTTTTTTTTTTTTTTAAATGTGGGTTCTGGGATAGCAGCTCCTCCTGCTAGCAAGGCAAGCATTCTGCCCACTGAGCTCCACTTTACTTTTGATGAAGGTTTTTGTGTTCAGTTGTTAGGACCATGCACTGTTCTTTCAGAAGACTAGAGTTAATCCACAGCACCCCAGTCAGATGCCTGGAATGCCGAATCTGGCACCCTCTTCTGGATTCCATGGACACCTGCACTCACAAGTACATACCCCCACACAGACAAAGACACAATTAAAATATATCAAAACCCCCACATTTTAAAGCTTTTGATTTTCTTAACTATGGGACAATTCAGAAAGATAGTAAGTAAAAACCTGGTGGAATTTTGATGAATCAGTTAGTTAATAATAAATAATGATTAATTAATAAATTAAGCTTCCAGAATTTTCTTTAGTTCTCATGATCGGTGTTCCTACGCATGGCTCTTCAGTGCTTTAGAATGCTTCATTAGCTCCCATGTATCCCATGTGCCAGTCCCTTCTTAAACTAAACATCTAACTCAAGACTATTCTCTGGGCTTGTGACCTTTGAACTGGCACTCCCTGAGCCCCACCCCCACAGTCACACAGGGCCAGTTTCCACCAGTTGTTCTCAATCACCATACCCTCTTCCCCTGTCACAGTTGTCACAGGCAGTAATTGTTTTAATTGTCACTTGCTTACCATCTGTGTCTTCCACTGGAACATTACGGTCTCCATCAGGATTGGGGGAAAGGAGCCTCACGCTCAGTACTGCAAACAGCATTTCAAAAATAGGTAGGCACTGCTGAGCTCCACCCAGAGTCTTTTGAGTGAGGCAGCAAATGGACTGAGAGGGTGAATGATTTCCAGTTAGTCTCCTTAAACTTCTTTGCCCCAAAGGTTCCCCTCTCTTACAGCTATCAAGGCCCTCAGAAGGCAACTGTGGGACTGGACATGCAACTGTTCAAGTGTCCACCCATTTCAATAGGGAACTTTTAATCTGCCTTCCTCTGGGGACCTCATCCCCTCTACCAGAAAAACTTTGCTTTGTGGGGACCATCCTGAGAGTCAGAAAAGGGACTGTATATTTGTGGCTTGTCAGCACTTTCTACCCCCGCTTCTGGAAGTATGCATCCTGATTTTGATGGTAGCTGCAGCACCCACTGGAACCCATTGTAATCTACCATGGTAATGTCTGGCAGATGGTCTGGCAGGGTGACAGAGATGATGGGTGACCTACTTCCCTCTGTCTGAGAATTCTCCTGGGCTCCAGCCAGTGATGCCACCCTTTTTATGGAGACTCTCTTAGATACCCACTTTACTAAAGAGACCTTCCCAGAAACTAACATATAAAACAGTCTTTCCTTATCTCCACGTTCTGACCCCTGCCCTGGCTTGCTTTGTTCTTCCTAATGTTTCCATCACTGCACATGCTACTTTTTTTTTTTAATTTAGGGGCTGGTCTCCCCCTCTACTAGCAGGTAAACCCTCCACACTGTCTTCACCCCTGCGCCGGGTCCTGGCAAACACACAGAAGTGCTCAGTCGACACCCGTTTAGCTGAAGGGAATAAAGCACTGCTTACTGAATGTTGCAAGCTATGCTCCAAGAGCAAATCTTTGCTTGGCATTTTGCAACAAAGCCAACCTCACCAGATGGCATCTCCTGAGATTACCTATGATCCAGGCAAAAGATCTCAAGCAGACCAATAAAGAATTTGTCTTCAGGTAGAAATCTACACAAAAGCACACTTCTTGCACATCCAAGTGGATCTTAGAGTTGGCTATGGCCGCAGGCCACCTGGGCCTGTCAGCTGTGTAAGCAAGCACCATCCAGGGCATGGGGCAAGGGAGGTGAAGAATGATTACAGACATACCTTTAGTGTTAGTGGAATGAGATGCAGGTGCCTGAAAACTGAGCAATGGTGTGTGAACTTTGTGACCCTTGTAAAAATGGCAACAGCCACCAGTGATATTTATGAACTGTCTAAGGCACTAGAATACCCCAAGTAACTCCCAGAACTTTGCTCATGTGAAACACATCACAATCTTAGGGGACAGAGCCATTGTGTCCCCTCATGGATGTGCATGGGGAAACTGAGGCAGGGTTTGCTGGAGTCCTTCGGGGGTCAGCAGTAAGACTCTGTATTCCTGTGTACTTCTTCACTATCTGTGCCTACCCCTCCCACCCGATATCCGAGTGTCCTGGTCACATTGCTCATTCCCAAGTGTTGTCTCTATGGTAGGTAATTTTGATCATTTATTACACTGGATTAAGGAATGCCAAGGGCAATAGTGGAAAATGCCATCAGAGATGTGTGATGGTGTGTCTACAGAGGTTAGGTTGTAGAGCACCGTCCTGTGGGCAGAGGCTGCAGGCTGAATACAAGCAGGGAAGGGCATGAACATTCTCTGCTCTTGACTTCCCGACGGACTGAGAAGTTAGGGCTCTCAGCTGTATAATTCCCCTGGCCATGAACTTCACCAAGCCTTCCATGCCAGCATGGCCTAACCTTTCTAGATCAGGAGCTGGAATAAATCCTTCTGTTTAGTCGCTTCTCTCAGGTACTTTGTCATTGCACTGAAGAAAGTACCAGACATGCTTCAGAAGCCACTCATGCCTAGACAGAGCCAGAGAAGAGCTAAGAAAAGATGTTAAAAAGTGAGCCAGGCATGGCAGCCCATGGTCATAACTCCCCAACGCCACCTCCTCTGTGAGTTCCATGCTAGCCTGAGAGGT
The DNA here is from genome assembly GCA_019843965.1 of Rhynchomys soricoides. Taxonomy (NCBI): domain Eukaryota; kingdom Metazoa; phylum Chordata; class Mammalia; order Rodentia; family Muridae; genus Rhynchomys; species Rhynchomys soricoides. The sequence continues at coordinate 5,165,847 of JADRCH010000090.1, forward strand.
GGGTAGGGTGAGAAGTCCCTTGGGACAGAAGCTCATACATAATAAAATCTTGCCTAAAACATTTCCCAGTTGTTTTAAGCCCATGCTTAAGATTTATCTTTTGTTTGTGTCGGGAGGGTGGTGGTGGGCATGGTGGTGACAGGGTCTTCTGTAGTCCAGACCTTAGACTCCCTCTGTAGCCAAATTGGCTTTGAATTTTTAGTACCTGCACCCCCATCTCCCAAGTACTGGGTAAACAGACGTGTGTCAACCCCGGGTTTATGTAATACAGACGTGTGTCAACCCCGGGGTTTATGTGATACAGGAGACCAAACCTAGCTGTGTGTATGCTAGACAAGCATTCTACCAGCTGAGCTGACTGGCCATTTATCTTGAAGCGCATTGGAAAGGCAGTTATTTATAAATGTCACACCTCCACTTGTTAGATTTCTGAGCCATTTCATCAGTGAGACTGAGCAGATAAACTACCCAAAAACAGAGTCCAGAACCCATGTCATGACATGCTGCTGTAGAGGAAGGTGAGGGAGGTGGGCTTTTGGTGCTGCCCTGACCAAAGGTGAAGACAGCCTTGTAACCTCGTGACCTGGAACGGGGAGAATAAAGACCACTTGAACGTGCCGCACCTGCCCGATCAGGAGTATGATGAATAAATACCATTTGGAGTTGCCAGTTCTTGTACATGCTCAGTGAAGGCCGCACGCGCTTCGCATTAATCACCACAAGCAAACACAGGCTCCCAGCAAAAGAGCCAGATGAGTGGGAACAAATTCAAAACAGCTTTATTTCATTGACAGACAGGACCTTTTTTGTGGAACCCGGCTTTAAAAACCTTTTACATCTCTGTCTCGTTCACACATTGCTGTGGTCATTCATATTTATGTAAACCTGTGAAATGCCATGTGGTCTATTTATCACAACCTACAGGTAGGAGAAGATTCACAGAGAAAGAACTGTTAATGATTTTTTTTTTTTTAAAAAAAAAGAAAGCTATTAAATAGTATAAATGGAAATCATACCACCATCAACCATTATGAAGTAAACCGTCTTCTGAGTTTAAAGAAACCTTTTAAATGTCTGTGTACACATAGGAAAACAGTCATGAATTAAATCAGACAATGTGTAGCCACCAAAGATGGTAGTCTCTGCTGTTCGGCACCGAGTAGGACAGACTTACCTGGGATTAGCCTGTGCTTTGGTAAGTGGTACTAGTTCATCTTAAGTGACAGTGATTTATAAACCAGTGTTGGCTCAAATTACCAGATAGACTCACTCCAAAACCTCTTGGTTCAATATCTCCCACCTCTGCCTTACATGACCAAGAGTTACCCGAACCTTTGTATATCAATATTCAAAGCAATCCATTAATATTCAAACATCTGGAATTATCTTAACATATCTATTAGAAAAGTCTGGTTCTTACCCATCAATAAATATAGCATGTTTCTAATTTTTATGGTTCCTGGTAAAGAGTGATTATTCCAAACTGAGTATGGTGGCTCTATTCTGTTATCGTAGCATGGGGAGGAGGTTGAGGCAGAAGGACTGTTGTGAGTTTGAGTCTAGCCTAGGCTATATTGTAAATGCTAGGTCAGCCACCTTAGGCTTTAGAGTGAGAATCCCCACATTCAGCTATGCAACCCCATACAAGACCACAAATTCATTCATATATATGTGTATATATATATATATATATATATATATATATATATATACTCTCATATATACATCATACATAAAATCATACACACATATGAAATAAAAAAGGTATTTATTGCATAGGAGTCTGAATAGTTCAATGATGGTCTTCTACATGTTGGAGAGCAGAGAACCTGGCAGCTGCTAAGTCAGGAAAGTGGGAGTTACCACAGTCCCAGTGTGATTCTGAAGGCCTGAATCTCCATGGACAGTTGGTGTTAAATCCACAATGCAAGGCTGAGAAGCCCAAGTCCGAAGTCTGTGGGTCCTTGGAGCAGTAATGGACACACTCCCTCAGGGAGAACAAACAGTACACGCCCTTGCAAGTGTACCTAATGCAAAGTATGTGAAGGGAATTCCTGTTCTTCCCAGTTTCTCCCATCTGGGGTCCCAGCCTTTTAGATAATGCCACTCACATTCAGGGTGGGCCTTTCCCTTCAGCTACTATCCCACAAATCAATTCTCTCTGGAGATGTGGTGGTGCACTTGATTCATCCCTGCCATCTCTCAATTCAGTCAATTGAGAATCATGACCAGTCATCATACTGTACATGTTGAAGGATGCCAGAAAATCATTTCACCCACAAGAGGGTATAGAATGGGGGAGGGGGTATGTTTCTCTCCCTGTTGCACAAACCAGATTTTATTTTGTTTTCTCTTCAAGTCTAACTGGCATTATCACTTCACCGCCCACCCCGACCCCCGCCCTCATCTCTTCTGTGTTGCCCGAGTTCGGTCCCTTAAGTCCTAAGAAGGCTTCACTGGCCCACTGCCAGCCCAGACTTGGAATCAGTGGCTCTCTGCCGGTTTCCCTAAACCAGCCTCATGTCCTTCTTGGCCTCCAGCCCTAAATTATCATTCAAGTTCTAATCATAGCTCTTAAGTTGGTCCCTTGATTGCTTCAAGTAATTGATGCTTTCAGAATCAAAAAGAAAGAAAGAAACAATTAGTGATTCAGTTTCTGCATTTGTTACCTTTCTGTTGCTGGGATAAAACACCCACTGTGACTGACAGCAACTTATGGATACTTTGTTTCAGTTTATGGCTTCAGGGGGCTAAAGGTTCATCTTGGCAGGGAGGCATGGCAGTGGGAGCTGGAGGCGGAGAGATCACATCTTTAACTGCAAACTTGAAGTCGTGAAGTCGTAGAGAGAATGAAATGGAGGTGGCATAGGCAGAGTTTATCCTTTCAAGGACTTCCACCAGTGACATCGGTCCTGTACCAAGGCTGCACCTCCTAAAACACACTTGACAACCACACCAGTAGGTGACCAAGGGTTCAACACCCAAGCCAGTGCCAGGCACTTCTCATTCAAGCCACCAGGATTTATTTCAGAGTGTGAGTTAAACCAGATTCCAGGCTAAGGCCAGTGTGTTGACAGGGGTTGGGGATGGGGTAGTGTTCTGCTCTCTGGGGACAGTGTTACAACCAAATCCATATCCAGTATACCGGATATACAAACAAAGCCATGTTTTGTTTGGATCGGTTACTTGACCTTACCTAGAACCACTCTTCTAATGTTCTTAGTTTCTTTGTTGGGATACACTTTCAGGATGTATCTCAGACTGGCCTGAAACTTGCCATGTAGCCAAGGCTGGCTGGAATCCCATGCTCCACCAGCTTCTGCCTCTCAACTACTAGCATTGCAGGCATGCTTATTGATTGTCTTTGAAACTTGCAAACTCTTATGCATATTCTCTACCCTGCAGAGGCCCAGGGTCACATTGCCTGCAAGCTTGTTCTGACTCTGGCAGATTCATGGCCTCTGCATGGGACATTGATGGGAATTTCAGTGAGAGTCCTTTCTGGACCAAGCAAGGCTATATGATTTCTCTAACCCTCTTTAACCTGCCATGGTCTTAACATGTTTTTTTCTGAAGATGACCTTTTTCTTCTTCATTAGTGTCCCATAGGTATTGGATAGGTCTATTATTGTAAATATAATTATTAGTGATATAAATTAGCAATGCCTTTGTCCATATTCAACACCGTCTTTGGGACAACTTCTTTATCTTCTCTCGGTTCTCAGAGCCTGTCTGTATATTCACTGTGCAACACACACTCTTAGTGTTCAGCACATTCTGAGCGAATCTTTGATCGCTTGTTTTCAAATGTGCACGTTTACAACTAGCATGTAGGTAGCTGCTTTTGGCTGGGATTTGGGCTGATATGCAGAAAGTATAGATGCCACTTTTCGCTAGCTCTAAACCAGTGCATACATAGGGACAGTGGTCCCTCTGGCCCAGCCTTAGAAAAGTAGAAGTAAGCTAACTCAACCACCACCATCTTTGATATCCACTCACCTTGAATTTCTTAGTGAGAGGCAAAGACAAAAACAGCCCAGCAAGGTGACTGAACTTCTCTGGGTGGGAACAGGACTGGGTGTGTCTTCTCCTTGACCCTCTGCTAACTAGGGAGTGGCATCACTGTTTCTAATTAAATATGCATCTGTTTAAGAGTTGATCCAGGTACTCACATCTAGATATGTGCCTTTGTTGATGAGAATTATCGGGTCTGTGTATTTTGAAGCTATTAACACAATCAAGTTCACATCTGTTAAATTTAACATTTTAATTTAAAAGTTTAAAAATAAAGACATAGTTGGTTAAAAAAAAAAAAAAAAAAAAAAAGCTCTTAAAGCAGGAAGGAAGACATGGAGATACAGTCCATGATCCCAGTACTCTGGGCAGAGGCAGTAGGATCTCAAGTAAGAAACCATTCTGGGCTACTGAGGATGAGGAAATCCTGTCTCAAAAACAAACAGAGGCAAATCTCTGTTTGATATTTCCCTTTTAAACTTCCCTATTTCCTACAAATATAAAGTTTTATTTCTGTTTTAGCGTGGGGGGGGGGGCGGGGAGAAGTCAATGATTTGAGGAGGAAAGACTTTCACTGTGGACAGATTTAAGAGTTTGTGAGACTGGCAGACTAGCTCAGTCAGTAAAACCACTACTGTGCAGGCATGGCCACATTCGTTCAGATCCCTAGAACCTGTGTAAAAAATCTGAGTCAGTGGTGAATGTCTGTAACACCAGTGTTGGGGAGAAAGTGAGAAACCTAAAGCTATTGGCCAACCAGCTTAGTCTAATAGATGAGCTTCAGATGCAGTGAGGGATCCCGACTCAGACTCAATAAGGTAGAGAGCCTTCACACATGCAGATTCACATATGCACTTATGCAAACATGTACATACATACATACCCACACACAAGTGAAAATTAACTAATAGGTGTCTAGAGGGAAGCCTCGGGCTATGGGGCCTCTACCTGGTGCATGGGAGGAAGGATTTGACTCCTTCCTTCCCTTTTATTTTCTCTTATATCAGACTTTGGAGAGTTTACCAATGTGGGGCATGTGGAAAGGTCTGGGACTGGGGATATACAAAAGTGATCTAAGTTAAACATCCACTGTATCACTTGCTGGTGACCTAACAGTGGGCCCCAGTGACTCCATTTATAGAACAGGAGTGACAAGAACATCCAGAGTTCCCATGAGGATTAATGAGGTCACATCATAAAGTAGCTGTGCCTTGGTCAGTTGGCCACCAAGGGTCTCTAAAAGCAAGATGTGTGGTTCTGCTGGGCTATGGACTGACCCTAGTGCAGCTTCATATATGATAGATAGGCACACTAGGCTAGCACTGAGCCCCTAGCAAGGGCTTGTTGGTACTGACACTGGGAGTTGGACCTAGGACCCTGGGCATGCTAAACTAAGGTTCTACCACCGAGCTACACAGCCAGTAAAAGTAAAATCCACCAGGGTAATGAAGACATTTTTAGGACTCTAAGCAGTTTCTTTTCCAGTCTTCCTTTTCTTGATGTGTTTCATGTGACATCGTTTTGGCCATGGTCTTTGTTCTTTAACTGTACTTCCTAAAGGACTACATGTATATAACAGTCTCAATGATAGTTACTACCATACTATTCATGCAAGGAAGAAAATGGAGACAAGAAGTCTATATCTGTACATACATCTTGGTAGTCAGGTTCCTTCCATTGTAACCATATCCAAATACATATGAACTTACTCTTAATGATCACGGTTTTTTTTAAGTTTTTAAAAATTATGTATAGATATGGGGGTGTGCATGCGAGTGGAGGTGCCTGTGGAGTTGGAAAAAGGCATTGTATCCCCCGGAGCGGAAGTTACAGGAAGTTGCGAGCTGCCAGAGATGAGTCCTGAAAACCGAACCCTGGTCCCCTGCAAGAGCAGTGTGTGCTCTTAACTGCTGAGCCACCTCTCCAGTCCCTAATGGTCATGTTTTGGTTCTTGTTGTATAAAACAATAAATGTCAGACTTCAGTTAACTCTAAGTCTAGCATCAGACATTTCAGAGTTTCCAGTTTTCAACAGCATAAACGAAATACCTTCCGAGCATTTTATTTTTTCTTTCTACATGTCATCTATTTTCTTGAAGATGTATCTTAGACATCACATCATTAGTCACAGGATCTGAGCCAGTGCTACTTTGCGGAGACTTGTACAAGTTACATCAACCAGGACTAAGTATGGTTTTTCTCCAAGGGGTATTGTGAGCATGTCCCGACTTCACATCAGGGAGTGAACTATCTCATTTTAGTGAAATCTGTGGGTTCTGCATGACCGCACATGGTGTCACAATTGCTCCTGTATAGAAATCTGAGTAGAGAGAATCACTTTTTCCTACTAACAAGATGACTTGGTTTCTTACCATCGAGCTGGCCCTCTTGGAAACCCTAAAAGGTCGCCTCTTCATCTGAATTCATAGTGTTCTTTCTCATCCTTCTGCATCAGAGTACCACAATGGTCCTATGAGTCTATAGAAGACTTGAGCTAATATGTCTTTCAGAGACTTCAAAACATGGTGTCTGGTTGCCTCTGGCTGTGGACCAGCATCTATGGTGTCAGAGCTGGCTAAGTTAGCTCACCTAATCACTGTGGGTACCAGCCCCAAGCCTGCCTCTGCTGCCTCTGCTGCCCTTCCTGTCTCCTTTTTGCACATGCATACCAGTGTATGTGAAGGGCAGAGGGTATTTCTTAGGTGCCATCTACCTTTCTGTTTTGTTTTCCTTTTGTAGGACTGTCTCTCAATGGCTTGCAGCTCTTTGGGTAGGTTAGGCTGGCAGGCCAACAAGACTCAGGCTTCACGCATCTCTACCTCTCCAGCTCCGGAATTACAGATGCAATTGAGCCAGCACACCTGGCTTTGGCTCATGCCTTTTTCTTGACCTTAGTCAGTTGATGCTATCTGAAACTATGACTAGTCAGTCAGGTCATATGGAAAGAGCCACAAGCTTTAGAGTCAGACAGTTCAGACCAAATCCTTAGCTTCTCCACCTACGTGCAGTGTGACTTCTCTTTCATTCTATCTGCAGTCTTAGCCTGCCTCAACTTCCTGCCCAGCACAGTGCCTGATTGTTAGGAGATTTAAATTATTTAATGTTCGTAGATGATACCAGCGTCTTACATGGAACAGAGACTTATGCACTAAACATAACAATATTGTACTATTCCTTCCTCATTATGATCCTAGGGAATGGTATTATGTGGGTGTGTGTATGCTTTTGTATGAGCACATGCCTATGTGTTCATTCAAGCGTATGTGGAAACCAAAGGCCAGCCTTGGGCATCATTGCCCAAGTGAGCCATTCACTTCACTTCTTTTTTGAGACAAGGTTTCTTATTGGTCAGAAACTTGCCAATTGGTCTAGGTGGACTGGCTAGAAATCCCCAGGGATCCTCCTGTGCCAGCCTTCTGAGCACCTGGGTTACAGCCACCATGCCTATCATTTGGTTCCGAGGATCAAACTCACCTACTTTCTCACACGTGCACAGCAAGCACCTTACAAACAGAGCACCCCAGTCTGAACTAGCGGCTTTATTGGTGTTCTCTCTCATTTTATAGGTGAGGTTTCTAGAGGTGAGCTACAACACTGAACTGTATGCAGTTGCCATTTTGTGGACAAAAACTGTAGGCTGTCATCAGCTGGAGCATAATAATCATCAGCCTCACAGGGGAAAAAAAAATCTGTTTTTCAGTGCCTGCTCTCTAACATCTAAACCCAGGCTTTTCAGTATTAAACTGCACCCAGTAATACTTGGGCACCCTGCCGGGCCCAGATGAGAGACTTAAAACCTGTTATCTTTTTTTTTTTTCTTGTATTTTTTGGCCACCTCCTAAATGGAACCGAGTCTCAGTCTCTTTGTGTGCTGACAAATATCAGAATTCTGAATGTCATCATGGGACAGGGAACCCAGAGCAAACATAGTGGGGAAAAATTACCATGGCCAGGACTGGCAATGTGTGGATGGGGGTGGGAGGAACACACACACACACACACACACACACACACACACAAATGCAGGCATGCTCAGAGACTCGACTTGAATGGTATTTCTGAGAGGCAGCTAAGTAGGGGCTGAAAATGGGCTTTTAAAATACAGCACATAAGGATGCAATTCACAACGACGTCTCCTCTGTAAACACGCAGCTGTGGGGTTTGTGAGGCTCAACGCGCACATACCGACAAGCATACAAATTGTCAAATGCTTAAAGTTCCTTTATTGCAGAGAGGGCCTCGCCCAGTGTCCTTAAATGGTCCCAGGCTTTTCTTCCCTCTAAGCCGTAAGATCTGTGTCCCTCACAATTTATTGATGACTATTGCATACCAGAGTTCATATATAATGGTTTTTCAGATTCTTTAGTTTTATCATTGCTTGCTAATAGGAAAAAAAAAAATCAAATCAAATATTGAAGTTGGTCTTTCAAATTCCTGCAGGGACTCTGGGCAAAGATTGTTCATTTACAGTATTCTCAGGGGGCGTTGTAGTCAGCCTCTGCTTTTCTCCAGTGCGTGTCTCCTGATCCTTTCTCCTGGACATGTGATCCTTTTGTGTTATGTGTGAGGACATGTTCACTTGAGTATGCGTGCACAGATATGAGTGCAGATATGTGTGCACCTGTGAGCAGTGGATGTGAAGAGCCATCTCAGGTCATATTCCTCAGGTGTCTTCCACTGTTTGGTTTTTGAGGCAGAGTCTCACTCTCTGGGACCTTGTTAAGTAGGTTAGGCTTTCTGGCCAGCTGTCTTCAGGAATCTACCTGTCTCTGCCTTTCCAGATCTTGGATTTCCAGCTTCTATTACCACGCCCAGATGTTCTAGGTAGGTTCTGCTGATGGACTCAGGTCCACCGGCTTGCAATCCAGTGTGCTATCATGTGAGCCATCTTCTCAGCCTCTGGGCATGCCTATTCTTATGATTTCTTTGTGGCCCTACTGGGAGATGTTCTCACCTGATAAGTCCCTTTCAAGACCTACCCAGTGCTGGGGATGAAAAACAAAAGCTCCTTTTGGAGCTTTGTATCTAGAATTTTTTTTTTTCATTTTCAGTCTTCATCTCCTGTGAAAGTTTTGGGGTATAACACTTGTGAGCTGTCAACCTTGGGGTTCCCCACAATGTGAAGAGACACTTAAACTCCTGGCTCCTGGTCTGACTTTCTCCACATTTGCTGACTCAATTGTCCCTTGAATTCTACAGGTTGATGAGTCCTGTAAGTTTGAATTCTACAGGTTGAAAAAGTCCTGTGAGTTTGGTTGGACTTTTGTCCCTTGTAAGCCTGTCAGCACAGATCTGCTCAGGGCATGTGTGGCTTCTAAATTGCCTGTTTGGGTCTTACCACTCAGGATGAAGAATATGCCCGTGTTTTGTAGGAGTGGACGAACTTGGAAGCCCCATGAATGACATCCTCTGAACACTGCCAGTTTTAACCTTAATCACATGAACCATGTATTCCCCATTACCAATGTCATAGAGGCTGAATTCCCTGGAAGATAGGAATTGCATCCCTGAGAAGCAAATTTCAGCTGAGTGTGGTTGCTCGTGTGTGGAATCTCAGCACCTGGAAAGCTGAGGGAGACTGTTGTGAGCTGAAGAACAACCTGGGCTATGTAGCAAACTTCAGGTTAGCCAGAGCCACATAGCAAGACCCTGCCTCAACAACCTCAACAACAGCAGCAACAACAACAACAGCAACAATAACCTAAACAGACAAAACAAAAATCAAAACCAACCAACTAAACAAACAAACAAACAGAAAACAAAACCAGTGTCTCACACACACACACACACACACACACACACACACACACACACACACACCAAGATCTTGAGAAATAGCTCAGCACTTGCTGTGCTTTCAGGAGACCATTAATCCATCCACCCATCCATCCATCCATCCATCCATCCATCCATCCACTCATCCACTCATCCATCCATCCATCCATCCATCCACTCATCCATCCACCCATCCATCCATCCATCCATCCATCCATCCATCCATCCATCCATCCACTCATCCACTCATCCATCCATCCATCCATCCATCCATCCATCCATCCATCCACTCATCTATCCCATCCATCTATCCATCCATTCATCCATCATAGATTACTCTCCCCTATGGCGTTTGGAGTCAGTTCTTCCCTCCGAGTTGGTTGACCCTTCCCCAGCTATTCTCTTGGACTAGTCCTCATTCCAGACTCCTCCTGTAACTTGGTGTTATAATTTGGCCCTGTAACCTTCAGAGATCTTTAAACACTTGGCCTTGACTCTTCATTCACTCACTTTCACCACCCACCACTCATCTCACTTTCTTACCTTGTATACGTTTGATGATTGTAATAATTATTGGAACACATTTCTTTATGTCTAACCCCGTCTTTGCAGCTAGGAACTATACCATTACTTTATAGACATTGCAAATTCTTTCAAGCACATGCCTTTGGAATGAGGGAGCAGCACTTAATCACAAATGTTATTGAAACATATGCCTCTCTGGGCACAGCTTTACCCCTTTGAGTGAATGTAGAAAATTTGGCAGGTGAAAAATAAGCAAATTGATCCTCAAGCTGTCCCTTCCACCCCCTGGGATATTGATTGAGTTAAGATACCTGATTTTACTTCTCCCACAGATATATGTTGAGTATTTATTTCTGACCGCACCAAGCCCCGGGATTACAACAAGGATTAAAATGTGAAAGCCATTGCCCTTGTGGGTCTCAGTGGTTGCAGCTGATGGAGACTTTTCAAGTGAACCCAACTCAAACAGCTCGGGGAGACAGAGGAGACCAGGAGATTGTGCTAAATCAGTGTTTGGTGATGGGAGGCCCTGTACATTTCATAACAAAATGGCCAGTCCCCCTGATCACTCTTGGCATAGGATTCTGACTTTGCATGCTGTTATTTATGACATCACCATTCATAACAGCCTAGGGATTATCATGGACTCCAAACTCCAAGTTCTTATGAGAAGCTCAGAAAGGATGAATGGGGTCCCCATGTGTACCTTTGATCAGGTTTTCTGTGTCAGAGGACAGAATTTTCTTAGATGGTCATAGTTTTTATTTTAAGAGAAAGAAGACAGACCTCCTAAAAGGTGGTATCATTAATTCCTTTTGATTAAGGTAATTACTTTGAGCCTGATCTAATGAATGACACATGCCTAGAGCACTAGCAATGCAGAGCTGAAGTAGGAGGGTCCCTAGTCCGAGGCCAACCTAGGCTATATAGTCATACCCTATGTCAAAACCAAAAGAAAACAATAACAAAAATCCGTAATAATTTACTTTTCAAGTGAGCTCTTCTTATATAGTTATTATACAGCATTGAAAAAGATTGTTGTTTACAAATACACACACAGAGATACAAAGACACATAAACTTATACAGAGACATAGATGCTAACACACACCTACAACCACACAAAACAAAAACATAGTCATAGACATATATAGAAACACCCACAGACATACACCACATACAAACACACAGACACAGAAACTCACACAGAGACATAACACCTGTATACACACAGGCACAAACACATAGACACTGACATACATAGTCACACCCACAGACATGCATCACACACAGACCCACACATGGACACAGAGACACATGGACAGACACTCACACAGAGTCAGAGACAGAGACATTAACACATACATACAAACACACAGGCACAAACACATAGACATTGACATACGTAGACACACCCACAGACATACACCACACACAGATACACACACACACACACACCACTCACATACATTCTTTTTCAATTCTTCTAGATTTACATCAACTTTATCACAGGAGCTTTTGGTACAGATTCCAGGGGCCGTAGTTCCCATTTGCTCTGGGAGGAAGAAGACCCAGGAGAGTGCTGGGCAGAAACTTCCTATTTTCTCTAAGGTGATTATTGAACTGCTGCTTCTTGTGGTCATTTTTACAATTGTGTGGCATTATGAGGTGGATCCTGTGTTCTGGAATCATTTCCAACTCTGCCATCAGCTCTATGAGGCTAGACAAAAATTATAATCACTCTGTCCCTTGGTTTCCTCAATGGTCTAGGCTTTTCACACTGCAGTCCATGTGATTGGGGCCCATATCTATGGTTGAATAGCTCAGAAACCCAAGGCCAGGAACTGGGAATGTCTTAGGTGGTAGAGTGCTTGCCTGGCATGTACAAACCCCTGGGCTCATCTCCAGCACTGCATGAGCTAGGCAAGACTATGCCTGCCCTTAATCCTAGCACTTGGGAGGTGGAAGCAGGAAGATCGGGAGTTCAAGGTCATCCTTGGCTACACAGAAAGTACAAGGCCGGCCTAGGTTACTTGAGGCCCTTGCTTAAAAAGAGAAAGAAAAAAAGGAAGGCAAGAAATGAGAATGAGGAAAGAAAGAAAAAAGGAAGGAAGGAAGGAAAGAAGGAAGGAAGGCAGTTAGACCAACAGATAGACAAAAATTACCAGGAAGCTGAGCGCCACTCCCCCCCACCCCCTCAATATAGGCCATGTAAGACACAGGGGCTGCCTTGCTGAGTAGATTCTCATGTAATCTGTCTCTAGTCTAAGGCCGACACTTTGCTCTACTTGAGTGACAAAGCAGATTGCTCCCTCCCACTCCTGTGGGTTAAGACCCCTTTCCCTATCCCAGTTTCGCTCTGACTGGCAACTTCACTCAGAATGAAACAGTAGCAAAAAAAGAAAAAAAAAAAACCCTCAAGATGTTGGCTGAACAGCAAAAGGATAGTCGATACAAGGTTCAAAGCTGAGAGCCGGGAGACCATTCGTGAGAAATTCCATAAGCACAAGAGTGTGGTTTATGTCACAATCGGTCTGTTGAAATGAAGCCGCCTGGGCCAGGTGGGATGGTAGCATTGTCAACTGTAGCCTCAGGCCTCAGAATCTCTTAACTCAGTGTTGGCTGGTGGGTTAAACACTGGGGAGCTTATGACACATCTGCTTCCCTGACTGGCATCTGGAAAAAAAAAAATTGAGCACAATTGAAAGCAACATGAAAGTCAGTTTGCTTCAGTCCTGTGTCTGCTGCTGCCAAGGGGTAGCCTCCGCCTTAACGTACAGACAATACCAAGTGCATGGATTTGATCTGAGAGCTAAACAGGGAAGAGTGAGATCCTGGCACAGGGCTGGGGCATGCAGGTGCTCAGCCATGGAGACTTCTTGGGGGCATTTTCTAGACCTATGGAAGAGTTGAAAATAGACCAAAGAAGCAGTGTGCCTGGCCCCTGGCCAATCTTTATAGGATTCATAGGTATGGAGCAGATACCTCTGCATGAACTATGACCAGCTGCCAGGGGCATTGGATCTTACCAGGATTAGCCCAAGCACAGGCCATTTCAGACGGGCAGTTTGGTCTTTAGGATGTTGCAAAGTGTTGGCCATTGGACATGTAAATGATGGCAGGGATGCACACCAGGTTCAGGAAGGTCTTATTTGGGGAGTTCAGGGGAACAAGAAGACACTTGTCTAATTCTGAACTCTATAAGGGAGGGCTGTGAGTGATCTCCTCCGTCACTTTTAGTTAAGACAGAATGTTGGGATTCTGGCCTTATCCATTTGGCTCTCTTCACCTTGGTTATGAACTTAGATGATACAGTGAATGAAGAGTAGAGTTCCCGTAATTGAATCTGCTTGGTCACTATGGCTACCATCAAACACTATAGTTTTCCTGTTTCTGGACACAGGGTAGAGATACCTCTAACTCCGCTTGACAGCAGGCATTGCTACATGATTTGCTTTACCCAATAGAATTTTACCGAAAGTCACACATTTCACTTCCTGGAGGGAAGAATATTAAGAGCCACTGTGAGGCCTACCTTGCCCTGCTTTTGTGGCCCCAGAATCCAGGAATGTGCTCTCCACATAATTCTTGTCCCTGCTTTGACCATGATCGCCTGAGTTTCCCTGCCAGTCTTCCTACTGGCTGGGGGGTGGGGTGGGGGGTGAGAATGAGCTTTTGTTTCCAGTTGCTGAGATTTTAGAGGCATTTGCTACTGCAATAGGGCTCATCCTCTCTTGCCATAAAACTTAACACTGCATTGTTTTATTCATCTGCTTATGTGTAATTATGACTCCAACCTCCTTCCAAATGTGTTACAAACTCTAATGCATGATGAGGCAATTAAGTTCCAAGCCAAACAGAGACAACTGCATGGCACCGAGGGAATCCACTGCTACAATCAGCCCGTCCCTAACACCCGGCCCCGCATTCACTCTAAGTTTTGACTCAAGTGCAAAGAGAGCCATGTGGAGTTCAGCGATTCTCACTGAGGTCTTGTCTTAACTCCTTGGCAACTTTTATGTTTTCCTAGGGAGGGTCTTTTGCCAGATGGTCGCAATGTTCATCTTCCTGTTTCGTTTTAATGCAAGCTGACATGTCTCCATCTTCCTGCGGTGGGTTTCTTTTATGAGGTCGTGCTTTGCATTTTTCATAGAAAGAATTTCTGCCTCCCCATTGGGGAGCCCACCCTTGCAGTTTCTGTGGGGGCTGCTTGGTTAACCACTCGCCTGGGGTTTAAGGCGCCGCCAGCAGAGCCTGATCACTGCAAACTTCTTGATTTACACTCTGGTGGCAAGGGTTTGAGAGGCCACAGAGAAACAGGAAGAAGCAGGTTCGGGAGCCCAAATAAGAGCTAGGCCGCAGCTCTGGGGTGCTCTTGGCATGCAGAAAGCTATGATGAAGAAAGACTCTTCTGTCTGCAGATGGGCTTATTATTCCTAGTAAAGGGCTTAGGAAGGACACTGACTTTGTGGGGTGCTGAACACAGGGAGAAAGCAGGTACAGTGTAAGTAATATGTCATGATCAAAATGAATAACAAAGTTACCTAAAATAAATAATGAAAGTGAACGAAACCATTCCTAGACACATGCATCGCATACCTGCCATCTTAGATGTTCAGAAGGCTAAGGTAGGAGAATTAAAGCTCAAGGTCAGCCTGGGCAGCTTATTGGGTCCCTATCTCATATTAAAACATAATTAGTTTAAAGGGTTGAGGTGTAGTCAACGACAGAGCATTTGCGGAAGATGAGCAAAGTTTTTAGTTCAATTCTCCGTACCATACAATCAATGAATAAATGAATCCTAGAAGTAATAGGCAGTTTATAAGTACTCTCTTTTAATGTTCACAATAACTCCATGAGTTAGGGGTTGGTCACATTTTATACAAAGAATAAAGAAGTAGGGTTGGGGATGTAGCTCAGCAGCTGAAGCCTTGCCTAGTGTGTCTCTGGGTTCAATCACTAGCGTGAAAAGGAAAAGCCAGGCAGGCAGGAAAAAAGTAAGGATGGAAGGAAGGAAGGAAAGAAGGAAGGAAGGAAGGCTTTTAGTAATAGAAAGTTGTAATGGGGCTGGTTAGGTAGTTCATTGGTTGGCAGAGTGCTTGCTTAGCTGTATGAAGCTCTGGATTTGACACCCTGCTGTATGTAAAACTGGGCGTGGTACTGCACCCCTGCAACCCCAAGTAGAAGCAGGAAGATCAGAAATTCAGGATCATACTCACCTATGGAGTAAGTTCAAGCCCAGCCTAGGCTACATAAGACTGCCTCTCTCACACACAGTAGAGGCTGATGATGATCTGTCAGGATGCAAAGGCTGGGGCATAAGCACAGCAATGCCACCCTTCTTCGTTGGCACTTTTGGCAGCTCTGTTGACTGTTTTCACTCCTTTCAAAGTCACACTCTAAAGGACTCTTGGGTCCCAACTGCCAGAACTACGTAAGCTATCCTCTGGCCTGTTATGATGCTGACCATCAAAAACATGATGGGAGGCTGGACCAGACATAGTGCTTAGTAGACAAATGATGCTCTCTGCTGGCCCAGGAGGTCCCCTCAGGGTCTCTGTTGTGCTGAACTATGAGAAAGGGCATCCCCTTCTCATAGTTCACTGGGTAGATATATGCACAGCCTCGAGTCTGGTGTTTCTCCCCTCTCTGCTGCCTCATCACATTGGAAAAGCAGTTTTTATCAACAAGTTGCATCCACACAAAGACCAGTAGGTAAACATAATCCAAAAGCAGAACCTTTTCTTCTCTGTATCTGGAGTGCTCAGGAATCGAACCCACACCTCACAAATCCTAGGCAGCTGGTCTACCAGTGAGTTGAAGCTCCAGCCCTAAGTCTAAGTCTCCTAATTTTATTTTCAAAATTAAACCATCGTTATGATCACTACCCGAATAAGATGTTATAGTCTGTGAATGTATTACGTATTAACCACAGTTTTACCACAGTCAAAGGGAATTCAGAGGCAGCAGCAGAAATATGGTCAGTAAGAAAGAAACCAAACTCACATTTCATGTTTTGACTGTTTTCAAGATTTTCTTTTAAGGTGATCACATTGTCACTTTTGAGTGCGAACATGAAAATTCCTATCACAGAGTAGAAGTTCAAAAAACTGTCAGTACCCTCCCTTGGGAAGCTAAGATGCCTCTCTGCTCTTCCACTTTTGATACTCACAGAATTTCAAAGGTAGATCGGAAACCTGTGAGTTTTAGTTTCTTATTACAAATTATTATTATGACAATGTGATGTGCTCTGAAGGTATGGAGTACAATCTCCCTTATTTTACCTTTTGGAGGAGAAGTGACTTATAGAGACTTGTGACAGAAGCAAGATATGTTGTTATTCTAAACAGGTGGATCCCTCTCTCCTCTGCCCAAGGGCCGCATTCTAGGGTGACGAGTGTAGAATTTAGCCATACATCACTAGCAACAGTCTTGTGCCCTACTGAGACCCTTCAGAGCCTTGCCAGCCCACGGCTGTGACAAGAGAGGCAAGAAAGGAGAGCTGAGGCTGGCCTGCTGACCACATGCCTAGCCTTCCGACTGATAGCTGGGACCTCCACGAGACCCTAGGGATGATTGATGCTTAGAGGGGAGGGGAAAGGTCGCATGGTAAGGGCCAACCAAATACACGAGCTTTCCAGAACACTCTGGTGCAAATTCTATAATTCCGATACCATCACTTGAGTCTTCAAGAATGGCCTGGAAGCAGGTATGAGAGGAGGCACATGGCCTGAAATACAGCACAGTGGAAGCTAAGGTAGGAAGGTCATGAGTTCTGGCCTTAAAAACAAATAATTTACAGGAAATCCTGAGCTACATAGAGAGACCCTCTGTCTAAATTAAATAAGTAAGTAAGTAAATAAATAAACAGTGCCACAGGCTTCTGTTTTTCTTCAGAAGTTTGTGAAGCATGGAGAAAGGAGAACAAGTCAGCTGAAAATACTGCTCTGTTGGTAAAGTCTACTCAACAGGGAAAACAAAACAAGGCAAAACCAAAAAATCTGGGTTTGACTGCCAGCACTCTATAAAAGCAGGTGACCAGGTGTCGGGGTACATCCTTGCAACCCCCGTGCTTGGGAAGTAGAGGTAGGAGGATCCAGTTTAAAGTCATCCTTCTCTATACAGTAAGTTCAAGGTCAGCTTGCACTATATGAGACCCACTTCTCAAACACACAAACAAATGAAAAAGAAGAATAGGGTGTGGAAGAATGTTTTGGAATAGAGGAATGTTCTAGAATGAATAGAGTGTTCTGCACTTGAATATTGAACCCAAGGTTCTACCACACGTGACACAGCTGGGTTTTTCTCTCCTCCAGGTAAGCCTTTTTTGCTTATCCACCATCTTTTCCTGTTAATCTGATTCCACATGCTGAGATTGTGCTCTTTGACCCCCACTAGAAGCTACCACTGACTTCCCTAGATGATGTGGAAAGAAAAGAACCTTTTTATGGGATCACTTTAGCTGCCCTCGACACACTGTTGGCTCCTGGGCTGACTTTCCAAAGCTTGTGGGTGGCACATTACAAGGTCTAGAGAGAAGCAGGGTGTGGCCGTCCATGATGGTTTCCTGTAGCACACCATGCACAGTAGACCTGCAGCTGAGTTGATACCCTGACTCTCTAGAGTCTTAGGTCCACATGAGACAAAGGCAAGATAAGCCAAGCACTGGGGTGTGTGGTCTTGCATCGAGCATGGTTGATGAGCAGCATCACCTTCCATCAGAGAGTGGAGAAAAGGCTTACCTCAAGGCCACCGACATCCTCCGAGCCTCTGTAGAAACGACAGAATCAGACCAAGGGATGCAATGTTGTCTTTGGGGGTTTCTTTTTGAAAGTAGAAGGGGTTTTTCTAGCCCAGCCCTGTGGAGACGACTTTAGTTTCCATTTTTCTCAGATGATAATATCTACAGAGAGGGTCCTCCAATTGTGGGTATATCACTTCTCAAACATGTGGCCCACGTTTAGAACCACATAATACTTATTAATCACCACAATTAGTATCTCTTGTGGGCTGCTGAGATTACCCTCTGCTGAACTCCCAGTATTCAAAGAGAATTCACCACCATTCCCCCAAGAAACAGTGACAGCAATGAAGACCAGCGAGGCTTCCGAATGCCCTCTTTTTAAAGCTGAATGGATACATAGATCACTTCCCCTTCAAAGGAGACTTCCTACTGTGTAGCCTTTCAGTTTACTTTTCTTCATAATTCGAAATATGGGGAAGGGAGCACGATGATCTCAGCATACCCTGAACGTAACTGCTATCAGCCAGGCGATCAATCCAGTTAGCTTAGCACCCCTGTACTCTTCTAAAATCCAATGGCACAAGGTGCTGCCTGAGAAAATCAAATCTTCAGGAAGTAATCTGGAAGGTGGAGAGAGGAGAGATGGCTCTGTTGTGTTCTAGCTGCCTAGCAGACTATTAACCTTATCTAGTTTATTTTAACAACGTGTATGCCTATGGGGCGCAGACACTTGTGCACAGGTGTTCTCAGAGGCCAGAGACAATGGAACTGCCAGAGCTGGAGTCACAGGTGGGTTTGAGCTACCTGAAGTGGCTGCTGGGAGCTGAACTCAGGTCCTCTGTAAGAGCAGTGGGCACCTTTAACTTCTGAGCCAGCCATCTCTCCAGCTTCCGGCCCCTCCCCCACTCCCCTTTCACAAGGTTTGGTTTTTTTCCTCTTTTAATTCCCATTTTTAAAGATGATCATTTTCTTATCTGTATTGTATACCTTGTAAGCATGAAGACTCTGAGTTTGATCTCAGGGCTCATTTTTTTTTTTTTTTAAATGCCAGGATGGTGACAGATGCTTATAGTCCCAGTGTGGAGGTGGAGGCAGATGGATCCTAGGAGCTTGTGGGCTAGCCTAATAGAATTGAAGAGCCCCAGGACTCAGTGAGAAACCCAGCCTCAAAACAAAGACCCCCCCACAACAAAATAACCCCCCAAACAGCATGAATGTATGAGAGCCTAAAGAGTGACATTCAAAGTTCACACACACACACACACACACACACACACACACACACACACACATATGCACACACACACACACACACACTCACTCAGTGGCAGGTGACTCCACCTTTCATGAGCTAAGGGTTGCCTCAGGCTGGGATCTTTGAATTGGTGCACTAGCTCAATATTTTTCTGGTCTCTCAAGCTTCCAGGCACAATGAACACATTACCATTTTATTCTGGAGGATCCTGCAAAACTTCACAGAAAATGCTTGTTTTCCCTTGGAAGGATATTTTGAGAAGGGCGCCATCATGCCCTCACTGGATGGCCCCTGTTGACATGCTGGCTCTGGGGGTAGTTTAGCAGGGACTTGGGTGCCTGAGAAAAGGAGTGAAGAATTTAAAAAAAAAAAAAAATGTAAGAAACCAACCGAGAAAACCCAAGAGAAACCGAAAGACTGCACGCTGGAACAAAAGGGAGGGGGGAGCCAGCCTCAGGACCTAGGCGGTTAAGGAACTGGCTTCGACAGGAAGTGGGCAGGAGGCTGTTTTCAGTACACTCATGGGAACTGAGCTGGAAAGTGCTGTGGTGAGGGTCTGTGGAAAAAAAGGGCTCTAATCAAGCTATAAATATCTGTTGCTTTGAAGTTTTATGACCAACAATTAATGTTACTGGAAGGCACATAAAGAGCTATTTCTTAACTTGGTGGGTCTGAGTGGGCCAGGGTCAGGGTATGAATCTAGCCTCATGGGAGGCTGTCCTTACACATCCCCCCCCCCCCCGCTATAAAATAGTACACAGGTATCTAGAGGCATACACCACAGTTCATGGTCATCTAGCCCATCCATCCATCCATCCATCCTTACTTCCATCCATCCATCCATCCCTTCAATTATTAATATGTGTTTGTTCCAGATCATATTCAGTAAAGAACAGCCAGACAAAACCCCTGGCTTTCCTTTTGGAGGGGAGGATTTGGGGAATGCACTTTTGTTTAGTTGGGGAAAGAGAAAACAAATCAAAACCACATCTGGGAATGAGAAGTCCTTTCATCCATTCAGAAGTCTGTGCTAACAACGAGAGGCTCACTCTAGAGGCTGTGTAAAGGAGCCTTTTCTGTGGGAAGTCGCTGTAAACAGAGGCAATGGTGGAGTATAATGAAGCAGGGAACCTCCAAATAACAAAGTTCTGGGGCATGTGTATCAGTGGACCTAAGGACTAAGGAGTCCTGACCACTGCTTTCTCTAAAGAGCTGTAGATTGTTCTTGATTATACACAAAGAGCTCCCTAGGGTCTTATTTGGTTGTGCCAAATGTCAGCTTATCATTTCTGTAATATGCTTTCCTCAAACTGATTTTCTCCCGCTATAACAAAACAATGACAGAACTCATCGGATCCCACTGATCCCCTCATCTCCTGCTTTCCAGCACACACTGACTCGCATGTATGCTCTGACTTCATCAGTAGGCCTCTCTCTGGAATCATATTCCGGCTCGAAGCCATCTTGTAGGCTCTGTGAGCACAGATGAACTTGATGGCTGACAGTCAGGAGCACATTTCTTAGTTCCCCACAGTAGGTCCGTCTTCATGAAAGAAGATGTCAGGAGTTGTGGGAATCTAGGATCTTGGGCTCTGAACCTGAGATGAGACAGGCAAAAGCTCATAGAACAATCTGGAAGGAAGTGTTTGACCTTTGCAAGGTTTGATCTTTGCAAGGGAGTACCTTTCAAGTACCTTCCAGTGACTCAATGGTGTCCACCTAAGAATGTTCTTACTCATTTGATAGAGTAGCTTACCGAAAGTCTTGGATAGATCAAAGTCTGTTTCTCAAAGTGGACTTCTCCACATGTGAGACAGCATGTTTTCCTTAAAGGAATTCATAATTCAGATCAACTTCCTTTTCAGGTTCACCCCACCCCACCCCCTCACCCCGTGTGTGTGTGTGTGTGTGTGTGTGTGTGTGTGTGTGTGTGTGTTTTGTGTAAGAAGGGATTTCCTTCTTGGTTTTCTTGGTGCCAGGATCAGTTTGTGACTGATAGGATTCATTACATACATGTTTAGCTTGCCCATTATTAAGACTTTAACAATATTAAAATCTAAATAGATACAGAGAGTGAAGCCTTCGGGAGCCAATAATCCACTCTACTGGCTTTCTTGAAATTAGCAATAAAATGGGAGCCAGTTGGCCTATTCTCCTCTTTCACCACTGTGGTGATAGAGCCATACGCTGCATCACTCAGCTGACCCTAAAGGATCAGTTCTTCTGATTGGGACTCCAAGCTCCACTGTTACAGTCTCTGCACCAAGCAAACCCATGCATCTCCCAGGAGCTAAGCTCTTACTACCCTGAAACTGATTGTGGGGTCTCAGGACTGACTATCCAGGGAAGAAGCTCATGTCTCACTATATATTAGTAATTGTTCTTCAGCCAGATCTAATTATGATGCACCTAGGATGCTCTCTTTTTAGTAGAAGTAGGGTTGGCAGGTAATGAATTAAGATGCAGACCGAGACAGGTTTTGGGACAAGGTCAGCCCAAGACTGGGCACAGAGATAAGGATGTCTAGAGAGCTCTCTACTAGTGACATGTATGTTTCTTATGACACAGTCTTCAGAGTCCACTACCATGTGAAACATTTTAGATGCTCACTGAAAAGGGTTACTCTACCTCCCTCTTGGGAGTAAAGTCACCAGGAAAGTTAATTAACTTCTTGATGCTCTGTGAACATAGAAATACATGAGCTTCTAGTCTTACCACTGATCATGTGACTTTCCTATTTGTATTGATATGTATTTGTATCTTTGTTGGAGCATGTGAAGGCCTCAGGTTAACCTTAGACATTGTTCCTCAGTTGCCATCCTTGGTTTTTTTGAGACAGGGTCTCTCACTAGCCCGGCAATTACTAAGTAGGTTAGCTGGTTGGCCAGTGACCCACAGACATCTTTGTGCTTCTATCTTCCCAGTGTTAGGATTGCACGTCACAGCCGACTTCCTATGTGGGTCTAGAGATTGAACTCAGCTACTCATGCCTGCACAGTAGGCAGTTTATAGACCGAACTCTCTTCTCAGCACTTATAAATCTGTAACACAGAACACCATCTTTTGCTTTTTATTTAGCCAAGCATCAGCTATAAAAAAAGATAAAGGATTGGTTAATTACTGTGATATAACCATTCTCCATTAATGAAAAGAGTATCAATTCTAAAGAAAGACATCTGGACAAGAATTATGTAGTTGCATGATTGTGTGTGTGTGTGTGTGTGTGTGTGTGTGTGTGTGTGCACATGCGCGCGCTGTGGTGAGCACTGATATAAGGGTGAGAAATGTATTGGTAATAGTTTTGCTTTAAGGATGGGGCTCTGGTGTGCTTTCCTTCCTGGTGTGCTTCCCTTTGCATTTTCTCATTAAAAACAAAACCAAATACCTTCAATTATGAGATCAAAAAGATGTGTTCAGTGGCTTCTTCTGACCCAATATTTTTTTCTTGTTTCATTTAAATGAAATTTTTATTTGCATAAAAATTGTTCTTACGCTGCACCGGATGGCTGTTTCTTTTAATGGAAGAGTCATTTTACAATCACAGTGGTTCAGCCACCCCCGTCCCTGACACACACACACACACACACCAGGGACCCAGCTTGTCTTATGAGTTTTTAGCTCTCCAGGCCCCAGTACCCTGTTTGCTCAGAGACAGACACCCATAACTAACATCAAGACATTAGTTTTACCACAGATTTCCCAGCAGAAGCCAAGGGTGGGTGCTTGGTAACTCCTGTGAACATCAAAAGGATAACCAGATATTAATTAATCCTGTTCCTTTTTCTCAGACCATTGATAGTTTCTCTCCAGCTGTTCTCCTCTCCCCCAGGGTGATCTGTTTGAAGCAGAAATGGTAAATAGGAAACTGAGTGACTCAGCCAAGAGTTAGTCTCACCCGAGCTTCCTGGCCAATTGCCTCATTCCTTTCTTCCCAGGGACAAAGGACAGGAAAGCTAGAGCATGCCGTTATTTTGTTATACAGAATAATGCCAGAGAAGGCTGTCCAAT
This sequence comes from Rhynchomys soricoides, assembly GCA_019843965.1. NCBI lineage: Eukaryota > Metazoa > Chordata > Mammalia > Rodentia > Muridae > Rhynchomys > Rhynchomys soricoides. The sequence goes on from JADRCH010000090.1 coordinate 5,189,166, forward strand.
AAATGAATGAATAAACGGAGGGAGGGATGAATGACGACTCAAGGGATCCTTCAAAAAATGCTGCCTAATATACACAGATAAATTACTTACATCAAATTGTTCTTATTTCCCCATTCCTTGTTATGTGTGCACCTAAAATGTACACCCTCCAGCACATGTATTCATGCAAGGCTGGGAGCACCCTTTGGGGGATGTTGCCAGATATCTGAGGCAGGAGCAGTGGCTTCAGTGGCTTGGGGTGGTGGGTTACTAAGAGCAGACCTGAAGGACTGCAACCCAGCCCTACCCCTGCTTTAGCCCTTGAAGTATGAGGTCACTGTAAGTCCTCATAACCATGGACCAACCCCTTCCAGTTGCAGTGCCTTCCTGGCAGTGATGCACAGTTCCCTCTGCACCGTGAGCTCACATAAACCTCTTTTCTCTTAAGTTGCTTCTTTCCAATGTTTTGTAGCAGCACTGAGTAAATTTACTCCTTGACGCCTTGAACATAAGAATACACATTCTCACTTGTAAACGATTGGCTGGCAGATTTGCTTCCACAGTGACATAATGGACTCATGGTTTTGTTACGGTTTTCACTTAGGGTGGGTGTGGGGGGGCATATTTCCTGTATTCTGAAGAACAAAAACCAAACAAGTAACAGCATACCTTCATTCCAGTATCTTTTTCAAAAATCCATCTGAAATTATTTCTTTAAAAATGTTAGGGCTGACAAATTGACCCCACAAGTAAAGAAAGGTATTGACAACAAGCTTGATGGCGTGAGTTCGATCCCCAGGACCCACGTGGTAGAAGGAGAGACCAACTCCCATTTAAAGAAATCGTAAATAGACAGCAAGACAGTTAAAGGAGAAGAGTACTGTTTCCTTCCGTATAAGAGCTGGTATTTATCGACTGGACAGTTGATGCTGCATCTACCCAGCGGGTCATCAGTATTAGCTTACAGGCATTCCAGTAGGCTTCTTCCAGGGACCTGGCAATGGCTTATGTCATCACATGTTGCCACTACCTGCCACCCACCGCCAGCTGTGTGTGGTGTATAAAAGGACAGCTGGCCACCCCAACTGTCTCTCTGTTCCCAAATGTTCCTGGCCTCTTTTCTGTCCTCCTCTGTCCCTCCCCTTCTCCACCCTCATGACTCTGCTCCTGTCTGTCTGCCTGTCTACATGTCTACCCGTCTGCCTCTGCCCCTTCTCCAGGTCCTTGTTCCCCACTCCCTTCCCCAAATAAACCCTTTTATACCATATCTTTTATTGCATGGTGTAATTTCTCAGGGTGACACCTTGGCATGGGTCGGTCAGGTACTCCCTGGCCTTGTTATATTTCATAGCAATCAGTCCAAGCTGGATCTGGGCTTAGGAGAATGTCTTCCTGCCTTCCTGAGGAGGGACTTGTCAGCATTCACTAGCAGCATTGGCTTCTGCATTCTCTGGGATCAGGAGGAAGGGTCCACATGCTTCTGGTTTATCCTAAATTCCCTGTAAAGTGACTCTTGATACCCACAGCAAGGCTAATTCTCTTCTTCCTTTCTCAACCACGCTGTGCCTGCCTTCCTATTGCCAAAGGACCTCGATGTCTCTGACACTCAGTCTACTCAAGGAGACATGCTTCCAGAAGGCCCCTGCCTTTGTCTGCCTTGTGTCTTCCTTTGTAAACCTCTAATGGGGTTTTCTTCCTCTGGTAGTTTGTCTTCAGTGGGAGAGGCCACAAGAGATGGGGACACAAGAGCCTGTGTCCTGTGTCATAGCTATTTCTCCAAGGAGAGTAAGCCGCTTTCAGGTTTGTTTCTATCACCCCCATTAATCCATAGGCTTCTCCATAGGCTGTATTAGGGTTACTTCCACATGGAGAAACTGAGGCACAGAAAAAACATAATGGCAGGTAGGTCATTGAGCAACAGACGAGGCCAAAGTGTTTAGGACTTCTGCCATCTGTCTTGGATGGTGGTGAGATGGTCTTCTTTAGATGGAACCAGAAAGGAGGGGGGAAGGGAGGCGATAGATAGATAGATAGATAGATAGATAGTAAGATGGATAGATAGTAGATAGATAGATAATAGGCAGACAGACAGAGGAGCTGCATAAATACTAACACAAAGAGAGGCCAATGTGGTTATCACTCACCAAACAAAAATCTACCTTCTTGGTTAATGAGTTAATCAGCAGCAGGGGTTTTAAGACACTGCATACATTCCATGTAGCAGGAACAGTGAGTGTTGTGGTCTATGTCTACAAGACTGTTGTATCATCATCGTCGTTATTGTCGTAGTCATCATCATTTCTGTGTGTGTGTGTGTACATGCACGCATATGCTCACATACAAGTGTGCGGGCACCCCCCAAGGCCAGAAAAGGATGCCACGTGTCTTGGATCTGGGGGTACAAGTGGTTGTGAGCTGCCTAGATTCTTCCAATCAAATCCAAACCCTCTAAGAACAGCAAAGCCTTCTTAACCACTGAGCCACCTCTAGCTCCTGGAAGCAGAGATCTCTGCCCAGATGATTTAACTGATGTCTCTACAATTCAGGAGCAAGAGAAGATCTGGGTGGAGGTGGGAAGGGGGCCAGGGGAATGCGCAGAATAGCTGCTGGCTACCCCTTGAGAAGGTTTCACTTTCTGTGGAATAGAAGGAATGTTTTCACTGGGAGGTTCAGGATGGGTTATTTTATTTTATTTTATTTTTTAAGATATAAAAACTTGAGTGCTTATTCACTTCCCTGGTGATGTCTTACACTAGAGGTAGGGGTTGTCTACAGGGATATTGGGAGGGGTGTCACATCCGGTCAGTGGATGCAGAGAAGTCAGAATTCTCTTCCCCAAAGTTCCTGCTTTTCTCAATAATTGCATAATGACGTCTTTGATGCTCAGGCTCCCATCCCCAGCTGTTTCCTTAGGCATTTATTCAAATCCCAAAGTGCCATTCACAGTCCATCAGGATGCATACTTGTATTAGGGTCCAAAAAAAATTTTTTTTGGCTCACATTATTATAGCCCATGGCAGAAGATTCTAGCAATTAGCAGGAACCAAAAGTGATAATTTATTGCAACCAACATTGTGATCTAATAGTCGCACATTACAAAAGCAAAATCCTCTTCTCCCCCTCTCTGTGGCCGGGCATCACAGAGCTATCATAAGCTCCAAGTGCTTCCTAATGTCTTTTGTTTGCATTAGGGGGAAAAAAAACCCACATAACTCTCCCACTGAACACCAGAAAGAGCTCTCTGAGTTCTCAGAAAGAGGACATTCAAAACTGCACTCTGAAGGGGGTTAGTTATGTACTCTAGGAGTACACTTGAACAATTTGATTCTGTTGCTGGAGGAGCTTTGGGGAGTAAAGGTCCATTTTGTCCTGCATTTAAAACAGATGGTCATGTCTCACACTTTAAAGGCCCTAGCATTTAAGCTGTGGGCACCGGGCATGAGTGCAGAGTCTCAGAATGAGAGAAGTGGGTGAGTTTCAGGCCTTTCTTTCTAAGATCACATCTGGACCAATTGATTTTGACCTCTGCATCGTGTTTCGGACCTGTATCTCAAGGGGGATTTCCAAGCCACCAAGGCACAGAAATTACAAGTGAGATGGTAAGTCGGGTCCTGCCAGGTGACTGAGGCAACATGGTGATCATGCTTCAAGTTTTTATCACCATATCCCAGCAGCTCCAAAGTCATTAATATGTTTGGAACATTGCCTGTTCACTGTCTGGAGAGGCTTCTGCAGAATCTGATGCTAGGTACATGGGAATTTTTTGATCTGTAAAAAGAGGGTGTTGGGGGAGAGACTTTCTAGTTCAGCAAATTCTAAGTCAGATTCCTGGGCCTCACCTTCCAGACATACTTATGTGCTTACTGAAGAATTAAGCCTTTACTCTTCCAAATGGATGTACATCTGGGGATCCCTCTTCTTTTGGAGAAGAGGAAACTGAGTCATAGTCTCCCCCAGATGGAGAATGGAGAATGGAACCCTAAAGCCTTGCCCTCACACTGTGATTTTTTTCCTCCGGGATCACATTGTTGCATCTTAGCTGAGAAACCTTATTAGCTAATCCAGCAAGGTCACCAGGGGCAGAAGAATACTTTCAAAGATTGCCTGGCACGAGAGGCCTTGGGATCCTTTCTCTAGATTCCCCAGTTACACCTCAGTCAGTTTCTCCAAATGTTCCAGTAACTGAGCAAACACCTCCCTGTGATCACCTCCATGTCTTCTGCTAAACAAAAAGGAGAATTGCTTCCTAGTGATTTCTCCTCTAAACTGTGCAAGATTTAAGAAATATTTAGCAACAATATTTGCCCAACAGTAAAGCTTGAAACATGATATGGATGGATAGGGCTATTCCAGACATATACTGCTGAAAATCTTTATTCAGAGTGATAGTCTTTGTTTCTGGAAAGAAACACGTATCTTCCACTTTTTCCACGAAACACAAAGTCCTTCCAATGATCTTTTGAATTATATACCTTTGATAAAACTGTATTTGTCTCTGTAGTAAGAAAAATAATATATACTGGTACATGACAATTAGCCATTTTACTTGGGAGACACAAGGGAGCAGTGGAGATTGGGATAAAGCACAGAGCCCATGTTCTGTCAGAGAGGAAGATTTGTCATTCTAGCTGATTGTTGCCAAGTGGGGACATAGATCTAGGACTATCAAAGTCTTTTGATTATTATTATGTTGCTGTTTCTAAGAAATGGAAATTGTGTGTGTATGTGTGTGTGCTCGTGCATGTGTGTGTGTGTGTATTTATGTGTGTGACTTTGAGAGTTTTCAGTGTTGGCTACGAATTCACCTTGCTTTTATTTTTAATGTATAAACACATGGACATGGGCCAACAAGGATGTGAACCATCTGTAGTTCCAAGTCTTCCGACTTGAGATCTTCAACTAAAAGTAAGACGATTGTAGGGTACGAGAAGAGATTATGTGTGGACTATGAGTCAGCCAGCATCAGTCCCAGAACGAGAGGGAGATAGGTACCTGTTAGGTTATTAACTGCAAAGAGTTCCCTTCTGTGTGTGCCTCGGCAGGTCAGAAATTGTTGCTCTGTAGAAAAGGCAGAACTCCCATCATGCTTTGGGCTGAAGCTGCTCCCTGGATGGAGTCTCGCCTCTGGATTCAGGCTCCCCGAGATTGTCAAGGATTATGGCCCTTATTGAAAGGCCCCTGGCTGTGGACTTGGGTCATATTTGCAATGTACTTTCCCAAGAAGAGCTTGATTCATATTTGATGGGGCAATCGGGAGCTGTGGCCTAGCCCAGATGGCTGTAGATCTGACCAATTCTGGGCAGGTGCTAAATGGAAAAAAAAAAAAAAAAAAAAAAAGTCAGAGAGAAATAAAATCAAGAGGATTGTATCATCCTTTCTGGGAGTCTTAGTTTTTCTACATTTTCTTTTCTAGATTAAAAATAAAATAAAATAAAAAAGGTTGTTTCAAATAACCTGAGACATGAGACCTCAGTGATCCGATTTACAAAGGCACCCTTGGGTCTGAGCCAATACAAGATGGGCTTGTATCTTTAAGTAGCCTTTATTACCATAGTAATAAACAGCAAACGGTCCCAAATCTTACAGGCTTGTGTTGGCTTTGACCAATGAAGTAGAACAAGACCTCTGAATACCCCATTAGTTCCAGGCTGTGCTTTGATGGCTTTGCGAAGGCGGCTCTTTTTCTACACAAGTCACCAGCCTTACCCGTGTCTCTTAACAAATGCTGTTGACAGGCCATGTTGCAATTTTTCTGCATGTTCTGACACTTTAATTCAGTACCTCCAAGCTAAGCACTCAGCCTAAGCGGGTGCTTCAGCACCTTGGCACCACTGAACTGCAATTAAAAAATAACCCAGGGACCAAGGCTGGGCTTGCAGAAATGTTCTCCATTTCCTTTGGAACACTGTGCATTTTCCGGTCCCCCAAAGAGCAGATAAGATCTCCCTTTTAGAGCGGAAGACAATGAAATTTACTGTTGAGTTGGCCACTGGCAAGAATACTGTTTGTATCTTAGATCCAATGGTGTCTTCCTCTTCAAGGGTCTGAAATAATGTCTTCAATAAACTTAGTATCAGTGGGAAAGTTGATCAGGAATAGAGGGAAAGAAAGGGAAGGTACCCAGGGTGAGAGTTTGGCAAAGACCCTTTGTATCGACCATCTCTCCAAATGGCTACCCAGGAGATCTGCTTATTATTCTCAATCTTGTTCTGGAAGGGAAATGAAGTAGAGTTCCTGAAAGTTGGCCTCACTTCAATCAGCTCTTTATGAAGAGAGGTCTTTCTTTGAAGTGTGTGTGTGTGTGTGTGTGTGTGTGTGTGCATGTATGTATGTGTGCATGCATGTGTGTGTATGTACACGTGTATAAATACGTGTGTGTGCACGCGTGTCTATGTGCTCACATGTATGTGTGGGTGCATGCTGTGTGTGTATACATGTGTGCCTGCATGCATGTGTGAGACTGTGTGTGTGCACATGTATGTGTGTGCATACATGTGTGCATGTATGTGTGTGGGGAGGGGAGTGTGAATTCAAGCCTAGTCTATCAACATGAGTGGCAGCCCAGTGTTGCCAAATGGACAAGATTCTGTTTATTCATGTCCCTTAACTCAGTCTCCTAATGTCACTCCCAAGGCTGAGAGACTCCTTTGGCAGGTAGGGGACTTTCAGAAATGGAAATCTGGTAAATTTCCCCCAATTATTTTATGACAACGGTCGTTTGCAAGGGGATAATAAAATGAACTCGAGACTCCAGCTAGAGGGAGAGACTGAGCTTAAGTCAGTGCAGTGGATATTCCTGGAACTGGGGAACTTGTGTCTTACCAACTGTCCAGGGGGAGGCTTTTCATGCAGGCCAAAGGAGGAAGGACTGCACTGAAGCCAAGGTCCACGGAATTCTCTGTGCTTTCTAGAAAAAGTGAAAGATAGAAACTTTCTGAACGGAACCGCCTCATTTTCCTCTGCTCTCTCCCCCTATTTTCTTGCACTTAGAAAGCAGGAGCAGTGAGCGAGTGCATTTACCCTCTGCTTCTATATCTTCCATATCTACTTCCTAGATACTTCTTTATAGATGGTTGAATGACTTAAGAGCAGTGTTTTATGGTTTTGTTTTCAAGAAGGAATGCATTAGGGGGGCTGGGAACATGGCTCAGTTAGTAACACACACACACACACATACACATACACACACACAAACAACAACAACAACAACAACAACAACAACAAAACACACAAAAACCCAAACCAACCTATTCTCTTTGAATCTACCAGTGTGGATCTTTAGTCCAGGCTCTGGGAAATCAGAGACAGAGGATCCCAGGAGCTACCTGGCTCAAAAGTCTCTGGAAATTGGTGAGCTCCAGGTTTCATGAGAGACACTGTTTTAAGCATTCCATCCTGCAGGGAAGCTCCTTAGGTGCGAAGGTAAACAACTCAAAATAGCTTTGAGAAGTTTCTGAAACTGACAAGATTCACTAGCCCACTCCCTGCCAGAGTAAACCTTAAACCTACAAGATTCACTAGGCCCTCCCTGCAAGAGTAAACAATAGTTGAGGGTCTCCCTCAGAAAGAAGGAAGTAGAGCTGCCAAGAAGGCTCTGAGACCATACCAGCTATGTGGAAGAAGCAGAAACTAGTGGATCTGCCTTTAAAAGGTTTAGACCAAGTGAGGCACCTGGAAAGGTCACTTTCTAAACTCTTGAGCTGCCTGCAGGCTATGCAGTGGCCTCCAGGTTTCCCAGCTCTTGTGAGATGTCTCCTGTGCTGTGCTGGGCTTTGGTGATGCACCTGTCTTTGAGTCATCTCTGTTCCTGTGAGGAACCCCTAACCCATATTCCCATAAGTAACCCCAATAAAACTGGTTCATCAAGCTGGACTTTGGTGGTATCTGTACTTAGGCCTGCCCTAGGTTCCCTATCACGGCAGAGTAGACATGTGTATCACAGAATGTCTCCCCAGAAACAATTTGTCACACCACATCTACACACGTGCACACACATACATGAACATGTACACCCACTATAAAAAAAGCTGCACATTCTTTGGAGGAAGTAGAAGACTCTTGCAGGACACTACAAGATAAGAGGTTTAAACTATACTATTCTCAAGAAGTTAGCTGGAACTGACACGCAGCTCAGGGAAGCAGTTCACTCCTTTCCCTATCACAGGGGAGACTAAATTAAAAAACAAATAGGTGACCAAGGAGACCTATGCCAAGGGTGCTTATATTGCTCGTAGACTTTGTAACAAATGGTGCAGTTCAGATGAGTATCTTCTAAATCCCTTCTGAAAGTAAAGTCAATAGAAAAATGAAAATGCTTGCTACCTGCTGTGCTCAACTATTTAGCCAGCATTTTGTGACCGAGGACAAGAGATACCTTAGTTTAAGGCTCAGCTAACTTGTCTATAAGAAAGGAACAGGCACATGGATGTTTATTCCCATCTAGGGTCTCCTTTCACTTGGTACCTTTGTGAACCTTGGACCTGTGGATTTTCACTGATCTGCCAGAGGAGAGCAGATCTGAAGGATACAGGGAGGCTGCTCTCTGTTGCAGTCAGCAATCACCAGGTCTTGCAAACTTGGTAAAAGAGCTCTTGTTGCTTTCTTTGGAGGAAGTCACCTCCTAAAACTCAGTCCCTAGCAAGTGTTAAAAGAGTTTCTAAAACTATCTTGTTCAGTAACTATGTATAGAATGACAGTCCAAGAGGCAGCTGGACATGGTACCAGTAAATATATCAAGCCACTGGGGTGGAATTCTGGGGTCGCAGAATTTCTAGAGTGAATGGACCTAATGTTAAATGTAGTTTCTCATCAAACCTAAGGGGTCTTTCTAGATCGTTGGTGTCAGAGTCATTCCCTAGGAGTGGTATTCTATTTCTTAATCTTCGATGAGAACAAAGGGCAGAATGTTTCTCTGGGCCTGTTGGTCACTTTTTTGTTGATGTGGGCCTGGCAGAGGAAGGGTTTGATTTGGCAAATGGCTTTAGGGATCATGGCAGGAAAGGCATGGCTATAGCAGGTACAAGATGAGGAGACTTCCATTTGAGTAAAGCAGGAAGCAGAAAGGGAGGTTCTGGGACCCCAGCCCAGGGTATGCTGCCACCCACTTTCAGAATGGTTCTCTTTTCAGTTCATCCTCTCCAGAAACATCCTCATGGACACACCCAGGGGCGTGTCTCTGAGGCGTTCTAAATACAGTCAAGTTGTCAGCAAAGAAGACTAACCATCACAGGCACCCACATTCAATCTCTCTTCCTTCTGCCTCCTCCAGCAACCTGCCCTTGTCAAAGAGAAGACAAGGGCAGCGTCAGAATGGGTTCCCCTTTTCTTTGTCTCTTGGCTTTGGTGAGACCCACCGCATCACTCTTAAGCATTCCTATACGCAGGCACCTAGTCCCCTAAGCAGTTAAATCTGAGGATGCAATCGCTGGGCTCTGCTGAATCTCTCAGATCACTTTAATCCCTGCCCTGTCTTTCCCTATACATTAAGCAAGGCTTTGACCTATTGACTATAGAGTCCCTGAAGCAGCTGGACTCCCCATTTGGAAGGCTTTCTGGAGAGGCGTCTATTAATTTATGTATTTAATTTCTGTATGAAGCAACTGTTCTCTTCCCTGCACAGGTATTAAAATACCTTCAGGGCAATGCAGCAACTGAAAGGCAAAAGCATTAGTGGGCAATGTTCAGCAGCTCAGTGGAGCACCACCAGGGCTCTGACCCTCTTCAGATCCCACGACATCGCCCCCTGTCCCAGTCCCCTCCACCACCAGGGCTCTGACCCTCTTCAGATCCCATGACATCGCCCCCTGTCCCAGTCCCCTCCACCACCAGGGCTCTGACCCTCTTCAGATCCCATGACATCGCCCCATGTCCCAGTCCCTCCCAAGGGACTCTGAATTCTCTTTTAAAGATTGTCTGTTTCATTGTGTTGATGATGGACGGGTGATAACCAGTTTCCAACTCCTTCTATGCTCTCTGGTTTGACGGGAAGTTCAGCTTTGCTAGCAGTTCATTTTAAAGATCTTAGCACATCTAGTCACATTTAAAATTACCTGTCCAGTCCAGCTCCGACTAGCTGTTCAATCATTATTAATGCTAAGTACGTTACTTAACCAATTAGATCTGTCAAAAGCATTCCATCTCAGTATCATCAGAATGAACAGGAGGGCTGTGAGTCCAAGCTGCATGTCAAAACACAGATATGCCAGGGATGCTGTGCCCGTCTGAAGACCTTCCTGTAGGTATACTTTGTAGGACAGCGCAAGTGGCAAGTGGCCCCGTTTTTGAAGGAAAGAGTTCATTTATAACAATGATGTTCGAAATTTCAAAGAGAGAAGGAATGGAGATGATTTGGGTGCCACAAGCAATAGCTGTCCCAAGGCCAGGGAACTGTCTTGTGTTAGCAACTCCCTTCTGGTAAAGCTCACTAACATCCTTGCCCAAGGTGGTAAGTAATCATCCTGACTCACTCCTGGGAGATGCTAAGGCTGGACTCAAAGGCAAGGCAGCAAACAGGAGCTATGTTAGGGCAGTGCCTTTCAAATCTTGAAATGTAAATATTTGAGGATGAAGTAACAGTATGCCTACATATATTTTTGTGTGTGTGTGATGTAAGAACACTTAGAATTTTTGTTGAGCCTTGGGTTTTACAAAAAATAACCATAGCTATCACTTAATAAAAAATATCATCCCCCCCCAAAGTAAAACGATGAAAAGTTGCAGAGGCATATCACAGTTAAAGACATTTTACAATGAATCATAAGCATTTACTATAATTGTTTTGTAACATATCTAGTTGCCTTTACAAACATCCACCCATCCTGCTATCCAACCTCCCATCCAGCTATCCAACCTCCCATCCAGCTATCCAACCACCCATCCTGCTATCCAACCACCCATCCAGCTATCCAACCACCCATCCAGCTATCCAACCACCCATCCTGCTATCCAACCACCCATCCTGCTATCCAACCACCCATCCTGCTATCC
>JADRCH010000090.1:5210136-5231709 GCA_019843965.1 Rhynchomys soricoides
GTATATGTGTGTGTATGTGTGTGTGCGTGTATGTGCGTGTATGTGTGTGTGTATGTGTGCGTGTATGTGTGTGTGTATGAGTGTGTATGTGTGTGTGTGTGTGTGTGCGTGTGTGTGGTGTTTTAACCACTTACCTAGGGAAGCTGGCATTGATAAGTTACTGAGAAGAGCCTCCGGATTCTCTCCACCGTGCTAGGATTCTGAAGGCACTAGATTGTGCTGGGAACTATTCCATTCACCCCCAAAGCAGCCCCTCATCTCTAATAAATAAACTGAACATCAGAATATTAAAACAATTTGTCCTCAACAGTGGAAAAGAGGTTGTGATGTGCATGTGTGCGCACTCGAGTGTGTGTGTGCATGTGTGTGTGTGTATGTGTGTTTGTGTGGGTAATATCCAACCCAGCCCCCCCCCCAGTATCCCCTCCCCAGTAACTCTAATACTGAACAAAACCAACCAATATGTTACAGATTTAATACAGCATCAGTCTCCCCCAGGTACAATAAAATACCAAGTTAAGAGTATTAATTCCTCACCAGCCGGATGAGTCCCAGCTGTGCACACGCGTGTGGGGCGTGAGGGTGTACGCTCAGCGGGTGCAGGTGCTGACGGCGCTGTTCCACCTCGGAGCACGCGGGCCGGGAACACAGCTGTTTCTCAAATCCTCCGCCACTCGCTGCAAACCCTCTATGAAGTTGTGCTGCCTCTGGGTACAATTAAAAGCTGTATATACATTTCACCAGGTAGTGTTAGAAATTTAGGCTGAGCCAAAAAAACGGAAAGAGAGAAGGTGGGAGGGAGAAAGAAATGACTCCCTTGTTAAGGCTGGCATTAACCTCCTTACCCTGCCTATTGAAGCAATAAAGCTTCCAAATGCCTCATGGTCTCCAGTGTTAGGAGCGGAGAGTTGGGGCGTGGAAAAAGTGCTGCAGAGGAGCCTTCCTGTCTTCCTCCTGTCCCTCCCTCCTTCCCTCCTTCCCTCCCTCCCTCCTTCCCTCCCTCCTTCCCGCCCTCTCTCTATTCCTCCCTTCCCTCCACCTCTCTTTCTCTTTACTTCCCCCTTTTCTACATTCTTCCCTCCTTCCCTGTCTCTTATTCCTCCCTGTCTCCCTCTTTCCCTCCCCCTTCTTTCTCCCTCCCTCTCCTTACCGATACTTTGCTTAAATTCCCCCCTCTCTTTGCTTCTGCCTCAGCATCCAGACCCATCCCTGTGGAACCCTCTAAGCCTAGGCTAAGGAAGATACAATTCGAAGAGCCAAGCTGAACAGTGGAAGGCCTGGATCTGGCACACCTTTAGGGCAGAGAGGCCACAATACCTCACCCACTTCTATCTTCACCTTGGGAATCTGACTGGCCTTACAACCTGGACTAGCTTCCTTTCCATGGCTCCCCCACAGAAATGGCAGCTGAGGCTCCAGGGGACAGGGACAATGACTTACTTACTCTGTTCTGTGGCCTCAACAGCCACATAGCCACTGCTTCCAATACAGGAACCAATACAGGCCACTCTGGTCTTCCTTTGTCTTCAATAACACACAGAAACCCTGAATTTTCCAAAGAGGACCTCCTCCCAAAGGAGAAGGAAGGCAAATCCTGTCATTGCATGTCTGTACTTGGCCAGTGATTTCAATCAGAGTCCCGAAAAGTCGCAGTGTCACATCAATAAAAGGAGTTGGACATGTATGAAACCTGGTGGAAAATCGCTACTTCTGGCCTTGGAAGAGGACATAAGAGCTACGGATCTGGGCACTGATGTCTTTTTAGGATTACAAAGGCAGCTATAACCAGGGCTATAGGATACTATAGAGCTTAACACCTCACCTTGCAAAAATGGTTTAGATGCATCCACCTTGCCATGGAAGACAAAGCTGGCAGATGAAGAGACACTGGTTCAGATTCTTCTTTAAGATTTATTTTAAAAATTGTGCGTGCGTGCACGTGCATGCTTGTGTGTGTGTGTGTGTGTGTGTGTGTGTGTGTGTAAGCCAGTGATAGGCATCAAATATCTCCCTTGATCACTCTCCACCTTAGTTTTTGAGATAGGGTCCCTCTCTGAGCCTAGAGCAACCTGACTCAGCCTAGGTGGCTGGCCAATGATGTCCTGTGACCTGCCAGTCTCAGTCCACACATCGCTTTTCAGTGGGTGTTGGTCCTCATGTTTGTGCATGTGCTTTCGTCCTGTTTCCCAGCATTGTGGTAGGCCCACTCTTGTGTCAGTTCACCATAGTTCTATGACAGTAAATTTTTTCCCCCAAATTAATGAATGATGGCACTGAGACCCCTGTAGGGATTAACAACTCTTTGGTGACCCTGTTTGGTAGGGAGCAGAGACAACGATCAAAATAGCTTGAGCCCCAGTCTCTAGGATCTCCCCTGCTGTACCTTTCTCAGCCACTGTTGTCTAGAATCCAGAGCCTCACTTGTCAGCTGCGGGAACATGAAATAAAGGGAGGGAGTGTACTGAATCAATGCTAGTTAAAAGCAGAGATACTATAAAGAATTCTGTCAGACAGCATTCTTGATCCTGGGAAAATTCATATCCCCCCACCTTCTGATTAATGAATCAAGTAGAATTGATTGATGCGTGGCATCAGCCCTTTAGAAGTAGGCAGTGTCGGTAGTCTGATTAATCCGATACCCTGGCTCTCCTGCTGCCTGGATTCACAAGCGAATCCGTACCATTAGGAGAAATTACTACAAGAGGCCCAGCAAAGCACAGCTAAATAAACTCTGCCGTCTCCAACCCTGCGATTGTCTTATTAAATAATCTCATTGCCGTTTAAGTGTGGACCAGGAGCTCCCGCCTCCGAAAGCCCGCCTGATTAACTATAGCCTTGGCCTCCAGTTGATTTTATAAACTTCGGATGGTGCCCCAGAGGGCAAAGCTTCCTGTTGTCAATTCTGCCTGTTGCTATAGATACCAAACTCCACAATCAGTAATTAGAGCATGCCCCCTGCCCCAGAACTGGTCAAATGGTGCAGCCTGCTTGGCAAATGGTCTTAAAAGCATCCGCACTGGAGTGGAAGTCTATCTCCAATAGTGACAGGGTTTGTTTTATTCATGGGCTTGAAAAAAAGGGACTAGTTATTGGAAACCATAGTGAAACATAATTATTATGGCTTTTATTTTGAAATAAGTCTTATATAGCCTAGTTTGGCCTTGAACTCACTGTGTAGCCCAGGATGACCTTGAACTTCTGATCCTCTTGACTCCACCTCTCAAGTACTAAGATTCTCTATTCCCAATGTATGTGGTGCTGGGGACCAAATTTCAAGCTTTCTTCTTGCTCAGCAAGAGCTACATCCCAGCTCCCCTGTGCCCTTAATGAAACTGAGCTGAGTTTCCCGGGTATGTTAATCACAAGAAACAGAGGTCATTCAAAGACCACCTTGCCTGACTTGCCCTGTGCAAGATGGGGTCCATCTTTCCATATCTTTCCTGTGGAGCCCTGAGCATGGTCTTCAGCCCTCTTCCATCCTTGTGACTGTTGGTGACAGAAGGGAAGTGGCTGATAGGTTTATGCTATTTAGTGTGGCAAAGCGGACCCTGACGTGCATGTCTTAATGCACTTTGGTCAAGGAGGACTGAAGCGCTTACACAGTGTACAGTCTTGGCTGTTTTCTTAAAATCAAAACCAGTGCAGCTCCCTAAAAAGGAGAAGAATGAGGGGAAGGTCCACACGAACATGTTGGACATTTGTAGATGTTAATTAAAGATGGCGTCACTGACCTCATTTCTAAATGGGAGAAAACAAATTCTCAGAGAATAATTGGCTTTCCCAAAATTGCTCGTTTTCTTGTCACACATCTGGGATTAAAATCTATTTCTTTCTGACTCCAAATATACATTTTTTTTTTTTGCTAGAGGAATATTTTTCTCAAGTATTTGGGGGCTCTCTGCTCTGCCCATTTTTCAGTTTGAAAATCAATTCTGAACTTCCAAATGATGCGTATTCAAAATCATGTGAAAACTTTCTCACAAATGCTCCATTGCCGGCATGGTCTGCCAGGCTGAAAAATCTCATCAATGTTTCCAAAGTGCCGTCAATTGTATTTTTGATTCCTTTAAAACCTGCCTAATTGCCTTGTTGATTTCAAACACCCTGAGAATGCTTCCTAAACGCTTACAGCATCCGAATAGTGTGGGGAGATAAATGGCTCGCAGGAATGATTTGGGACATGCAAATGAAGACTCCAGAAGAGAGTGTGTTACCTAAATCCTGACCTGATAACGGCTAGGGAATCTGGCCATGTTTCAAGTGACGTTTTCTTATGAGATGAATAACAGCAAGCTTAAGATGATGTCAATTTCAGCCTGCATCCAAGTGCAGAGAGACTAGATTTAACTGGAGTTCAGTCTGTCATTGTGTCTCCCAGTGAGACAGATTCTGGGCAACATTCCATTGTACCTCCCTTGGATGGGGGTACTTCACAGCTTTAACAGGGAGAGGTCTTGATCAACCGTCATGCCCATTGCTGTAAGGGCAGAGAGAAAATCTGCCACATGCATGTTATTATTGTTACTGATAACAGTACCAATACACACTGTATGTATGTTTCATTTCATGTATTATGCCTACCATAATTCTCACCTCGGGAAGTATCATTATCTCTTTGTAATCTAAGTTTCTTTTT
Organism: Rhynchomys soricoides; assembly: GCA_019843965.1. Classification (NCBI taxonomy): domain Eukaryota; kingdom Metazoa; phylum Chordata; class Mammalia; order Rodentia; family Muridae; genus Rhynchomys; species Rhynchomys soricoides. Next base: position 5,214,773 of record JADRCH010000090.1, read on the forward strand.
GACTTGTCACATATTTACTGGGTTTTCCTCTGAATACCCAAGCGCACACACACACACACACACACACACACACACCATACACGCACCACACATGCACACACACACAGACAGAGACAGAGACAGAAAGAGACTGAGAGACAGAGATACAGAGACTTACAGAGAGAGATACACAGAGAGAGACAGAAACAAAGACAAGAAGGAGAGAGGGAGGGAGCTAAGCTTTGGAATCAGGTAGAACTTAATTTGCAGAGGCAGGAGAAGCATATTAACAGAAGGACGGAAGAAGAGTTACCAAGACAAAAAGGACAAACTAGTATTCATGACAGGTCACTCGGCTCCAGGAAATGGATGTACACAGTTCTGTGGATCCAGCGGGCAGGAAAGCTGAGCTGGGAAATCAGAGGTGGACCCTGAGCTCCAGACAATGGAACTAAGACATAAGGAATCACAGAGGGATTGGGGTGGGGGTAGGGGCGGATCTCTATGTGAAAGATAAAGGAATCTGGAGGTAGAATAGTATGTACCTATTGGCTAGGGAAGGCACAACATAGGTAACACATTGTTTAAACTTAGATTTTTTTTTTTTAAAGTTTAAGATTAAGAAATACATGTAGAGGCCAGGGATATTGCTCAGTGGCCAGAGGGCTTGTTGTCTTGCAGAAGACAAGTCAGATTCCCAGCAACCACTTTGGACAGCTCACAACCACTTATCACTGCAGCTCCAGAGAGTGTGACACTCTCTTCTGGCGTCCCCCTACTCTTGATGCACACATGTGCACGCCTTCATGCAGATGTGCACGTGCACACACACACATGCACATACATACATATACACACACACACACAAGAAATATAAACATCTATTTAAATATGTCTTCCTGTGGTTAAATATCAAAAAGTAGACAATGAAAGACAGCGTGCGGATAGGTCTATGTATATATCTATATATCATTCTTCTATGTGTACATATGCTCTGCCTTACGGAATCTCCAGATTCCTTCTCACTTACTCTTCTCCTGAAGCTCTATTATCATTTCTTTGTGCATTCTAATAGACACCTTTATGCAGTGATGCAGTGATGTGTTATTCTCTTAATCTTCTTCCTGTCCCAAACATACTTCATTCCTCCCACTTGACAATAGATCTTAGTGATGGCCCCAAATCAGCATAGAAATGATGCCTTCATTTTTTTTTCTAACAACTGGTGACTATGTCCCCACACAGGTATTTCATAATTCATTGAACTAGTTCCCTGATGATAGACATTTGGGTTGTTCCCAATCTCCTGCTGTTGCAAATTGTGCTGCCACAGGTAACCTCTTGCACACAGAATCTCCCAAGCTCCTGAGCAGATTTGCAGGATGGAGCCTAGAGATGCATGCTTTGGTCATTTTTTTATAGATGGGGACCAATTGTCCTGCACAGAGGATGCTCTGATTACCCTTCCCGTTGTGCACAATAGAGCAGGGAGGGTGGTACATCTTGGCCTCTTCCCTTGGGCAGAGAAAAGGAAACCATGTTGGTAGGAAGCTAGTGCATGGCTCCTGAATATCCTTAAGGAGAAACTTTGGAGCTGCAGAAGATGGACCTGAAGAGGAAAACAGACTGAAGGCCACGCATCTATGCAATGTGCTTTTGTTCACAGGGCAGTGTGCTGTGTCCTGGACTGATGCAGAAGCAAGAGAAGAATAAGACACCAGATAGGCTTGTTACTGAGGAGGCATTGGGAGTGACATATGAGGCAGGGGAATGCTGACAGTTATTTTGGTCCTACTCAGAGCTGTTATCCAATAAGAAGGAAAGGTTGAGAGATTCAGAAGATGCTGGTCTTGGCTTCATGAAGATGCTGCCACTGTGAGCAAGAACCTACTGTTCTTTCTGGAAACCCCTTTTTCCTTGACCCCTATTCAGAGATCTTTCCTACCATGCCAATCCATAGTAGATTATCCGTGCACCTAATTTTGTGAGTCCCAAATCTCTAAAAAAGCAAAAGAATTTTTAAAAATAGGTTTAATAGTTGAAATATATTTTCTAAATGCTCCCAGAAACCTCATAAAGCCTTTATTGTTTCTGTCACAGGTAAGAAAATTGAGGGTCACTGTAGAGGTTAAATAGTTCTGCCAGGTTCACATAGCTGTTGTGTGCTTGAACAGATTAGACCCAGTTTCTTTTCTGGGCATTCTGACTTGTTGACTCCAGCACTAGCTAGGATGGTATAGAAGGGGTTGAGGGTTTATTTGCCAAAATAGGTTTCACTTAACTAGGGGATTCTAGTCTTCCCATGACAACTGAATTGTTCCTCAAGTGTTAGGGTGAGTACATCTGATTTTGAAAAGTACCTTTGTAAGCTAGCGGGTGGGGGTGGGTGGGTTAGAAATCGGCAAGGAGAGAGCTGATCAGAGAGGCTGCATATCTTCACACCAGTTAGTTCACAATGTGACCAGGAAAAAGAAAAGTGACCTCAGTGAAGGTTTTGATTTCATTGCCCAATCAGGAAACCCAGGCTGGCAGTACTATTTCATATTCCACACAAAGGCACAACTGTAAGCCAGTGTGAGGCAACCAGAGCAAAGGGCCTGGCGACCCTCCTCTGGGCTAAAGATGTAATTTTCCATATGCTAGCAGAGAATTCTAACTCTGTCTCTGCAGAAAGGTTTGATCTTTATCCGAATGCCTTTGCAGATGGGGCCACACACTGTGGCTCAGTCCACTTTGATGCTGCCCAGACTTCGCCAGCATCCAGATGAGGCTAAGAGACAGTAGGGGAGAAGGAGCTGGTCCTGAGTTTACAAACTCTTTGGTCCAAAGTTAAGATGTAGTTTTAGGGCACTCCTTGATGTTAAATGGTTGTATGTGAAGAAGTGTTCACTCCTAACGATCTGATTTTTAAAATAATAACAAAATTAGTGAATGGCTGTACTTTAAAGCTGCATACATTAATTTTAGACTGTAGAAAACAATGCTTTGTATGTAATAGGACTGATAGACGTTTTGAAGGCTTAACACCCAAGAAGATGTTAGAAACACTTCAAATTTTCCTTAATAGTAAATTTCTTAAAGAAAAAGTTTAAGTGTTTAATTAAAAAGTTATGCATACGAATATTTCCCCTCCTTGTGTGTCTGTGTACCACACGCATGCCTAGTGCCAGTAGAGGCCAGACAAGGGTGTCAGATTCCTTGGAACTAGAGTTACAGATAGTTGTGAGCTGCCACATGGGAGCTAGGAATCGAACCTGGGTCTCCAAAAGACTGCCAGTGCTCTTACCTGTTGAGCATCGCTCCAGCCCCCTTTATATGTTTTATTGGCATGTATTAGTTAGAATTGGTGATGGGTTCAATTATGGCATCCTCACATTTGTTGATAATGTATTTTGATTGTATTCACCTCTCATTACTGCCACTTGTATTCCTAATGCCTTAGTTTGATTTCTTTTGCTGAAATAAAATGCCCTGAAAAAGAGCAGCTTAGAGAAGAATGGATTGACTGTAGCTCACAGTTCCAGGATGCAGTCTGTAATTTCAGGGAAATCACAGTGACAGAAACTTGAAGCAATTAATTATATCACTAGCTTGTGGTAAGCTCCACTCTTATACAGTTCGGGACTACCTGCTTGGGGAATGGTGCCACCCACACTGGGCGTACTCTACCCACTTACAAAATAAACAGCATTTAAAAAGAAAAAGAGTAAGTTCTCCTATGAAGTTCATTTCACATCAGCTGCATCTCCACATTCCTTCTTTGCTACTTCTATTTTTTTCTTTTTCTTTTCTTTTCTTTTTTTTTTTTTTAGACAGGGTTTCTCTGTGTAGCAATGGCTGTCCTGGAACTCACTCTGTAGACCAGGCTGGCCTCGAACTCAGAAATCCGCCTGCCTCTGCCTCCCGAGTGCTGGGATTCAAGGCGTGTGCCACCACTGCCCAGCTCTTGGCTACTTCTATACTTTGGACTGTGCATATGTTTGTAGATACAGATTGAAGCTTAGGTCCTGAAGAGGGTGGGAAAATACTCTCTCATGCATGAGGTTACTTAAGAGTCAGGAGTGCAGCTCACTTGACTGTCCTGTTTGGTGTTCTGTTCCCGCTCATAGAGATACAGACATTATGGTCACATGGTCTGTACTTCAATGGCTGGTAAGTTACACATTCTAATAACAAATGAACTCAGAGTAACCTGGGATTCAAACAAAAGGCTTCCTGTCTGGGCTTCGTCCAAATGGGAATTCTCAAGAGTGTAGAGATGAGTTCTCATGGGGCTATCATTAAGAACGCCCGTTCCCTGGATGTTCTGATGGATTCTCAAGTTCTAGGACAATGAGCTACTGCTGGAAGGCTAGCCGGGAGGACTTGCAACCCTTGGAGTAGAAAAGGGGCAAAGGATTGCATTCCATCCAAAGACCCCAGCATATTCAGCCACCAGTGAAAGTCCTGAGATGGCAGGCCTCCTATGAATGTGGGAGCAGCATGTTCCTTCCCTGTTCCCCTACCTCCTAGGACTTCCTACCATGTAGGACGATAAGTCCTTGAAGGGATGGCGGTTCTAGCAGCCTTCCCATGGAGTCCTAGAGGGCCATTTATACTAGGAAGAAACAGTACCAACATCAAAGGAAGAAGTTCTCCTCCAAAGCAGCATATGCCCCTGAGTGAGATGGGTCCTTAGGAAGGAAACTTTCCTTGTAAACAAGCAAAGCAAAAGATCCTCCTAACCCTGGAGGATCTGAGGTGTTTTACAACTCATTTCTCAGCTTAGGAGAGAAAACTGAACTGCTGTTTGTGGGATTTATTTTCCCCCTCAGAAATAAGATCCCTGAGTATGCTCAAACAACTTAGGAAATTTTAAGAAATGATTCTGGATGGCATTGCCACAGGAATGTCTAGAGTTGAGTACAAGGTTGGCCACCCATAAGCCCATAAACCAACTCTTGAACCTCGGTGTACTGACTACAGCCATGTGGTGTTCCGAGTCATGTTTAAGGGATAGATGTTTTGTTCTTTCCATGGTCTCTTTGTCCATGAACTGACTTCAAATACTAACTTCAGCAGGCATAGGTGTTTAAGCTACAGTGAAGCCTTTTGCTCTACTACCCAACATGTGTGGAAACACACACACACACAAACACACACATGCCATGTGATCCAAACAAGCAGCTCTAATTCTTTATCTCCCATATCGGCTAGCAATCATATCTGTATGGATGGGTATTCCTGCATGTGCCTGTGTACACAGGAGTAGAGGTCAAAGGTCAACACTTTGTCTTCCTCAATTGCTCTGAACCTTAGTTTTTGAGACAAGGTCTCACAGTAAGTCTGAAGCTCGATGATTAGGTTGTACTGGCAGGCCATCATGTCTCAGGAATCCTCCTGTCTTCACCTTCCCAGCACTAGGTCACAGGTGTGTGCTCTCTCCCACCCTTGGGTCTTGGGAATTTAACTTCATACTTGCCCAGCAAACACTTTATCCATTAATGCCAACCGAGCCATTCTCCTGAAAGACCCCAAAACCTCACTTGGCTATACAAGGTTGGTTTTATCTCTGTTTTGAGACAGTGTCTTGCTGTGTAGCCCTGGCTGGCCCAGAACATGTTATATATACAAGATTGACCTTGACCTTGTGGTGACCCTCAGAGGCACTCGCCATCATCACACTAGGCTTTGTTGGTTGAATTTTAGTTTGTTGTCCAAATGTTTTCAATGGTAAACTTGAAAGAGCAGACATCAGCTTCTCAGGCAGGATTAGGTTAATTCTCAACTTTGGAACTTTTAGGTGAAGAATCTTGATTAAGAATAATTCTCTTGTTATAGAACCATTCAGGACAGACAACCTAAAACAGCCACAGGACGTGTTAAATGAACACTGTTCTGTCATCCAAAATAACCAGCATTTATTTGGGAAAGAGATTGGCCAAATCTTATACCATCTTGCGGGAGCCATCTGCACTTTGGGTTGCCCTCAACACTGGGTCATTTTTTCTCTATATAGTTTTTCTTTGCCCATCAAACACTCCTTTCTATTTTTCCTCTTTAAAAAGAAAACAAAAAAAAACCCCCAAAAAACCAACAACCAAATAAATCCCATATAACCTTTTGAAGTTATTCCTTCTATTGTTATTTGAAAAGTTCTTTGCAAGGAGCCTGTGGAATGCTTTACCAAAGTGAAGTGCCTTCAGCCTCTCTCTCCTTCAACCTCTTGATTTCTAAGTTCAATTGTGAATGTGCAGCTTGTCCGACATCCGGGCCCTTCTGAAAGAGAGTACCTGGATTGTTTATGTGGCCAAAAGAAACGTGTCTAACTCTTTATCACATCAATGTGTTTTACACTGGGATTTGAACCAGATGGAGGAGGACCTGGTTTGTGGTGGGCCTGCTGGCTACACCTTCACCTCAGCTTCCTCAGGGACACCTGGGGTTTGTTCCTCTCCTTGGATTTCAGAATCCTGGCAGGCAGAAACCTTAGTGAGCTTTTCCTTCTACGTCCTCATGAAGTTTTTACAAAGAAGTCACAGGCATGCCGGGTAACCTTTCTAGCTTGCTTCTGGCTTCTGACTCTAGGGTAAAGCCTCTTTCCCTCCACTCATCCCAGTTAGCATGATGCACACCCAAGTTTATTTTCATTATTTTTAAAACAATTTATTTGTGTAATCCAGTGAATGAAGCTATACATTGTACTGAGCTTCTGAAATACATATTGTGGCTTCTACCACCAGTCATCTCCCTGCCCTGACCTTGCCCTTCACCTTATCAACCTAGAACACCATTCATTTATTTATTTCATGTGTACGACTATTTTGACTGCATGTGTACGTATGCACCATGCACATGCCTAGTGACCATAGTAGTTTAAAAAAAAAAAAAAAGAATGTCAGACACCAGAATTACAAGCAATTGTGAATTGCCACATAGGTGCTGGGAACCTCTGCAAAAGCAGCAAGAGCTCTTGACTGCTGAGCCACCTGTCCATGCTCAGGTCATTTAACAACTCAGGAACTTTCTGAAACTCAAAGGGCCTCACAGATTTCACAGGGAACCCCATTATGTGTCTCTTCAGTGGGTGTGCGTGCATAGATCACTGTCGCTCTCAAACCTTGACCCCAGCTCTCATTGCAAGAGGAACAAAAAGTCCTTGAAAAAGGAGGGGGGAGGGGTATAGTTTCAAACACGAGGAAGGAAAGAAGGTGGTAGAGTTTCAAACCTGAGGTAGGAAACGAGGTGGTTTGTTGGGCCCCATTTTGGCTCTGGTTTGGATCTTGAGGACAAACCTGAGCCTGGCTCGAGTTTCTGCGGCCTTTTGGGAGATCCTAAGCCTGGCTCGAGTTTTGAGACCTGTCTCAGTCACTTCTGTATGGGGGTGACTCAGCAAGACCTGTTTGGCCCTGCCTCTGCCCCACTGTTTCTGATGTGAAGCTTTGCCATTGGCCCTGTCAGTTACCCCTTACCTTCCATCACCCTTCCCCGCCTCCGATGTCATCTCTTCCCACACCTAAGTGCCCACCTCCTTGCCTTCTCTATATAAGCAAGAGCCTAGTTTAATAAAGTGAGTTCCTGCTTTGACAAGACTCCCGGGCTGGCGTGGTTCTTTTGGGTCTTCGACACTTGCCATCCCGCTCAGCCCCAGACAGACCCCGCTGGTCTGGGTTCTCTCCTGCCAGCAAGGAGCTGACAGTGGTTTTCATTTTCCTGTCTTTAAGTCCCCTTATACTGACTTTCCTTTACATTATTGTTTGTTTTTATTTTAATGGCATGTGAGGCACAGTCTCTTTGATGATATGGAATGAGGTCTTATAAAACATAAGCCCTACTTTGTGCTCCTGCTGTCCTAGTTCATGGCTGGCGCTGGAGAGCTCTATATTGTTTCTGTAGTTTTAAAAGTCAGTACATGCTTCACTAGTTGATGACATTTTCCTAACGGGAGTTAGTCAGACATGCTACTTAAGTAGGCATGTAGAATTGGGGTGGATCATGGGCAGTAATGAACTGACCTTGGTCAGTCTCCAACAATTGTTTCTTTCCAAAAACCCTCACACCAAATTTTTTTTTTTTTTTCAAAATCAGAATTGGTTTCTTTTGATATTTTCCAAAGGAGAGATTACTATAAAATTTGATGAATTCGTGCAAGTGTTCCAGGAAAAAGAAAAAAAAAAAAAAAAGGAAGAACAGATGTAAAAGGCTGGAGCTTATACTATCTGTGTAAGCAAAACTGAAGGAGGGGCCTCTTCCATCCTGATTGTGCCTGCCATAGCCACAGTGATTTGGAGAAACAGCCTGTGCTTGTACAAAGGTCCAGGATGCAACTAAGGTCGTATCTCAATGGTGGAGCACAAGCCTAGCATGCTTGAGGCCCTGAAGTCAGTGTCCATCACTGGAAAACAGATAGCCTGAAACTGGCTATAGGTATAGCTCAGTGGTAGAGTATATGCTTAACATATGGGTAGGAGGCCCTGGGTTTGATCCCCACTCTTACAAAAAAAAAAAAAAAAAAAAAAGTCTCAGGAGTTAAAAAAATAAAACACTGGCTGCTTTTGCACTGCGCTCTTGCAGAGGACCAGGGTTCGATTCTGAGCACCCACACAGTGGCTTCCAACCATCTATATCTCTACTTCTGGGAGATCTAATACCCTCTTCAGGCCTTTAAGGGCATCAGGCTGCATGTCGCCCAGTACATACATGTAGGAAGTCATGCGTACACATAAAACTAAAATCCTAAAATGTAGCAGTTGGCCATATTTTAAAAGTTCACCAACATTTATTTACCTTTTAAACATTTTTAATTGGTATTTTAAAAACATTTTGGCTTGGAACACCTCTAATGTTTCTTCATTTCATTTTGTAATTACACATGGGGCTTGCTAGATCTCAATATGTTCATACCTGTATTTTTTCCTGCTCTGCACTGCCTTCTTCAGTTCTTGGCTGAGTATCCTATTAGATTCTTTTCTTTCATTGTGGAGACCTTTGTGTAAGTGAAGACTCGGGCAGTGAGTTTGAGAGAACACACCACCATTAAAAGCCCTGGATTTAAAAAAGCAAAAACAAAAACAAATGTGCAGCTGCCAACTTCACCTGAACGGGAATGTTTGTTCCTGGGTATCCACATAGAGGTCAGGAAAACCAAGAGTACAGTACCACACTTGATCCCCTGCTCGTGTCCTGTCACACTGTCACAGGCAGGGTGGGCAGTAGAAATATGGGACTGGCTACAAAAAGCTGACCTTTTGTCCCCAGCTGGTGTCAGGGCATGGATTTCAAAGGCAGGCAGGGAGGGGCTGACTTCTCCTTTCACAGTGTGACTTGAGGCTGTGACTCAGCACGCCTCCCCCCTCAGCTTCCAGAAGTATGATGGAGAACTCAGTGCCCCACAAGGTGAATAGTTCCATGGGTATATGGCCAGCAACCTCTTGGCCTTTCTAGAAAGAATGTATTATATTTGTCACATCCTAAAATTATGGGTGCAAACTGTCCAAACTGGAAGATATATCTAACAAGTCAGTTGAATTAAGTTAATCCTTTTCCCCCAACTTAAAGAAACTAGGAAGGGAAATAGAGCCCTGAGGAAAATAGAGACGAAGGGGCTGAGTGGAGACTATTAGGATATTTTATTACCATAAACCGCCAAGGGTCACTTGCATCTCTCATCTACCAGCTAATTCCAATTCCGTTAATATGAATATCCTCTAGCTTCAGGAAGGAAATCCCTTGGATTTTATGGGTCTCCCTGGCAGGAGCATTTGACTCTAATGCTTCTCTTCTTGTGATACGCCACGTTTACACTGTGTCCCACCCATTAATACCTACAGTAGTATTTCCTCAATGGGCCTCGTAAAAGTCACCATACTTCCTTTCAGAAAGGAACGGGGAGATCACAGCAAGTCGGTGTTAACAAGTCGGATGGTCTTGGCGGGAGGTGTCAAAAACAAATCCAGTGATGTTAGCCTTCATCAAAAGTGTTTGCCCAATTTGTTTTGTAATTGAGAGAGCCAATCATGACCATCATTGGAACAAGTAACCTCACTGGGTCATCCATGAGACACACTGTCTTAGTTAGGGTTTTACTGCTGTGAACAGACACACCATGACCAAGGCAAGTCTTATAAAGACAACATTTAATTGGGGCTGGCTTACAGGTTCAGAGGTTCAGTCCATTATCATCAAGACAGGAACATAGCAGCATCCAGGCAGACATGGTACAGGAAGAGTTGAGAGTTCTACATCTTCATCTGAAGGCTGCTAGAGGAAGACTGACTTCCAGGCAGCTAAGACGAGGGTCTTAAAGCCCACACTCACAGCAACACACCCGCTTCAACAAAGCCACACCTACTCCAGTAGGGCCATCTCTTCTAATAGTGCCACTCCCTGGGCCGAACACCTTTGGCTATGTCTGTAATTCCAGAGAAGTTTAACTGAGCAGGGAATACCCTCCCTGCAAGTGGGTGGAACCATCCCTTGGGGTGAGAGCTCAGACTAAAGGAGAGAAGGAGCTGAGTATCTTCATTCATCTCTCTCTGCTTCTTGACTGTAGATGCCATGTGATCCTGTCTGTGCCTTCAACTGTGAGCCTCGTTAAACACCCACTTCTCTTAAGTAATCTCTTCTCAGATATGTTGTCATAGCAACAGCAAAGTAATCATTGGTACAGTCATCTCTGAAAACTTGGAGAGCATGAGCTAATTTAGCGTCTACCAATATAACCCCCATATGAACATAGCACAAGATCATTTAAGTGTGAAAATGGGGTAGTGACACCCGTTATCTTGGATGCTAATTAAAATGAATTCAAAACAATGTTTTAGAATGGCAGAAATCCCCCCACTCAGCCTGACTCATTACATTATTTGGAGGCAGCACTGAATTTCTAGGTGTTCAGTTTGCTGGCTGTTGATTTTGAACATCGTCATTAGCGCAGACTTGTTACAATGGAGTAAAGGTAGCGGGGAAGGAGATGGAGCTGTTCTCTGTCCCCTCCTCACCCCCTGGCTTCCTTCTCTTCCTCTCCCTCCCGCTCACCTCCTCCTATCCTCCTTACATTCTTAATGACTTCCAAGTGTGACTCTGCTGGCCCTGGCTCCCAAGACCCCATCCCGAGGACGATGGGTCTGTGCCTCCACAAACACAAGACCAAAGATTAGGGTATGGGGTGGTGTGGGGGATGCAACCCAAGCACAACATCAGGAGATGAGGAAAAAGAAAACTTTGAAGTGTTGTGGATGAAACTAGTAAATAATTCTCGATGAGGCCTGACTGGTTCACATTCCAAGAAAGGAAAATGGTTTTATGAAAACCGTTTCTCTGGACCCAGTGGGTTCTTGCGAATACCTTTCAACCTCATGATTGAAAGCCCAAGGCCTGTGATCCACGGCAGGGTCCACAGCCAGAAATAATTCCCCTAGAATACTGCCTGGGCCTTCAAATGGCCCTTGATTGTTTTTCTTGGATGTTCCACTTTCCAAAGGCCAGAAATTGTTTCAGGGAGCCATTAAAGTTTGGGAAGGTTTTATGTTCTAAGAGCAAGGTATTGCACTCATAGGAAACCCAGCAATTAGTCACGATCATTTCCCCTGGAGAGGCTGACAACGGTCAGTCTATTTCTCAGGCTTGGGGTGGGGCTTGCAGTGATTCAACAAGAAAACCTTTCCATTCTGTGTCTGGAGCCTTCCCTTCTGTTCCCCACATGACTTGGTTTCCCTTGCTCAGGTTAAGCACCACTCCCCCCAACCCCCTATGAATTCTTGCCTGACACTTTTAGCATCTTTCTGTTGTAGGGACTGCCTTCCCATCTGCCTATAGTCCTGTTTGCTATGCACAGATGATAAAATCTGGACCCCACAGTAGTCAGACATGGCTGAGATCAGTTTACCCCATTTATCTGTCTGACAGGTATCACCTGTCACCTGACATTTTGACGGGTTTCCCCCCAGTCTGACCATCATCACAGTCTTCTGTCCAGATAACTTGCTTACACACATCTATCTAGAGGTGTCCAGCTGGATGTCATTTACCAAAAAATGCGACATCACATCTCCCTTGTCTTCAGCTCTTCAGTCCTAGCTGTGATCACGGCGCACAGTAGGTATGCAGAAAATGCAACGGGGAGTGAAGGCTTCATAGGTGCTGTAAGCATATTAAATTTACAGGAACCAAGAGCAAAACAGGCTGGATGCCAAAGATAATTCAAGCAGGACCCAGCTCCCAGGCAATCCATTCGTGGCAGAGCCTCTCCCACCTACATCCTTAACCCCATCCAGTATTAATGACTGTGTTCTCCTGAAATAGTACAGAAACCTCCCTGAACAAAGATGGATGGTCCTACACTCAGCAGTCACACCTTGGTTCTGTCTCATCCACTAGCTTCCAAGCCCCATTCCTTCTGTCTCCGAATGGTAATAATAGTAACTCACAATAATAGTTCAAAATAATAATAATCATATCTGGGATTTATGTATCAGCGTACCTCTCAAGAGGGCAAATAAACCATTTTGGACAAAGCAAAGCAAAGGACCGATCTTCTTGGTACCACTGAAGCTCAGGCAAAGGCGGGAGAGATTTACAGTCAAATTCCATCCAAGGAAGTGGGACTTCATGCCTCGTTTGCATGTGGGACTCTGGTTTAATATTTCTCTCTTAGTTTGTGTGAACTGCCAAGTGAATGACTGCAACACACTTTGCCTTTAGTTAATGTGACAATTAGTGCCAAAGAAACTCTTTATATTTTTAAGGGAGCCCATTACATTGAAGCTTTGGTGGAAACTTCTGTCCATCACTTTTTTTCTTTTCTGGTTCTGAACATGCTCTCCATTGTGTCTTTGGAAAGAAGTTGTGGACATTACACGGCCCTTTCTTTCTTTCTCTTTCCTTTTTTTTTTTTTGCTTCTTTCTTTTCTTTTGGTTTCGTTTCTGTTAAAGATCACAAATGCAGGGGGGCACATTCCGATTCAGGGGGCACATTCCGATGCAGGGGGGCACATTCCGATGCAGGGGGGACACATTCCGATGCAGGGGGGCACATTCCGATGCAGGGGGGGCACATTCCGATGCAGGGGGCACATTCCGATGCAGGGGGGCACATTCCGATGCAGGGGGGCACATTCTGATGGTCTTGTTGATATTATTATTATTTATTATTATTATTATTATTATTATTATTATTATTATTATTATTATTATTTCCCTTGAGTACTAAAATCAGTAGATGGTGTTTGGTCTTGACTTTTCCCACGGAAAGCGGGTGTCCCTGTGAGGGAGGAACAGTAAGAGAAGAAAAAGTAGAACTGGCCTTACAAAACTGTTTCTAGGTAGAGTGACTTTAGGGATGATGTCTGCAGTAGTTAGTTTATATCGTCACCCTGACTAATCCTGGGAAGAGGGGGACCTCAACTGAGTCAGATGAGATTGTCCTGCGGCCGTATTCTATAGGAGACTGTCTTGATTGATGTCAGAGGGCCCAGCCCATAGTGGGTGGCACCATCCCTAGGCAGGTGTTCCCAGACTGTATACAAAAGCAATCTGAGGGAGCTGGAGAACTAGCCAGCCTCCAAGCTGTATTCCTCTGTAATTTATCTTTCAGTTTCTGTTTGAGTTCCTTCCTGGACTTCCCTCGGTGATGGGCTGTGATCCGGAAGAGCATGCTTAAATACACTCTTTTCTCTCCCTCGGTGGTTTTAGCCATGCTCTTTACTACAACAATATAAAGAAGCCAGGAAAGTTTTTTTTTTTGGCTTGGTCTAGCCCATGCCTAAGATCCTCTTCATAAACCGAAAGCAAGTTGTAATTTCTCAAATAGGAACTTTTGCACCACCGATCGGTTTAGTAACAGCATTGATTCAAACCCTGGCAGCTGACGGAAGTTCCAGCCAAGCCTGGCAAAGCTCGTGGCACCATGGGGCCTGAAAAAGCAGTTTTGGATTTGTGTGTTTTCTTACAGTGTCCTGCCATCTCAGCGCTGTTGGAAATATTAAGCTCCTTACCTATTTTCTTTCTTTTAAAAAGATTTCATCTGTAGTCCTAAGAAGCTGACAAAGTGTGCCAATCTTGCCCAGGAACATAGAACTCAGAAATTATACCAAAAAAGTAGGTTTTGGGGATATGTCCCTAAAGTTCACAGTCCATGCAGTCTAGCAGATAAGCCAGGTAGACAATAGAATCTTAAAACTGCTGTGTTCTTTGGTCAGTGACACACAGTTCTGTTGTTCTTAGAATTGAGTTATCTTCTACAGAGGGGTACTAATGGCAGTCCCAGCTCAGCAGTTCCCAGTCCAGCTGCCCTCAGACCAGCATCCATCAGCCCTCTTATACTCTTTGCCCTCTTGGTAGTGATGAGTGCTTAGCTAGTGCACCGTCCAGCCTGACACCTTCTGGAATTCAACAGACTCTTGCTCTCTGGGAAATCAGCAGAAAACCATGCCAATTCTTGATTCCTCTTGAATTTCACACAGATCTCTCCCCTTTGTGTTTGTATGAAGATAGCAAGTAGCCTGTAGCTTGCTAATCACCACATTAGTGGTTAAGACTCACCACACAGATCTTCACATATAGACTTAGAGGTCAGCCAGTTCAGAGAACACCGTGTGCCAGCACTTCTTGTCAGCACCTCTTATCTATGAAACTTAAGCATTCAGGATAAGTGGTATGGAGAAATGACATTTTCTTCTGTCATTAAATGGGTGTCAATACTTATGACCAAAGGGGACAGGTTGCAACACACCATACTGAAAATGACTATACTCATAGTTAGCCAGAAACATTCTTGTTTCTCAAATGGTTTCCCTATATCAGGTCTCTGTGGCTTTTTTTCTGCATGTCCCTACTAGGAAGGGTGCTGGGGTCCTGGGTTTGAAATTGGGCTAGTTAGAGATCCCACTTTCTACAACAGAAAATCAAAACCAAAAGAATTTTACAAAGCAAGCCCAGGTGCTGGCAAAATCTTTGGTTCGGGAAACAAGCACTTCGAAAATTCTTATTTTCATCAGAAAGTTTTACCCGATCTGTTGAACTTTAGAAGACTCTAAATTTAAAATATCCCCCCAACAGTTAGGGGTTAATGGGACCCCTGCTCATCCCCCAGCACAAACTAATAAATCCCGTTTGCTCTTCTTCCCTTAACCCCACCCACAAGGAGTAAAGCCCAGGCTAACACACATCACCCCTCCTCTCCATGTTTCTGAAAAGCCACCCAAAAGTGCCCGCTCAGGGGTCCAGACTTTTGTATTTAATCATATATTGGCACAATCTCATCTCCTAGCTTACCCAAGACCTAAAACAAACAAACAAACAAACAAACAAAAACAAAAACCCTTCCTTGCTTTAGCCTAGGCATGTGACTCCATTGACCTCTACCCATGAATCAGTGAATTCATCTGAGAGCTGCCTCTCAGTAAACCTGCCTTCATACTATCGATTTGGCGTATTACCTTGGAAGAGAAACCTGTTCGTTAACCTTTACTACTGAACTGCTGGCTACCAATGGATTCTGGGTGGGATGATCGTTACTTCCAGTCATATACCCCTTTGTTGAGCCCACCAGGATCCAGTGGATAACTCCAGACCCATGGTCGTGGAGAAGGCCCTGGTTAAAAATCAGTGGATCACAAAACTGTATAAGAAGTCACGAATGTGAAAAAGTTTTGTAAGGAAGAGAGGCTGTTGGCAGAGGTGAGAAACAGCTGAGAGATGGAAGAAGAATGAATGCTCAGAGTACATTGTATGTACATGGATGGAATTACCCAAACAAAATCAATTAATAGTAGATATTTTTTCTTGTGCCTGTCTAGATAGAAGGTGAAAGGGTCTCAGTGCACTTGGGTTGTTTTGAGTGATGGGGAAGAAGTAGCCACATGGCACTGTCCCACTTCCTGAAGAATGGCAAGAATGGGCCACCACTCATTCCACAAATGCATAGCGAGTCTGCGAGATGCCAGGATCTAGACAGACTCTCCAGAGCTGAGAAGATGCATCAGCTGCAGCCTGGAGTCTCTCGGTGCTTCCATTTGGTGGAGGCACAAGTGAAAGGCAAGGAAATCACAGGTCTAGAAAATGAATTCTAGAAGGTGGTACCAGTGCCTCTGGGCATGGAAAACAGGCTAGTCAGATTAAAAAAAAATGGGTAGAAATGGTTTCAGTGGTATTATGGAGCTAGTGGTACCAGCAAAAGCCCATTGTGCCATCTCCTGTGGTCAGTGACATCATGGGTGGTAGCCTGAGTTTAGCCACAGGGCTAGTATTGTTACTAGGGAAACTGGCCCCTCCCTGCTGCAGCCAGCTTAGCACTGATCAGAAAACCAGGAAGAAAGTTGTTTACTGGAGAGAATTTTCATTTTGAGTTTCAAGATAAATTCAGAGGCTTTTTTTTTTTGTATCTTTTTAAAATCAGCTTATCATGAAACGTTTCCCAAGTTATTATTCATTTTTTAAAGATTTGCTTCCTCTTTTATTTATGCCTACATGTGCATGCTTCTGCATGTGTGTGCATGCTTACATGTGTGTGCCACTCTGTGTATGGATGGTCTCGGAAACCAGCAGAGGGCGTTGGATCCTTTGGAGCTGGACTTACAGGTGGTTGTGAGCCACCCAACATGGGTGCTGGGTACCAAACCAGGTCTTTCAAAGAAATGGCAAGCACCTCCCAAGCGAGCCATCACTCCAGCCCCCTAGATTATTTCTTTTGTTTTTTAAGAAATGCAAGCCATATCTTAAGCCCTGTTTTTTGTTGTTTGGTTATGTTGATGTTATTGTTTTTGGTGTTTTAGAGACAGGACTTAGCCTCTATGGAGCCCAAATTAGATATGAACTTACTTTGTAGTTCAGGCTATCCTTGAACTTAATACAATACTGGCTCCTAGCTCAACCTCCTGAGTGCTGGAACTGTAGGCATGTGCTACCATGCCATGCTTAGTTTTTGTGTTTCTTTCTCTCTCTCTCTCTCTCTCTCTCTCTCTCTCTCTCTCTCTCTCTCT
>JADRCH010000090.1:5231719-5246200 GCA_019843965.1 Rhynchomys soricoides
TCTCTCTCTCTCTCTCTCTCTCTCTCTCTCTCTCTCTCTCTCTCTCTCTCATTGTGGGCCTATATGTGTATCCATGTGTCTGTGTCTTATTGTGCAGCCCAAGCCACCTCAAATTTCCAATCCTCCTGCCTCAGCCTCCCACGTGCTGGCATCCCTCCACTCCTGGCTCTTGACTGGTTATTTTTTTCCCCATGGCATTTTGTAGAAACACAAAGGAGAAGGGTGATTCGGATTAAGAGGAATGTTTTTATCTGGCCCGCTCTTCAACGTTAAGTGCACTGATTCAAGTGGCTGAAGATTTTATGGCTTCTCCCTAGAAGAGAAGCTCCTCTCTCTCCACTCTCCTCATGCTCACCCATGAAGCTTTTCTGGTTTTGGAGTGTGTGGGGGGTGGGGATCTTCCCAAATCTGTCGGTATATATTACAAAAACTATTAACACCTAACACATTACACGTATTTAAATTATTTGTTCTATTAAAACGTCAGCACATCTCTTGAATTTTAATCGTGCCTGAGGATCAATCATTGTAACAGCTTCAGGAAAGACTTTACGACTTACCTGAACAGTGGCCTGCTATGCGGCTTGGCTATATACGGACTCTTCCAGCTTACTACATTTTATTAGCTGGCGAGAACCATCCAAGCGGCTTCTTTTAGAAGTTTGATTCCTGATCCCAATGATGATTTGCACAGAACCATTAGAAAAAAATACTTTGATAATGATAGTAGATAGAATATTAGCTCATACAGATGGAGCATCCTGCTGTGTAGCACACCCAGGCTCCCTGTAGGAGATGCTCTTTGACCCTCATAACAGCTTTATTATATCAGTACTAGGCTGTCTTCATAGTACCTGTGAGAAACTGGAGGCAGAGGGACTTCAGTGACTAGGACCACCTAGCTAGTGTTCAGGTCCCTATCTGCTGGTATGAGATCCAGGCAGCCAGCCCACCATGCAATACTAACCTGTGTCCATCATGATAGGATCAACTTATTTTATTCTAAAGGACAGGATTTTCTCCGTTTTTTGCCTTTGATCAACCATGTAAGCCAGGGCATTCTGTTGGCCCTCCTTAATGTTCAGTTCTTCCAGAGGGCATATGAGTGTATTAATAACACCTACTTGGAAAGGCCCTTTGGGGAACCCAGGCATCATGTTAGCTGCCCTTACTAAGCTACCAGGTATTGCTCATCTGCACAAGAGATGGACACTGAAAACTCTTAACAACACAGGACAGAAACTGCACACAAAACTCTGCTGGCCACTGGGAGCCTATGGGTGCCAAATCTTTTTCTTCTGTCTTTCTACTTCTTGTTTGCAGCATGACAAACCAGGCTGCTGAGTTTTCCAGTGCATTCGAGTAGACAGTGAATGCTTCTTGGAGAGAAAAAGAATACATCCTTTATCATGTAAAGTTCATCCATCATGCCTGTCCTAGATTCTTGCGTGTGGGCAGGTATGCACATGCATGTCTGTGTTCAGACACTGGTCAGATAAGGAACATGGGTGTCCTAGTCAGTCACTCTACCTTATTCCCTTGAAACAGAGTCTCTCACTGAACATGGAGCTAGGCTGGCATCTAGCAAGACCCCACAATGATACCCCTGTCTCCACTTCCCAGGCATTACTGGTGCGTGCCACCATGCCAACCTTTTTACATGGGTTCGGGGGATTTCAACTCAGGTCCCTATGCTTAGACAGCCATTCTCTGAGCCATCTCCCCAGCTCCTTTTTCAAAACATTTTAATTTAATGTATTACTATATATGTAGTAGATGACATGAGTGTATAGGGGTATAGACACATGTCATAGCATTCATGTGGAGGCCAAAGGATACTTGATAGAGTCAGTTCTCCCTTACACTGAGATTACCAGGGATCAACCCCGTCATCAGACTTTTGGCAAATACTTTTACCTACTGAGCTCTGAACCATTTCCCTGGTCATCCCTTTTTTTTTTCCCCAATCTGATTTATTTGTCTGTAATTGTGTGGCATTCCCAGATCTCTTGCCCCATTGTCTTTGCTATAACTATATAGCTTTTTTTTCTGGTCTATTTCATTCTCCATTCTCATCTCTGCTGGCTCCTTTCAAGATCTCTCTCTCTCTCTCTCTCTCTCTCTCTCACTTTTTCTTTTCCTTTTTCAGATTTTCTCTTGGCAGGGTCTCTTATAGCCCAAGCTAGCCTCTGGCTTGACATGTAGTTAAGGATAACCTTCTACTTCTGATCTACCTACCTTCACCTCCTGAGTATTGGGATTATAGGTGTGTACCCTGAAGCTCTGTTTATTCAGCACTGGGGAAACCAGGGCTTCATACATGTGAGGCAAGCACTCTACCAACTGAGCCCCAGCCTCATTCCTAGCCCCAGCCCAGCCCTAGCCCTCCTAGATTCTTACAAAGACTTAGTTCATTTACATAATTAGATTTTACATATGATTTGCCTATAAATGAGACTTTTCTAGATTTTGTTGGAAATTGACATCTACTGTGGGTTGGAACTTGTTGAAGGGATAGTAATTCATTATTTACTAGAATGAATTAAATTTTCATGTCATTTCTTTACTTATTGTTTTTATTCTCTAGCAATGTAATTTATAACAGCAACAAATTAAAGACAACTTTATGGCTCTATCAATGAGACAAAAGGACATTTACCCCAATTTAGCAGTCATTGTACATACAAGCAAGCACCCAGTACCTCAATACAGTGGGAAGACTAGGAAGATCTTCCAATACCATCAGCATCCAGAGCACTGTCCACTGCACTGTCCCATCCTCTGGCTTCTTCCAAGGTTATCCAAAATGTTAATTTAAAAGGGCCTGCTCCAATATTATCCCAAACAGCAACATGGTGAAAAGTCTCCCATTTGAATCAGAAACTAGACATGAAAATTTACTGTAATCATCAGTATTTACACAGGTTGCAAATTCTAACAAATATACCTTAGAGTAAAAATGAAAATGACAAGCAATGGGAAACAAAAATGGTCTTCATTTAAAAATTATGTGTTTACAATTTTAGAGGAGCTAAGGAGCCAAGATATTCTACTAAAAGTCACTAGCAGTAACAAAACATGGAGAGTTGGCTGGATATAAAGTAAATACACACAAATTAAGGGATTTTTCCCTATTGTTTGTCATAGCTAATGAAGGATAAGAATAAGCAAAAATTCCAAATTATTAATCAAGCTATAAATTATTTAAATATAATACCATAAATGTAACTGAATGTCTTAGTCAGGGTTTCTATTCCTACACAAACATCATGACCATGAAGCAAGTTGGGGAGGAAAGGGTTTATTCAGCTTACACTTCCACGTTGCTGTTCATCACCAAGGGAAGTCAGAACTGGAACTCAAGCAGATCAGGAAGCAGGAGCTGATGCAGAGGCCATGGAGGGATTTTTCTTACTGGCTTGCTTCTCCTGGCTTGCTCAGCTGGCTTTCTTATAGAGTCCAAGACTACCAGCCCAGGGATGGCACCACCCACAAGGGACCCTCCCCCCTTGACCACTAATTGAGAAAATGTCTTACAACTGAATCCTATAGAGGCATTTCCTCACCTGAAGCTTCTTCTCTGATAATTCCAGCTTGTGTCAAGTTGACACACAAAACCAGCCAGTACACTGAATAACTGAATGATGTCAGAGTTTATTCAGTTTATTTAAAGGGATTTATAATATAATGCACATCTACAATGGCATGGTGTAATTTCTAACATAGGATATCTGCCTCACCAAGGGTTACTAAGCAAACGTTAAACTTAGAAGAATATTTTCCCATCCCTAATTTTGTTTTCAAAATAAATACTTATTGAACTTGGAATTTGTGGGCTGATATAAAAACAGACTGTTTTTGCATGAAGTATTCTTGGTAACATATTTTCAAGGAGATCTCTAATGGGAAGCAGGCCTATAGTTTAGTCAGACAGGTTCTTGAGGTATTCAGAGGTAAAAGGGGGAGAAATATATGGCAGATGTGTGTCTGTCTGTCTGTCTGTCTGTCGTTCAGTACAACTCATCAAATGTGCAGCCTTCTCTAGCCACAGCAGTGTAGAATCCCAAGGATCCCTGTGAGTTGGTTATTTTTCTCCTCTCTGTGATGAGGCACTCAACAATGGCAACCTAACAGAAGGGTTTACTTGGCTCGTGGCTTGAGAGGTTGCAGTCCCTCATAGTGGGAAAGGCATGGTAGAACTTATGGGCATTCATGGCTGTGGCGGTGGGAGCAGGAGGCTGCTGGGTTACATCTTGACAGCCAAAGATGCTCAGAAGTTGGAATATAGATCCTCAGCTCTGATCTTAGGAACCTGCTTTCTTCAAACAGGCCCTGTCTAAGGGGTCTACCACCTCTCCAAACAGTGCTACTTGCTGGGGACCACGTGCTCAAACACATGATCCAAAGCCCATACCTTGCATTCCCTTTCAACCATCGGCCTCTTTTTCATGTCTCTGCTTATCTCTAACCCTTGGCAACTCCTAAACTATTTTCCATGTCTAAAGTGTAATCATCTTATAAATGTTATACAGAAAGAATCAGACAATAGTTCATATTTGAGATTGGCTTTTATTCTTTCATTTGAGAAGGTTGGTGTAGGAAGAGCTTTACTGACTGAGATATCTCCCTGGCCCAGATCTCTTTATTGCGACCAAGAGCATTTATTCTATTCATTGGACTCCCTGGAAATTCATCCAAATCGTTGCGTGTGATGGTGACCCTTTTCTTACTCAGCAGTATCCCCTGGTGTGTTTGGTATGGGCCCTTAGTCTGTTTAAATCCACCCTCCTTAAAAGGAAATCCAGAAGACTCCAGGGTGGCTGTTGAGAAGAAAGGTGTTTTAAACACATGTGTACAAGTTTTTGCAGGAACAACATGATGTTTGTGTGCTTCTATATTGGTCTTTTGGATAGCTCACCAGTGTTGATCCCACAATCTGTCATCTCAGGACCATACCTTAAAAGAGGATAATAGTTTGTAAATATTCCACGTGCAAGTTCTAGTTTTGTGGTTTGAAGGGTACCAGAGGAGAATGTCCCTCCTTTCCTGTGCCCGGGTCTCAACTGAATCCTCATGAGCCACCATGAGACTCAGCTTGAGCTACATAAAACACAATGAGCCTTTTGTTTCATGCCTCATAACTCATCTGCCTGCCTATACTTTGGGTTCTGCCTCTCTCTCTGCTGGCATTCAGCCTCAGATTGCATTTAGGCCCACAGCCAGTGGGTTGCAGTGGAAGGCTGGCTCTGGGGCCAGCACTCACTTTGCTTAGCATGGTCACTCAGTTCTGTTGACATGGACATTCCATCTGCACTCAGCCAGTCATCTTGCAGCGTGGGTGTTGTGGATTACACAGGGACTCAGATATGAGGGCTTAGACCCATCTACATACCCATCTTTCTACACTGTTAGAAAGGTGGAACTGCACATGGCAATGGCAAGTATTGTCAAAGACAACAATATTGTCTGTGATCAAACATGGGGTTTAAGTTTGTTTGTTTTGAGAACTAACAAGGGTGTATGTGCTTGATTGAGGACTCCTCTGATCAAGCATGCGAGCATGTGTATGCTCATATGGAATCCAGAGGACAGCATCAGGTGTTACCCCTTGGGTAGCTTGGGTTTTCAGCTTGGGTTTTTGGACTGTTTTTTGTTTGTTTGTTTGTTGGTTGGTTGGTTTTGGTTTTGTTTGTTTGTTTGTTTGTTTGTTTTGTTTTTGCAGCTTTTTGTTTCTTTCACTCTAAAGACAGGGTCTCTCATTGATTGATTGGCCTGGGGCCTGCTGCTAAGGCCAACAAGTCCAGGAGTCTGCCTGTCTCTGTCTCACCAGTGCAGGGGTTCCATGTACAAAGCACCCTGCCCAGGTTTTGTTTGTCTGTTTGTATGCTAAGAATTGAACTCAGGGGCTCGTGCTTGTGTAGAGAGGACTTTACTGACTGAGCTATGCTCCCAGCCCAGGCCTCTCTTTTTATTGCAACCAAGAACATTCATAGATGTGACCCTCTAGTGACACACAGCTTCACCAAGGTTAGCTCTGGTCAGTCTGTAGCTGAAAGTTCACATCCCAGATTTCCCTTATGAGTAGTCTCTGCAACTGCCAAAGAGCAGCTTAGCTGTCTACCAAACCTTTACTTCCAGTGACAAAAAGTAAATATGGCATGCTGCTTTCTCTATGGTTCAGGCATTGGTAACTTAGACATGAAACTCTATAAATAATTGAGAGTTATACAATATAGACTAGGAAATCTTTAGATGCTATAGATCTTAGACAGGTAGAACAAACAATACATTATCCATGTGGAAGGTGCTAAATAGTGCTAGGGCTCCGTCCTGTGTACAGAGAAGACAAGATTGATACCAAAGACTGTGTCCGTTCCTCATGTATAAAAGGCGTTGATTGTTAACTTCTAGCTGGATGTTGCAATGTGGAAATTCAATCCAAGTCTTCCAAACACCTCCAATTTCCCTAGAGAAACTAAGTATTTGTATCTATTTAAAATATAAAATCATCCTATTTTAAAATGTCGTAGTGGATCTATTATAGAAACCTGTTTGGATTGAGCCACATTCAATGCAGTCAACTGGTGGATTGAGCCTGTTGGCCACCACCTCACCAGAGTCTTTAAACCCTGATTTAAACCAGCCCTTTCTGGTTCTCCCTTTTTGAAGTGTTTACACAACATTTCACAACAGTCACCCTCTCCCCACCACCTCCTGTTCAAAAGTCAGTTATTTTATCAAAAAGTTAACTCTATCATCTTAACTATAAATCTCTCATTTTCATACCAAGCAAGAAAGACTTATTTTCCTCCACAAATGCAGTTTTCTCTCCTTCTGTATGCTGTGGAATTAACTATAGAAGCCTTGCTGTCTACTACATACCTGTAACTGGTCCAATCATTCAGAATCTGGAACATTGTGGTGAGGGCCTTGTTGGTCTTGCAGTACCCTGCCAGTGTCTCTGAGATCCAGAGACACCTAAAAAGGGGAGTTTTGATCATGCAGTTCTTAGAACTGGAAGGTTACCCCGTTGATGCTGTAGGTTTAACTCTAATGTGATCGTTGTTCTCTTCTCTATGATTGGCAGGACACCTTTGTCTTGTCATTTTAGCCACGAACCTTCTTATCCACAGAGATTTCAGTGTCTAGGTTCTGAGTCTTATAAAGCTGACAAAGAACCCTTGTTATGAGACTGAAAATAGATTTTGTTGTTACTATACTAATCACAATTGGGGGACACATATTCCGTTACACCTTTGGTCTCCTCCAACATCATTATGGATTTTATTTGCCCTTTCTTCCCACAGAGTAAAAGATAGTTCACAATTTCATTTTTCTCAGCACCACCTTGGAAGTTCTGTTCTATCCCCGCAGTGTGTAAAGCCAGAGGCCTGGAGAAGGAGCAGGATTCGCTGACCTTTGCTGACAGAAAGGGTGATGGATGGGATGAAGCAGGGCACAGGCCAGCTGGGCCGAAAGTGAGTGTAGGCTAAGCATCCTCCCGATACTGAATCAAAAGTAAAAGAAGGCTCTGAGGCAGAGCCAAAAGGCAGAGAGTCAAGCTTTTACAAAACAACCACCCGGCTGTGCTGAAAGCGAACTGTGGACAGACATGTGGAGCACAGGAAACCAATACAGAGGTCAGCTTACATATAATACCTTGTGTATATCAGGGGTCCATCACTTGGAGGAGACTGAGCAGTCTGAGAAGGTCCATTCCAAGAGAGAGAGGGTTTGAGTCCTACAGGTAAGGGCTAGGAGAGAAGTGGGCTCTGGGCTTAGAACACAGGAGAGAGAGAGAGAGAGAGAGAGAGAGAGAGAGAGAGAGAGAGAGAGATTGAGATTATTATGGCTTAAAGTGTCCCCTGGAGCTTGTTAGAGTAAGCGACACTGAACAGGAGAGATGTGGGCTATCTGGCTGTGTCCCAGGAAGGGAGCTACAGGACAGAAATGCATAAATGTGTGACTTGTGTGAAGCCCACCAGAGAACCCCTAGATTCCACTGTATACGAGCTCTGCCGACTTCCATTTTCTCTTTTCAAAGTCCTGGCTGGTGGACTTATAATACTCACTGTGAGAGGAAGCAGCTGAGGCACAGAGATATCAAAAGGCTATCTGAGACCTGCCAGACCTAGGATGTGAACTTAGCCCAATAAGGCTTTCTATACAGGCTTCTTAACCAACTTTCTGAAGTGTCTAGACATATGTCAGCCATCCCAAGAAGCCTTATTGGTGAGACGAAAGCTGAGAGGAGCCCTCCTTTGAATGAAAGTTCTACTCAGGGGTCTTCAGAGATGTCCTCAAGCCACCATTGGCATTAAAGGATTCCCCACTCAGAAGGCATGGACCATTATGTAAATAGTCAGGGAATAGTCAACCACAGTGCATTTCTGTACATTTGGATTAACAATACTAATATCTATTCCCTGTATCTTAGTTTTGGGTTTCATTGCTGTGAAGAGACACCATGACCAAGGCAACTCTTGTAAGGACAACATTTAATTGGGGCTGGCTTACAGGCTCAGAGGTTCAGTCTATTATCATCATGCTGGGAAGCATGGCAGCATCCAGACAGACACAATGCAGGAGAAGGAGCTGAGAGTTCTACATCTTGATCTGAAAGCAGCCAGACTCTTCCACACTGGGGAGAGCTTGAGCATAAGAGACTTCAAAACCCAAGTAAAAAGTGATGCACTTCCTCCAGCAAGGCCACACCTACTCCAACAAGGCCGCACCTCTTAATAGTGCAGCTTCCCAAGGGCCAAGCATATTCAAACCATCACTCCTGATTACCCAAGTCTCAATGTGCGTGTGTGCTAATGTGCATGTGCATGTACATGTGCATGTGGAGGTCACAGTATTGCCTGTCATATCTCAGGAGTCACCCACTTTGTAGTTTTGAGACAGGATCTCTCACTTATTGATTCAGCTAGACTGGTTACCAGTGAGCCCCAGGTAGCCTCCAGTCTCAACCTCACCAGTGTTTCAATTAAAAGAGTGTGCTACTCTATTTGGTGTTTTA
The DNA here is from genome assembly GCA_019843965.1 of Rhynchomys soricoides. Classification (NCBI taxonomy): domain Eukaryota; kingdom Metazoa; phylum Chordata; class Mammalia; order Rodentia; family Muridae; genus Rhynchomys; species Rhynchomys soricoides. The sequence goes on from JADRCH010000090.1 coordinate 5,240,742, forward strand.
GATGTATGCTGGGGATGGAATGTGCTATAGAGACTGACCTAGATCAGTACCTACTAAGATACTATACATACAAATCACTTAAAGGGGCCTCTATAAGTATGGATCTAGATACAGTATGATTGGGAGGTGACCTCATTTCTATCTTCCTAACTAGTTCCTGAGAGATACAAATATGAATTGTTTGAATAAAGAGAATTATATAGGACAATATAATATATAGAAATATATAAAAATCTTCTTTTTCTTATCTTATAACATTGGTACCTGGTATAATATCAGGTTTGCCATGGGCATATGCAAAGATCAGATAGAAAAAAACTGGTGAAGGAGAAGAATTCTTGCTTTGAATGTAGTCTGGGTAAAAGTCTGTGAGCATGGCTGAACATTTATTAAAGATGATGGACATTCTTAAAACTCCCAAACACCAGTGGCTGTCACCATCATCTCTGTACTAAGTTAATAAAATACTAAATTTATAATTTCTAGGAACTTGGGTTGCTATTTCTTCAAAAACTGGAATTTGCATATTCTTTCTGCTCCTAAACTTTATCTGTTACTCCTAACAGGCACTAATGTGATTGTCTCCAAGTCTAAAAAAAAAAAAAAAAAATTTCAAGAACAGGAAATGTTTTAATTACACAGGTGGGTTTAGATTTTACACATCCAGTGGAAGGTGTTGGAAGGAAACAGGACACAGTCTTAAGCATCAGAAGAATTTTCATAATCAGAGTTAACAACCCAACAATTAACAAGCGATAAAAAAGAAGTGTGAATCCACAGATGATATTTTCTGGAAACTCTGCTTACGAAGATAATTGTTCACAAATGTGGGCAGTTAGGGCAGATTTCATAGGATTCGTATTTCAGGAGTGTGGGACCATCACATGCATTTGAAGAATAGCTATAGGGTGTGTACATATTACCTGGCACCAGGGCTTCTGCGGTTTAAATACTTGGTGAAAGGAAGGCTAGTTTAAACTCCTCTCTCTCTCTCTCTCTCTCTCTCTCTCTCTCTCTCTCTCTCTCTCTCCCTCCCTCCCTCCCTATCTCTCTGTTCGTCTCTCTCTCCAGGGAGAGGGGGGGAACAATCCAAAAACTTACAGAAGGCAAAGTATTATCAGAAAATTGAAGTCATTAGGTGATATTGCCATACCATGAGGGACTGGCTCCCAACATGTAAGAATGAAACCTGGGGGGCACTTGGTAAAATGGCAGCAGACAGTCTCACAAACATGTTGATGGTATTCATTCTATTCTCATTTCTGTTACTGTGATAATATATCCTGACAGAAAGAAGTTGAGGGAAGAAGGGGTTAGTTTCAGGTCACAATTCCAGGTCACACTTCATCTGTGTAGGAAATCCCCCAGTGTCAGGAGCCTGAGACAAGTTACAACGCGTCTGCAGCCAAGACAGATGAGTGCATGCTCACTCACTCGCTTGCTTGTACTTGGCTTGATTTCTCTACTCTTAAACAGTACATGGGAATCAGGCTTGGTAGAAGGCAGCCCCCACATCCGTTGTATGACATTGATCGGTTAGTCAGAAGCAAGTAAAACACGTGTAAAATATTGATAAGGCTGGGGAAAGTGGGGATGGGATAAACCTTTCCATTCAGAGCTCATTATTAGTCCATGGTGTTACCCACAGTGGACTTCCTACATCGGTTACTTAAGACAAGCCCTCTCTCAGGTAGACGGCTCATTCAGACTCTCTTCCAAGGTGATTCTAAACCATGTCAAGTTGAATCTAACCACCGCAGGATTTGTATTAAGGTAAATCTAGTCTAGGGAACACAGGGACTCTGAAAACACAAGACTGGATGAACTAGAAGGCAAAGCAAGTGTGTGTGTGTGGGGGGGGTTAAGCAATAGGTCAATAGAATTGCAAGCTAGTTTAGCAAGGTAAACTAAACGTGAAAAATGCATAACTAAGTGAAAGGAAGAAAATTAAAGCCTTACTCAAGAGCCTGTCAAGACATGACCTTTGGAACATGTTCACTGTGATACAGATGGACTGGGATGTCCTGAGGACACCTGCTGGAATTCCTAGGCTATGTCCTGGAAGGAGGATCTGGCTGAGAAGTATATGTGTTGCAGAGGGAGCAGATACCTTATTAACAAAGAATTCACCTCTGGACAAGATGTGGGCTGAGAATTGGGAACAGCTAAAACCCAATGGCACCTGTGTGGGCCAGATTGGGCCATCTGGACAGCAGGCAACTTCCCCCACAAATGTTCTGCTGTGTGTTCACAATGGTGTGGAGATGAGTTTTTAAAATATTCATCTTGGGTCTAGAGGGATGGTCCAGTGATTAAGAGCACTGGCTGTTCTTCCAGAGAACTGGGGTTCAATTCCAAGCGCCCACATGGCAACTCAAAACTGTCTGTAACTGATACCCTCATGCGGACATACATGTAGGCAAGACGCCAGTGCACATGAAATAAAAATTTTAAAATTATATTTAAAAAATACATATTGTGATGCCTCTCTACCTTCCACTCCTGCCGGTCACCATTTCAGTCGCAAGAAAGCCATGTGATATCATGAGCTATATCATCTCGAGTCCAGGTTTATCTCCCACCTTAGAACCAGGATCACATCAATTTGATCTTGGGTTTGTCAAGCTAAAACATAGCAAAACAACAGTAGTAACAAGCTACCCTCTTTGCTTGTATGGAAGGGGAGGAAAATAAAGTTGGTCATAGTCTGTCATGTCTCAGAAGCACATGGCAGATAATAGAACCTCCATAAATGCTCATGGTCTGGTAGGCATTGAAACTGGGTATCTAGAGGCTTAGGGACACATGTCCCACTCATCCCAAAAAGAGACAGACATGCCAAGAGTCAGGAGGACTCACAGAAGACCATGGTGGGAGAAAGCAAGGGGAGACAGTGAAACTGTGATTTCTGTGGCAGAGAGCAGGCTGGACAGAGTGAGCACGGCTGGGGAGATGGCTGAGCTGGTAAAATGCTTGCCAGAGGAGCATGAGGACCGGAGTTCAAGTCCCAGATTCCATGTAAAAAGATGGATGAGGTGGCACTTGCAATCCCAGTGCTGAGTAGGTAAAGACAGGTAGATCTTTGGGGCTTAGATGGAGTCACCTGCTTCTGCCATGACTCCCACTGCACCTTTAGAGACTCTGACTTCACCCTGACCATCAGAACCTTACTTAGGGTGACCCCTCTGGAAATTGTCTCACACACAACTTCCCTGACCTACAAGGTCAAGCCCTCTCATAGCCCTTGCTGCTTCTTATCACACTTGTTCATCACTTCCTGGAGACCTTGGTCATCAGCTTCTCTGTTTCTTTGTTCCATTCCTTTTGGATATTGCATGGTGATAGGTGTTCATAATCCCAGCACTGGGGAGATAGAGACAGGAGGATCTCTGGGGCTTGTTGACCTAGGTGAATTGGCCAGCGGCAGGTTCACTGAGAGACCCTGTCTTAAAAACAAGGTTCATGGCAGCAGAGGAATCACAGGCGGGTTGGCTTTTGGACTCCCACATGCATGGGCACCCAAACACATGTGCTCAGACATATACATATATGAAATAAAGGTTTTCCTTAAGTTCTCCAGTCTAAAACAAATCAGCTATTCTGCTTTCTGTACTGTGTGTGTTCATTTCTCTGTGTTATGTTGTTGCTCATTCATTTGCCTCTCATCTGTATTTTTCTATAATAGTTCATGTCAAGAAAAACAGGGATCTGGGTCATGGTCATAGGTCCAAAATCAGACTTGGGTCACGGGGTAACTCAGCACATTCATGAATGAGCAAATGCATGAATGAACAGATGTCTGAAAACACACTGTTCATTACTCTGTCTCTAGCTAACTCAAGAATAATTTCCTAAAGAGACTCTGAGAATTACTGAAGAAATACAGCGTGGAGTCTGCCCCAGTAGGCTTCCAGGCTCAGTGTTTCTTTAATTTCATGTAAATTTCTCTAAGTAAATATTCCTTAAAAGTGAATAAAATTTTATTTCGCTTTAACAAGAGAATATAAAAGTTAAAAAGGTCACTGCAGTAATAGGCTAATCTCAATTACCAGGGCAGCCTCTGAAACCCTCCCTCCCACCTAATCTCATTCGGTGCCTACGCAGCTCGCCGTGTGATTTCCAACACAGCTAAATGAAATTACAAAGCAGTGTTAAATTTATTAATCATTTAATTAGCTAAATGTCCCTGCAAGTACTCGAGAGATGAATGGCATGTCATTTTCTAATGCAATTTGCCTCGAAGGCAGCCAGGGTCAGAGGGAAGCTCCTGGCATCTCCAATGAGTTTTTTATACCACACCTTCTATTAAGAGACCGTCACAATACCAGGGTGGTATCTGAGACTTGTCCACAGGACTCGGTGCTTGGATATTGATATAAAAATCGGCTGCCATCCTCACCTGTGCTTTGGAGAAGGGCAGGAGAGTAGCTGATGGTTCCCCCTCCCAGCGATTGCCTCTCCCCGAGTCTCCTTCGAGGGCAAATCTTTTCATATTTAACAAGCCACTGAGCAGACCAGAGCAAAAGATAGCAGCCAGTGTTAAACGCATGCTCAATCTAGTTTTATATCTTTAAATTTACTCAGTCGAGAAAAATTTGTGGAGTGCGAATTCCCCTCATGCTAGGTGACTTTTTAATCCTCGTTGAGCCAGGATTTATTTCCCTCTGCCAGCCAGCTAGCTTTTGCTTGACATCTTGCGGTATTTGCCATGCTCAGGATTTGAAGGCAGTGTGCACATGTGGGGGTGTCCTCTGGCAGAGGGCTGTCACTCTCAGCCTTCTCCCTACCCCATGAGGAGGGCGTATGTTTTGAGTATTTTGAGATTTGGAGCTGGTCTTGACCCATGATCATTTCCAACTGTAAAAACTTGTATGGAGCAGCTGCTGCTCGTGCTTCATGGCTGTCAGTGTTTACACAGAAACACTGGCATCAGGCATGATGTCCAAGTTAACCTGGAAGGCAGTGCCCAGTGCCTTAAGAGGCTGTGAACATCCCACAGACACTAGTCTGTTCAGGAAGGAAGCTGTGGTTTCTGAGAACTATGGTAGAAAGAAGCTTTGTGTGTGTGCATGGATGTGAGCATGTGTGTACAGCATGTGTGTTTTGTGAATGTGTCCATGTTTCTGTATTTGTGTATGTTCGTACCTAGGTACATGTACATATGTGTGGATGTGTGTGTGGGGGGGCTGGGTTCAATGTCAAGTGTCTCCCTCAATGACTTTCCACTCTACTAAAATTAAAGTTGTTATTTTATGTGTACATGCACCCTCCACCCCACATACATGCACATGCCATGGCATACATGTGATACTCAGAGGACAGCCTTTGGGAGTCCCACCTCAGTATATCTAGGGATCTAATTCAGGTGGTTAGGTTTGCAGTACAGGAGCCTGCTGAGCCACCTGTGCCAGCTCTTTCTTTCTTTCTTTCTTTCTTTCTTTCTTTCTTTCTTTCTTTCT
>JADRCH010000090.1:5246210-5262232 GCA_019843965.1 Rhynchomys soricoides
TCTTTCTTTCTTTCTTTCTTTCTTTCTTTCTTTCTTTCTTTCTTTCTTTCGACAAGGTCCCTCACTGAACCTGGAGCTCAGCAATTTGCTAGACTGGTTATTCAGCAAGGCCCATGGAACCTCCTGCCTTCCCAGAGCTAGGATTATAGCCGTGTACTGCAGCACTTGGGTGCTGGGGATCCGAACTCAGATCCTCATGTTTGTATGGCAAATGCTTTACCAACTGAGGCATCACCTCATCCCCATGAAGGAGAGTTTTGATAGATGAATGCCCCTGCTTCACAGAGCCCACCATGCGGAGGCAAGATGTTCTCCTGAATTGAGGGAGGTAGAAGGTAATGAATCTGACTGTGAGTTCAACCTGATGTTTGCTATAAACATAGACACGTCAGAGATACTCCAGGCCCTAGAGATCACCATCTGTAAGGTAAGCATCACAGGCTAACACCTATAGTAGCTCTTTATAAAACTACAGGCAAAAGCAAAAGGGAGCCTGGGGAAGGGCTACACACGTCAGAAGTGAAGTCGAAGAGTGGTGGATACGTTTTCTGTACTATATGTTTCAAAAGCAGTAGCTTTGAGCCAACTTGATCTGTATCCACATTCAACTCACCAGCTACTTCTTATTGATCCCCAGCACAGTATTCAATGGATCTTTGGTTTATTGGTGATGGAACGGAAATCATAATGGAATAAATTAGAGAAGAATACGTATGCCCTTCTTTCTCTGTGTACTTAGAAATTTATCTACATACACTTACATGTAAAGTGCAAATGTGAATTTATTGATTTATTTATTTATTGCACGTGCCTGTGGTGCACATGTGTGGGTGTGCTATGTGTGTGTGCATACTTGTTCACATGTGTGTGGGCCCAGATGTGTGTGTGTGTGTGTGTGTCTGTGTATGTGACTGTGTGTGTACATAGAGCCCAGAGGGTCACAGTGTCTCTTCCTTGACCATTCTCCATGTGACATATTGATGTAGGGTCTCTCACTTGAACTCAGAGTTCACCAGTTCAGTTACTCTAGGCACCCATCTTACTCCCAAGATCTTGTGTCATCTCCTGAGAACTGGCCATTGTACCTGCTCAGCATTCCTGGGGATACTGGAGATTTGGACTCTTGTCTTCAGACATGCATACCAAGAGCTTTATACATCCATCCACTTCCTCAGCCCCCAAAATGTACATTTATCTGCACGCACACATGTTGCAGGATTTTCTCTGTCAAATTACATTAGTGCAGAGGAGGCCTATGATTGGACAGGGAAAAGTGAGGCAGAGCTAAGAGGGTCAGAGAGCAGAAGAGAGAGAGAGAAAGGAAGATGTGAATCAGCATGGTTACAACCAGCCATAGGTCATTATCATAAAGGTTAGAATGTTGGGATAATTTGTCTAATCTAGGTGGGCAACTTTTATCATTATCAATTGGCTCTGAAATTATTGTATTGGCATCTTGTAAATTGTGATTTTATTGATACATAAATCTGATTGGTTAACTGTTAGCTTAAGAGTTTTAATTCTACCGAGTAATTGAGTGTTGAGATGGCTGATGGGGGAGGCACTGGGGGCATTTCGTGGAAGCAAGAGGAACTGGGGGGGGAGGGTGCTGGAGAGTTGGCAGGCTGAGAGACCTCCGAGTTGAGAGCACTGGGTGGGAACCCTGTAGCCTGGCGGGGCCAGAGAGTTGGCGGGTGAGAGAAGCAGGATCATGGAGCGTTGGCAGGCTCTTTTTTTAATATTTCCCGCAACAAACACATACACACAATGCACATAACAGCTGTACCCCCCCCACACACATACTGTTTCTCAGTCACAGCATCTACCCTGCTGACTATTGATGTTGTTACTATTTCATTTCTCTGCTGTGCCACTGTTACAGAGAAAGGATATCATTTACCTCCTTGAAATTTTTAATGTATTGCCCATCGTGGGTGCCTTAGGGTTATATAGCTGATACCATTTAATCAGGACTGGCTTACAGTTCAGAGGTTTAGTCCATTATCATCATGGCGGGAAGCATGACAGTGCACAGACACACATGGTGCCAGAGAAGGAGCTGAGAGTTCTACCTCTTGATCCTCAGGCAGCAGAAGCAACTGACACATTAGACCTAGCTTGAGCATAGGAGACCTCAAATTCTGCCCGCACAGTGACACACTTCCTCCAACAAGGCCACACCTCCAAATAGTGTCACACACTATGTGCCAAGCATTCAAATACATGAGTCTATTGGGGCCATAACTATTCAAACCACTGCAGTGGGCCTTGTTAAACAGGCTTGCCATGAGTTAGCGGAAGACAACTCTAGGTGTACTTCAGCCCTGTCTCTGTGGACAAGCATAGCTACCTTCTAATCCTCCCTCCGTTCCACCTGGCTAAATGGCCTTGAAACTCTTTGCCTTGCTAGGCAGGCCTCAGTTTCCTTATCTCTAGGTACCCACTTCCCACCTGAGGTGGAGATGAAATACAAAGCCTGCGGCACAAGCCCAAGCCATGAAATAGTCAGTGCATACAAACGGTGAAAGGGCAGACATAGACAGCAGGAAAGAAAGAGAAGGACCAAGAAAAGGATGGAAGCGGAAATGCCCCTCCACGTAGTAGTTAGTACTTTGAGATTTTTCACTGAGACACTTCTACAACCTCTTGCCCAGACTGTCCCATTATCATTCTTTCTAGAAGCACATGCTAAGTCTCAACACCTCTGTACCCAGGTCCTAGAAAAGCCTAGAGATACAGACTCATCTCTGTAAGACATCACAGGCAGTCCACAGTGGCTGGAACCAGAAACAACACACCCATCCCCTCTGGCTGTCTTTTCTTGGGTTGCTGTGACTCATCGTGTTTTAAAAAGTTGATCTCTACTTGAACACCCATCTGCCCTCCAAACTCTTGTTAAATGTGCCTGCCTGTGCACAAAGGTGGCTGGTTTGATATAATTGCCTCCATGGGCCAGGATGCCCTTGCATTAGTCTTAGGCTTGAGGGAGTGATGGTTTCCTGCCTTGCCAGTTTGAGATCCATGTCAGGCAGATTAGAGTGACTTACCCAGGCTCTAGCTCTTCTCTCCCTGTAGTCTGATGTGATTTCGAATGCCTCTTTCAGATCCTAGAGACAGCACTGCCAATGTGGCTCAATGGGTAAGGTGCTTGCCTAGCATAAAAAAAGACCCATGTTTGATCCCCAACACAGTGTAAAACCAGGTGTGATGACACACTCCCGTCATGCTCGAACACAGCAGACAAAGGCAATTTAAGGTTATGCTTGGCTAAGCTTGGAATATATGAGACCTTGTCTTTAAAAAAAAAAGGAAAGAAAACCCAAACTCTTAACCCCATAAACAGTACACTGAGCCCTTTGCTATCTCAACAGCACTGATTTATAGAAAGCCAACAGGCAAGGGGAGATAGGGGTGGTCTCGATTATCATGGGCCCCTGAGAAACATCCTCTTGGCAATGAGACTCCGGAATAAGCAGGACACAATGAAGGGCAAGCTCGGGGAAGGGTAACTGGTCCTCCCCAGGACCATGACTTCCATTTTCCTTCATGTAGTCACTACAGGCCTAGCTGCAGCCTCATCTGTCAGGAGTCCCCATTGTGAAGCTCAAGGACTAAGACCAAGGGCAGCTTGGAAATTTTCTGCTCTCTGGAGTATGCTAGGGGAGCTATAAGAAGTCAGGCAGGGTGTGTCTGTCCTTCCTGAATCTGTAGATCTGCTCTCTCAGGACAACAGCAAAGTGAAACAGAGGCGGTACTTTCTGCTGCCTGTTTCTCTGTCTTGGGGCCTTGCAAAAAAAAAAAAAAAGTGCTGTCCCTTAGCAAGCATGTTCATGGACCAAAGGATTACAAGTTGATATATCCCAGAGACACTTGCAAATCAGTGTTTTCTGTGGCTCCATTCACAATAGGTGTTATGGAGCCAACCCAAGCACCAGAAGAATGAGGAGGGAAAATATAGTATGTCTACACAGTGGAATCTTCTTTCAGCCATAAACAAGAAATTATAGCATCTTTAGGAAAATGGATGCAACTGCAGACAATCGTATTAAGTGAATTAAGCCAATTTCAGAAAGACAAGTATTGTATTCATTCTTACTTGGGATTCCTACGATTTATATAGATACATAAAATAATGCAGATATATATGATGGGACAGTAGAAGTGAAGCTGTCTAGGGGACAAGGGAATAGGAGGAGTGGTGAGGTGAGCAATGCAGGAAGGATGGTGGGGGATAAAGTCAATACACCATATGCTCGTACAATAAGGAAGAATAAAACCAAAACTTTTGTAAATGCTTATGGCATTGGTTTAACCTTCGCAATGCTGTGTGACCCTTTAATGCAGTCCCTCATGCTGTGGTGACCCCCAACCATAACATTATTTCATTGCTAATTAATTACTATAATTTTTCTACTGTCATGAATGGTAACATAAATATCTGATATGCATAATATCTGTTATTCGACTCCCCAAGAAGTCACTACTCACAAGTTGAGAACCGCTGGCTTGCTTGTGGGAATACTGGGTTATAATTTGCGGCTTAGAAACCGCACCTTTCCATACACACAGGAAAGTTTTCTGTCTTTGGAATTTATTCTAACGCATAGCATGAAGTCTCTCTCCCAAACCAATGTTTAGTGACAATAGTTACACCAGATGCTCACCCACTGGTCACTGTACATCCTGCTGCAGCTGGTGTATATTCCAGTAAGGCACGGGATACGAAGCCTGAGAAAGAGAGAAGGATGGAGAGGAGACAGAGGAGAGAGAAGAAAGACAGCACAGAGGCTGGCGAGGAAGAAAAGACAAAGAGACCGACTGGCAGAGCGATTGAAAGGCTGAGCATCGAATGCAGTGGGGGCAGAAGGGTCAGTAGGAGCAGAGAGGGACAGTAGGCATCCAGCCAGTCCTGAGCAGGAACCTCAGAAGCTCTGAGCCCCAGCTTCCTCATTTGTAAATGGGGACTGCCATTAAAGTACCTAATTAATAGAACCACTCTGACCCCTGAGACGTATTTGCATACAGACTGACTTCGGACAATGCCCGGTACACAATCACCAACTAATGTGAGTTTACCATGTCACTGAAGGGAGAAAGCAGACAGGAAAGGCAGGCAATGAGGATGTTGGAAGTGCAGAGTCTATAGAGCAGAGAGGAGCCCACTTAGAAGCAGCTGCCACCCCTTCTGCCTTCTCCAGCTCTGCCTGTATTTCCCTGCTGTTGCAGCCATGGCTTACATACAAACAGTGGGAAGTGTCAGCTAAACATGGACTTTAGCCACACGCACAATAGGCAGGCAGGAGAGCATTCACACATTCAGTTTGCCGCATAAAAGCTTTTTTTTTCCTACGAGCAACTTTATAGCCCAGGGACTAGACTACAAAAACTATAATACCATTCTTTATTTTATAGAAAAATATAAATCAATACATTTGTGTCTCTTTTATGAGTTTGGGAACCATGACTACAGAGGCAAGCCAGGATCTAGACACCTCCTTTCTTAAACCACGGAGATGGCCAAGATCTCCACTTCCACACTGAGTGGATTTTATAATAAGAAGCCATTTTCGTCCCCGACAGGCTGCCCTTGTGCCTGCCTCTGTGACTTTGAGGTCCTCATTATTGTGGGTTTAAATGAAGGGTGTTCATTCAGGCAGGGATGGGGGGATGCCACCAGGCATCAGAGCTGTTATCGGGTCCTTCTATCAGGCCAAGTGACAGGCGTCCGGAGTGGGAATGCAGAACTCATGGCAGAGACCTCTGGCTGACACCAAAGGTGACCCCCCTCACTCTCAACCTTGAAAGGGATAGTCCCCACTTTATTAAAATGAATTTCGAAAGGGCCGCTCTGACAGCTGCATAATTAAATATTGGAGTGTCAGCGATAATTTATTCCACTTGCATGCGGTGGTCAGGTCCCTTTCACTAGAGGGTCAGCAGACACGGTGACAGAGGCAAGGAGACAAGGGACTCTGGCCCTTTGTCATTTGTGTAGCTGCAGTCCTAAAACTGGAGGCTCAAAAGGAAGGAAAAACTCAAAAGAAACAAAAACAAACCCTCACTTAAATACTTACACACACATAGACACACAGACACACAGACACACAGATATACACATACACAGGCAGACACGCACACAGATACCCACACAAACCACAAACACACAGATACACACACATAGACACAAACACACATACATACATACACACATACATACAGGTAGGCACACACAAATGCACACATATACATAAAGACACGCACACATATATACATAGACATACATACACATATACAGAAAAACACGCATACATATATACATACACACACATATACACACTTATACACACATACAGGTGGGCACACACACACATATATACAAATACACACATATACATACAGACACACACACATACATACATAGACATACACACACACACACACACACACACACTCCATCCCAAACAGAAGTAGAGTATACATGTAGAAGCAGATAGACTGTTTTCATTCACCAGGCAGAACTCTCTAGTTCAAGAATAAGAATAAAAAGTGTCCAGCGCACACACCTCTCGCCCGTATTTACATCAGATTACCCAGATGCCACAGATTTTCCCTAAGTCTCAGACATTCCACAAGCACCTCCCCTCAGGTGGTATAGGTAACCAAGGCCATCCTGGATGAAAGGGGCGTAGGGCATCCCTGGATTGAACTTTCTCTGTAGTAGCTCTAAAGCTAAAGACTTCACTCTAGCTCAAACTCTCCACCCCTGCCTCATGGGCCATCATAACGGGGTCGAGTTCACATGTGGGTGCCTGTATTATGGAGAGACAGCTGCCTGTTTAAGCAGGTCTCCTGTAAACAGCATGACTTTCAGAGTCAGACTTTGGATCTTTTCTTATGATTAATACAACTAAGCCCCTTCCCCCCGCAGCCAGAGGCACACTGCTTCCTAAATGCCTATAAATACTATGAAAACAGAGCCAGAGCGAGTTCAGAGTTCAGCCCAGACCCTTTTACACATTTATTCTTTGCAGTGTCGGTGGTTTGCTTTGTTTCATTCTGGCTGGGGAACAGTTGAGTTCGGTTCCTTCTCCAGCCGCTCGGAAGCAATGACTTAGTGGCTCCTGGGGTTCACTGTCTGTAAGGCTGTGCCCACAGCAGTTCCACACAGAAGCACTGTGTTGGAGCACAGTCTATCATTTCTTATTTGACCCTGCCCTGTTTACTCCGGCAGGGTACAAGTGCCAGCCAAGCTCCGTTAGTCAGTGTATTACTTTGTCACAGGCTGGCTTGGCCACTCCGAGGCAGGCTGAACAAATTACATCTCTCAGTCGGTCGACGAACCAGTAACAGAGTTACAACTCAGTCTAAACACCGGTCCTTCTTCCGTTACCTTCATAACCAAGGTCATACTAATCAACTCAATTACCAGCTCTCTTGGACATTTCCATAATGTCTTCTGCTAGTTGCTCTCCTGTGAAAATTTCTGGGTCTAAGCAAATTAATGCCATTTTTATAACTGTCTACATTTCAGGGACATCGACCTCCTTTGGAGAGACGGCCTCCACAGATGCTCAAAGGAGCATGGCTTCCCAGGATACTATGGAGGTGCACGGGGGATTTCTGGAGAACAGTCTTCCTCCGTGTTGATGACACAAACAAATCAACTTACTTTTAGGAAAATACATTATTGCAAACACATTGATAAGAGTTCCCTTCTGGAAGTGGGGTGCTATGTCCCCTCCCCACCTCCTTCCTCCACTTCACTCTTGATCGTAGCAAGCCGAGCATTTCAGCTTGCACTGTTTCAGCCCTGAACTTCACGAGATCAAGAGGACGGAATTTCACGATCCCCTCCCCATTGTGTTTTACGTCCTTATTTGTTCGTCTGTACGATTTGTTTCTTTCCTACCCCATCTCCCTCTGGGTCCCCTTCCCTTTGTTATAGAAATGCCAGGTGACACAGGCCATTCTGGTTTTCACCGAGGGTTCAGAATCACACAATATGAGCAGTAGTCCACATCTTCAGAAGTCTCTTTATTCAAACTACTGGGTATTCTGTGCCTTGAAGATGTCAGATTGGCATGCCGGTTAACTGAAGTTCTGTAATGAAAAGAAACATACCCATTTAAAAACCAGTGACCTACCAAGGCAGGTGGTACCAGCTGACCTCTGGTATCTCTGACCTTTCACCTCCAGTGATGTTCATGCTATTAAACAGAAAGAAAAATGAGGTGCGCTGCCACATGCCTGGAATCCCATCCCTTGAGAGATGGAAGCAGGAGGATCAGAATTTCAAGGTCATCCTTAGCTACAGGATGAGTCTGAAGACCTTGGGCAACGTGAAACCATGGGTCACACGTGCTTATAGTTAGTCAGTTCAGTGAATAAATTACTTTTGCCATATGTTCATTCTTTTTTTTTTTAAAAAAAAAAAAAGATTTTATTTTTATTTATGTTTCTATGTGTGCCTGTGTGTGAGTTTGTGCACAGGTGTGCAGGTATCGATTGAAGGCAGAAGAGGGTCTCCACAGATTCCTTGGAGTGGGAGTTGTAAGTGGTTGTGTGTGCTCTGCCCTGTGGCAGTGCTGAAAACCAAACTGGTCATGTGAAGGAATGAATAACAAGGACTCTGAACCACTGAGCCATATCTTCAACACTATGTTCATTCTTTAATGAATTTGGTGTTGTTTTGTTTTCTCTTAAAAAAAAAAAAAACTCTTTAGCTAAGTACAGAATATAGACTAAATTCAACTTGATTGAAATATTTTATTTTAAAAAAGGAAGTTATGCCTCGAACATGACCAGGCGCTGACAGTTCTACTTCCACGTGTCTACTGATAACCCCACTGTTCCTTACCATCTCTCCTGTGATCAGTAGCTTCTCCTAAGGGCATTGACCTTGATGGGAAGTGCATGATAGTGGCAGGAGAGGGAGGTGGTCTGTGTACATGTGTGCCTGGCTTGAGCTAACCACCTTGCTTCTGATGTCAAACTTCTCATGGGCTCTGCTTGGGCTCATTCTCAACATCTTAAACTAAGATGCAATGGAAAGCTGGCCGCCTGTGTCATCGTCTGAGTTACTGAAGCCCAATGAGGCAGGGGTGAGATTCAAACTCAGACTACAATGATTTCAAACCCCCTGTGTTTGTGAGCAAGGCTATACACAGATGCAGTCCTAATAGTAGGGGAGTCCAGGGCAGGAAGACTTACCTTTTCGGCCACTCTGGGCTGCATAACTAGACCCTGCTCCACCTCCTCTTGTAGCAAACAGACAAACAGACAAGCAAAAACACTTGTGGGTTTTCGTTATCTTTTCTATACATTTTAATTGATTCGGAATTTACATGGCACGGTTGTTTTAAAGTACACAGTTCAGAGGCATTTAATGAATGCAAAGGTTCTGGGTCTTCAACCCTATTACCATTCCAGAAAGAAACACTTCATGCCCATTACGAAATTATTCTCCTTTCTCCAAGGCCTCACAGATCCCCTGTTCCGGACATAATGGGTAGCATGAACTATGGGGCTGTGTCTAGTTTCATTTGGTCAGCATAATGTTTTGCAGATTCACTTAAAAGGCAGGTATTAGAACTTCATTTTTCTTTAAGGCCGACTAATATTCCAGTGATTGGATGTACCACATTTGATTATCTCTGTATCCAATGATGGATAGTTTGTTTGCCCCCCCCCCTCATGGTTTTGGGCTATCCTGAATGACACTGCTGTAAACACTCCTCAACAAGTTTCTGTTTGGACCTGCATTTTTGTTTCTCTTGGGAATACACCTGCTATAGAATTTCTGAATCCTAGGTTAGCTCTACACTTCACTTCCCGAGAAGCTGCCAAACCTCTCTCCTGACTGGCTAAACAGTTTTACACAAAGCCTCGATCCTTGATACTCTTCTGTATTTTGTAGGCACTAGACTTGTTATGTTCATTTCTGCAGGTTGAGGAGAGTCACTTCAGTAGCTATAATCAAACCCCAGGGACCTGCTCACCATGCATGTGCCTCTGCAAACAAAACAGCCACAGGCATCTCTAGTCCATGTTACTTCAGGCTCTCCC
The DNA here is from genome assembly GCA_019843965.1 of Rhynchomys soricoides. Taxonomy (NCBI): domain Eukaryota; kingdom Metazoa; phylum Chordata; class Mammalia; order Rodentia; family Muridae; genus Rhynchomys; species Rhynchomys soricoides. Next base: position 5,256,276 of record JADRCH010000090.1, read on the forward strand.
ATCCCTGCCCACCCTACTCACACTCCACAGTGCTCGGCAGTGGAGGATATAGCCTTGAAAAGTGGAAGGGAGGTAGGGAATGATAATTACTATCTGGTACTGGCTGGATTTCCCCTTAGTGCTGGGGCACAGGAAGTCCCTCCCACTGTGCGGAAGAGGAAGCTGATTCCTACCACTCATTCAGCTTTCCCACTGTTCCAGGATTTGCTCCCATCCCAGATGAGCCCAGGGTCAGCCTCCCCATCCCACTGTCTACACCTTAACATTTTACAAAACCGTGTCTGTGAAGCAACCCTTTAAAAAGGGAAAATTTTTCATTCTATAGACTACCAGGCTTTGAAAGGCTACTGCCTATAAAGGTTGTGATCTGGGCAATGGAGCTGACTTGCTGGGTAAAGTAGGCTGAACCCTGAGGACCTGGGTATGATCCCTAAAACCCACAGCACTGGGGAGGTGAAGAGGAGAGGAGCCTGAGGCTTGCTGGCTAGCCAGCCTAGCCTGCTTGGTGATTTCCATGCTAATAGGAGATGCTGTCTCAAATATAAGGTACAAAGTTGCCGAGGGCAATTAAACCTGAGACTGACCCTTAACCTCCACACCCATGTGCATGTAAATGCATATCCAGCCATGTACACTTGCACCAAGCACACATTCCTGAATACACACACACACACACACACACACACACACACACATCTAGGTACACATCTATACACACCTACAAATACATACACAAAAAGTACACATGCATACACACACCCTCCAAACACACATCTACACATACATACATACATACATATGTGACTGCATACATATCTACACACACACACACACACACCCCACATGCACGCACACGCATATGTGCACTCCTAATGCCAGAATTTGGAGACTGTAAGTGATCCAGAAGTGCTATGCATGTGTATGGACAAGACATGAACTTAACCATGTAGTAAACACGATCCCATTTAACCTTCACCTTACTACCCAAAGTTCAGAGCCCCATGGCTCAGAAGAGGAAGCTGAGACACAGGTATTAAATAACACATGTGAGATATCCTGAAAGCTGTAGACTCCCTTGACTCTATAGACTACAGTCTGATCCCAGCACATCAAATGTGATACTTGTTACTTGCCAGGCAGCACAGAATTCATAAGGCTAGGCCTTTAAAGGCCTGTGACGGCAGGAGGTGTGGGGATTGTACAGAAAAGAGACTACCTTTTCCAACTCCATTTAAAACTACGGAACACAGACAAACTTAATGCTTGAGCCCCAAAGCTGGATCATTGAGTAAAGAGTTTAGCATGCAAGCGTGAGGACCCAAGTTCAAATCCCCAGGAACCCTGTAAAAGCCAAATGTGGTAGCACGTGTTTGTAATCCCAGTTCCAATGGGAAGTAGAGGTATCCTCAGTGGTGCCCAACAAAGATACTGTGCCGAACAGATTGGAAGACAAGGATTGACCCCTGGAGGCCTTTTGACTTTCACATTCGTGCTGTGGCATTTAGACTACTCCCTTCCCCCCCCTCCCCCACACACTTTGCAGTGATTCCCAGAACCTGAACCTGCAGGGGATCACCAAACACCATTGTTTGTTGCCACTGCTCTTCCTCCTCCTCTCCCTCCCCCTCCCCCTCCTCTACCCCCACTTCCTCATTCTGTCCCTCCTTCTGCTTTTGACACATAGTCTTACTATATGATCCCGGCTGGCCTAGAACTTGCTTTGTGGATCAGGCTGGCCTCAAGCTTGTTGAGAGCCTCCCATCTCTGCCTCCCTAAGGAGTGCTCAGATTAAGGGTATCCGTTCTTGGGATTCATAACAGCTAGGCCTGCAAGCTCCTCTTTTATTTCCTTTTACCACCCCTGGCTGTCCTCAGAAACCAAGGAGCCAGGCCAGAAGCAAACTGTGAGGAGAAAAATCTGAAGTGTGTCTTGCCCGAATTATATATACATCTGAACAATGAGGTGTCAATCTGTCCAAGAATGCATGCAAATGGGTGTGGACCTGCTGAACAGGTGGCTGGAAAGACCCCACTTGTGGGAAAGAGACCTGGTCTGAGTACAGGTGCCCTGATAGAAATTGCCTTGCCTTCTGGACCCTCTCCCTGGCTATAAACTGTGGGAAGGGCCTAGATGTCACTGCTGTCTTCCTGGGGATGCCTTAGAGCTGGCCTGGTGAGCATTTGGAACTAGGAATACAGATGAGGGAAATCCTTCTGCCTCCTGCACAGAGATCCAAAACAGCTCTATTGAGCAGTATTCCAACGTGGTACTCACTCCCAGAGCCGTGCATTATCAGAAACAGGGACTCTCTTCCTAAAGGAGATATGAGAATGAGATCTGATAAGTAGAATCTCCTGTGATCCCTGCCCCTCCCCACCCCCACCCCCAACGGCAGGTAGTTTTAGTTAGCCCTTTGTCCTTCAGTTACTCAATCCAACCATGGGTTCCCAGTGGGAGCAATTCTCTGCTGAATGGCATGTTTCCTTCACACATTTTCCCAACCAGTGTTAGTTCATCCTGACATTCTTATTTCCATTTTTATTCACCGTAAACCAGAGACACAGGGAACCAGAGAGGTCGTGCGATTTGCCAAAAGTCATCCAGCTAACAAATGATAAAGATAGAAGTAGACCCAGAACTGGTTGCAGGAGTGCCCCACTCCTCCGCCTTCCTGATATATTTCTTTGGGAGGGATGTTGTATCGTACAACTGAACGGACATGACCACTTAACTTTATCTGCAGATGAAAATGGTACCAGCCTCCTAAGTCAGTGAGCCCCTATTCATTCTCTAAATAAATGTCAGATTAAGAAAATGTAATCTGACCATGAATCACTCCCTCAAAGGATTGCGCGATTTCCATTCTAGAAGATAATTTTTTCTTAGAAAAATCAAATAGAAAACCGGAAGCCAGTTATCACGGTCAAGAATTTCTTCTTCCTTTACGGGAAAAGATCTCCTTACGGCTTTGCAAGCTCATTTGAGGAGGTGTTTTTTGTTGTTTTTGTTTTTGCTTTTCTTTTTTTTTCTTTAAGTTTCTTTCAAAATTTAGAAGAACAATTTATATTACTGTAATTTGCAAGGTCATCCCTTTTCTTCCTTCTCCTCCCCCCTCCTCCCCCTCCTCCCCTCTCCTCCTCCTTTCTCTTCTCCTCCTCCTCCTCTTCTCCTCCCCCTCCTCCTCCCTCCTCCTCTTCTTCTCCTCTCCCTCCTCCTCCTCTTCTTCTCCTCCTCCCTCCTCCTCCTCTTTTCCTCCCCCTCCTCCTCCCTCCTCCTCCTCTTCTCCTCTCCCTCCCCTCTCCCTCCCCTCCTCCTCCCCTCTTCCTTCCCCTTCTCCTCCTCCTTCCTCCTCCTTCCTCCTCCTCCCTCCTCCTCCCTCCTCCTCCTCCTCCCTCCTCCTCCTAATGTAAGAAGGAAATAAAGCTTTTGAGTCATAGGAAAGGCAAGATGGCTGTAATTCGTCATTGGCCTGGGCCAAGGTTTTGTGAAATTCTGTGGGTTGACGGTTATTCAGGCCCTACCTACAGACTGTAAATACATTGACTTATTTAAATATTTCCCCATGTGCACTCCCTAATTTCCAAAAAAAAACCCAAGTGAGATGTTAGGAAATGTTTCTGGGAAAAAGCGAAGAGACTAGTCAGCGTGGGGAAGTAAAGTGGAAGAGGAAGTAGGCTGTAGTAAGTTCAAGGACAGTTTATTTGCCGACCAAGGGTCCAGCACCTAGAGAGTAAGAGCTATGGAGGTCACAGACTAACGGGGGAGACACCGACAGCTAGTGACAACCCTCGGTTTGTGTGCCTGCAAATGATGCCGGAACACCCCCCCCTGCCCCCCAGGGAGGGTCTGAGTTCAGTAAGGGCTTTTACTTCTGGGGCACATCTAATAATATGACCATCCATTCTTTAAATAGCATAGCACTGTTATTTATATTCTCATTCTGAGCAAGTGTAATGACTACACTTACCACGGTTGCCCGTTTCCTATAAAAGACAATGGTTATCATTATTCTACCTGGGATTTTATTTTTTTGACTTTCTAAAACATTTTATTTTTAAATTATGTGGGGTGGAGGTAGGGCTACCTACAGTGTGCATTTGAGAGCAGGTTCTTTCAGAGGCTAGAGACAATGGACCCCAGGATCTGGAGTTCCAACTGGTTAAGAGCTGCTCATTATAGGTGCTGGGAGCCAATCTTGAGTCCTCTGCAAGAGCAGCATGTGCTTTTAACCACGGAGCCACCTGTCCTGTCCCCAAATTGTTTCCTTTGCTTTGCTTTCATTGGCTTGTTTGGTTGATTGATTTTCTTTTTACATGTCTGTTGTTCTTTTTCTCCTCATTTAAATTTAATTTGCTCTTTCAGCCAGGGGACATCCATTGTACCATGTAGACCCTCATTCTACGTCATGTGGTAACACACATTTAGTTTTGTGTTTTGTTTTCCCTAATCTTTTATCAATGTGGCCCCTGACCTGACCGCAGATGCTCTGACCACGAGTGCTGTGCTGACGCATGCTCAGTTGCTGTCAATCAAGTCACTGGAGGGAAGCAGATCCTTTAATTGTACACATCAGTCTTCTAGTGCTGCATTGCTTTGCTTTCTACCAGCCAATCTTCAATCTCCACCCATATCAAAAGCACTTTACTGTAGAAAACAGTAAGTTTATGTTCTCTCTTTTTCTCTCTCTCTCTCTGCTGCTGCTGCTGCTGCTGTTTTGTTGTTTTGTCTTCTAATGTCTTGACAGCAGAACCAATCTTCAAAATCATATATATATATATATACATACATACATACCGAAGCAAATTCAATCACAGAAGCTTTTAAAAATCCAAAAGTCCCAGGAAGCTAATTCATGCGCCCTTTTAAAAGGGCTTCCTGCATTGCAATATACACATGGGCTTGGGTTAAATGCAGCTGGCAGCCTGCCAGGCATCAGGCAGGTCATCCTGGCTCTTAGGAACCTGCAGAAGCCTGTGGAGGCAGGGCAAGCCGGGACCCTTCCCTGTACCAGCAAGTGACTGCGCTTGTTGCCAGCTTAGTAGGTGGAAGCAGCCAGTGTTCCCGTGGTGTCTTTCATGCCCCGCTAACTAGCTAACTTCTCTCATTGCCTTGATGGTGTCGCCTTTTGTTCGTTCCTCACCTAACATTAAACCCTGAGAGAGAAGGAACTGAATATATCTCAGAGCCCTGCCTGGTCCTTGGCACTTGGAGGTGCCTAGAGTCTGCAGGTGCTGTGGTATAGAGACACTGGCTTCAGAGACATGGTTTGGAAGGAATTCACACATATCCCAAAACCTCTATGCTACAAGGCTTTATATTTCTAAAGCAGGCATAGTGGCATAAGCCTATGATCCCTGCACTCTAGAGGCTGAGGCAGGGGTATTACCTCTAGCCAGCTTGGGGCTACACAGTGAAACTCAGTGTCACACACACACACACACACACACACACACACACACACACTTTGTATATCTGCTCTAGACTGCGAAAGCCACTGAGGGTAGACATTACCCATCCAAAATTAGTCTGCCTAGTAAAAAGAAGTGTCTAGGTCAGAGTACCTCTGTCCCATCTGCTCCTCACAAATGACTGTATGTCCTGAGGCAAGGCTATCTACTCTGGAAGGTCCTGCAGAAACTTCTTTTTAAAACTCTGTTGTTACTGGGGGGAAGGGGTGGCACATATGCCACGGTATACATGTAGAGGTCAGAGAACAACTCTTAGGAATCAGTTCACTTCTTTCGCCATAGATTCTGGTGACAGAACTCAGATAATAAGGCTCACATTGATCACCTTTACCTGATGAGTCATCTCTACTACTCATGTGGGATGTCTTTAGAGACTCTGCTGTCTCCCTCCTGGAATTGAAGTCTCATTCCCAATGGATTATGAGAAATGGTTCCCATTCCTTCTCTCTCTCTCTCTCTCTCTCTCTCTCTCTCTCTCTCTCTCTCTCT
>JADRCH010000090.1:5262242-5290014 GCA_019843965.1 Rhynchomys soricoides
TCTCTCTCTCTCTCTCTCTCTCTCTCTCTCTCTCTCTCTCTCTCTCTGTAGGACATAGAAATATAAAATTGTTACAAATGCTTTGCTGATTTCATCTCTTTACATTGTAAAGACAGCCAGGATTCTTTTCCAGAAAAATCTTCCCTGGCATAAAATACCATGTTAATCACATTTGACACACATGCTTGTTGATGTGGCCAAGGCCCTGTCCTTACATCTTAGTCAGTGTAGAACAAACCTTGTCAGTACATCCTGTACCATCTGCTCCCCTCCTGGCCCTCCTGGAAGCTATGGGAGTGGCCCATTCCAGATGCAAAGACCATTCTCTAACTACTTTAGAAACATGGAATGCTTGGCGTGCTTTGGGCACCATGGAGGAGCTCAGGGATGTCTGACTGTTGGGATGGTCCACACCAGCCTTCTCACCCATCCTCGCACTGGAAGCAAAGGAATTTAATGGAGTGAGACTTGGGTAAGAGAAAGAGAAAGAAGACTTCTGCACAGAGAACAGAATGTTAGTGGCAGTCCATGGAGATCTCCTAGAGAGACTCGTTCATTCAGTCTTCATGACAACAAGAGGCCATACCTCATGGATATCCACAGTCAAAAACCACAGGGGGGAATATCATGTCTCCTACAAAACAGAATCCTTCTCTATAATTGTTTTTAAAAACAATTGTAAAATCAGCTTGAAGGGTCAGTGGCAGGTTGGTGTATCTACCCGATGGAATTATTTATGCATTCACTAAAATAAAATGCCCATTGAGAAAAATACACACAACAAAAAATGTTGGCTGTCAAAAGTGGGATTCAAAATAAAATCTATCATCTGAGTAGAAACAGATGAAAAGGCCAGCTCAATCTGTCTATTGAGTTCCAGGGCAGCATGGGTCACAAACAACAATAAAATAACACAAACAAACAAACAAACAAAAGAGAAAGAGATCAGAGGAGACACGAGAGAGAAGAGAGGGGGCTGTGATCCTTTGTCTATGTCTGAGGGGTATTTGTTTGGTTTTTACTTTTCAAAGTATTTCATGTATTTCACTGGCTATTCTGATTTTTAATGCCTCACCAGGAAAATCTTATGGAAACTGTCAGGATACCATATTTTTAGGTTAGGCTATGTAATGGTTCGAGAATACTTGCATGTAGCCAGAATGTTTTTTTTTTTTTTTTAACTTGTTTTAAAGGGGTTTCCAGTCTCATGAGTTTGTAGCAGGAGAGGTCATGAGGCGGTGCATTTGATGAGATGCCCATCTGGAGCTGTGGTTCATAGGCAAAGCAAATTTCTTCAGCTCAGCCTCCTGCCAGATGCCTCTGGCTCATCAAGACTGTGTACATCTCTCCATTGCCTCAGCTGCCAAATGGTAACTGGGAAATTGTGTGTCCCACCCAGAAACACAGTTAATGCCTGGCCCAGAGAAGCACAACACATTCCTCAAGATTAAAAGTAGACTGTGGAGAGGTCTTGGTGGAGAAATGCTTTCTATGCAAGTGTGAGGACTTGGGTTCAATCCCTGGAACCCACATAAAAAAACTGGACGTAACTGTGCACCTGTTATCCCAGCACTAGGTGGATGGAGACAGGAGAATTCTCAGGACTCACTGGCCAGCCAATCTAACCAAATTGGTAAGCTCCAGGTTCAGTGACCGACCTTGTCTCAAAAGACAAGGTGGAGAGTGATTGAGGGAAACTCCCAGCATGCACCTCTGGTCTCTACAGGAGCACATGCAAGCATGCACATTTGAGCACGCGCACATACACACACACACACACACACACACATTATTATTAACATACACAAATATACTAATATTAACACACACACCAGACTGATGTCGGTTGAGTTTCTTCTTTCAGACAAGGAATGAAGGCAAAGTAAAGCATGGATGTGGTATTTTACAACATTTTTTGCACTGAGGAGAAATACATTTGATAGCTTTACCAGAAAACATCATGCTAATTAAGAAGACTATAAAGAAAATGGTGGAGTAGCTTCTATTGAGCCTTTACTAGGTGCCATTTTGTATAAGTGCTTCTAGTTTGCATAATTTATCCCATGTAATGTTAGCATTAATCACCAGTGACTGAGAACTCTTTCACCTGGGTCTGTCTGATGTCACCTTGGAGACCTCTTCTCTCTCTCCATACTGCTTCTTGTTAACCCCTAACCTTTGCCACCTACTGCTCTCTGAGAATGTCTACACCCCCATACTCACTTCAGAAATTGGGAAGTCCCAGGGAGTCCAACTATAACCTAGTCGGGATTGGTCCGTCCACTTTGACTCAATCACTCGCTCTCATTTTTACTATGCTTTCCTCTTTCTGCCAAAATAAAATGAAAGTGTTAGAGACGGGCTACCATGCTAAGTAAAAAAGACATTGCTGCCTTCACTATGAAGCCCAGATCCTCCTCTACAGACCAAAGGGGAACATTTCCCATACCGCACAGATCTAAGATTTCTTTCTGTGTGGGTTTTATTTTTATTTTGATTGGGTTTTGCCTACGTTTCTCAGTAGCCACCAAGTCAGCCACGAAGCTGTGGTTCTGGGCAGCCTGAGCCTCTTCTTCATGACAAACAGACTATTTTCAGCTCCACAGGCTTGAGCCCATAGACAGCTCAACAGCCTTTGATTTGGTCGTCAGTCCTGGGAGGAAGTGTCTTAAGGGGATAGAAATCTCCGTACTCAGGATCCATGGCTTTCTGTGGACCACATCTGACCCAGCTGTGGCTCCCACCCCGGAAGGAAATACATTGATCTTGAAGCTGGTTACCGGTTCTGCTTCCAGCACTCTTTCATAGTCCCGCCATGGTGGCTTCCGGTGAACCTCTTCAGAGTCACCCCTCCCTCCCGCAGATCCTGCTGCCAATCCGCGTTCTTCCACATGTCTGAGCCTCTTGCGGTACTGTGACTTCTACATGAGTTCCTTTTGCAAATGTCTGCGAAATGAAAGAGAAATGCCACCTTTTTCATGGAACTGTCCTAGGACTCCATAATACAGTGGTGGATTTTCATCCTGTCTCCATAACTCAACAAGAGATCCCAACTTTAGTATTGAATGACACTTTTAAAAAAAAGATGTATTGAATTTTTAAATTTATGTGTATGAATGTTCAAGAGGGGTGTGGGCGTGTGTGTGTGTGTGTGTGCATGTGTGTGTGTGTTTGCTCACCTATGTGTGGGTACCCGTGCAGGTCAGAAGAGGGTATCTGAAATCCCCTGGACTTGGAGTTATAGATGGTCGTAAGCCTCCCAGTGTGGACTTTGGGCACCAAACTCGGTGGGAAAGCACAGAAAGTCCTCTTAACTTACTGAGCCACCTCTCCAGCCCTTCAAAGGACTCTCACTGGAACTGTTTGCTCATCTGCACAGTACTGTATCAGGATGGCTGAGACTGCTCTAACAGGTAGCCTCCAAAAAGCCTTTATAACGCAACCACCAGGGGCTGCATTTCTTTTTTTCCCTGCACACCAAAAGTCTGAGCTGGTACCCCGGAAGGTGGGGGCTATGTTCCATGAAGTGACATCAGCTGCCAGGCTGCACTCCGGAAGTAACTTCCTGCTTCCTGTGGACTCTGCATCCCAGCGGCTTGGCTAACACACACCCCCGCCCCCACCCCACCCCCACCCCCGCCCATTACAGTTTTCTCTTCATTTTATGTGTACGGGTGTTTAGCCTACATGTACGAATATGTATCCAGTGCCCAAGGAGGCTGGAAAAGGCTGTCAGATCACCTGGAACTGGGGTTACCAATGGCTGTGAGCTGCCACAGGGATTCTGGGAATCAAATCTCACTTCCCTGGGATGAACAACCAGTGTGCTTAGCTCCCTGAGACATCTCTCCAGTCTTCCCTCCCTTACCAGCCCTAACCACTTTTGGCTGTTGAGAACTGGTCATCTCCCTCTACAAGGCAAGCGGAGTTCAATCTGGCATTCTGCCCAGGAAGAAAAGCAAAAGATTTTACTTTTCTTTTAATGGGAGTGGCTAAGAATACCACAGTGGGCTCCGTGAGGACACCAACTGCTTCCTGCTCCATAGGCTCCCTGCTCTCTGCTAGAAGGTTGAATACCCTATCTGGTCCTCCATATGTGTCTGTGGAATGCCTGAACACCGGAATGTTAGCTTGCTTTTCACTTGCCACCCTGTCATTAAACTTCAAATCAAGCGACAGACCTTTTCCCTCCCTGGCATTGTGGGAAGACCTTCATTTTATGGCTACCCACCAAAACGCCAAGGGCTTTTACGAAGGCAGTGCGATCCCTTCAGCAATATTTCCTCGTCGCACGGTCATGAAACCAGAGCCTTGGCATTTTGCAAGGTGAAAACACCCCAGTGAAGAGTCACTCTGTAATTCTTCTTTATGTTAGAAGTGTATCATCTCCCAGCCATTTCCCGGCCAGCGTGGTCCAGGCCTCGACTTTGGCTCTCCTTCCTGCCGGATACATGCTCTCTCTCTCATCAGTTTCCGTTCCTCCCGCCTAACCCGGACTACAATGAAGAGACGTATAATAAAATCTTTTAATTGTCTTAGCATATGTTGCTTTTATTAGGTAGGCATAATTGCATTCACGGGATCACCTACAGAGTCCTTTCGAATATAAAATTGAAATGGCTTCACACCCTGTGCACAAGTCCTTCGCAGTCACAGTTTTCCCCTTCGCTGCCTCCCGTCCCCCTTTCCCTGCAAAGTTCACATTGAAGTATGAACACGGAGAGGTGGGCTGACACGCGGCGGGTCTTATCAGCCCTCGAGTGCAGCTGTGGCCCAGCCAAAAGAACCACTGTCATTTCTACGCCATTTAGTCCTCTCCTGGCCTCATTGCTTGCTTCCTCTAGGAAGAAATTCTTTCAGAGTACTCTCTTTGTCATTTATTTCCATTTTTTTCCTGTTCTCTCTCCCTGGGCAGGTTTTGATGCTCATTTATCCCAGAGGCAAGGCTTTTTAACACACTTCTGCTGACCTCTGGGGGCCAGGCTCCTCCCAGCGGATGCGGGCTGGTAAAAGCAGAGTGGCAAAGCTTTTATGGTATCTTCTCAGCTCCTTGAAACCCATCTCCCTCCACCTTCCAGCCATCCCATTGCCTCTGACCTCCATCTGTTATTTAAAAGCGGTCAATGATGGAGTAGCAGAGAGGGAGAGAATCAGCTAGAAAGGTGCCACAATTCTCTTTCTCTGGTACCAAGCTCCGTCCATCCGAGATAGTCTGTTAACACCTCCTCTTTACTAAGGATGGGGTCATATTAAACATATCCAGCCTGAATCACTACTGTAGAAGAGACATTGGCTAATTTTTTTTCTGTAACGTCACAGGTACTAAATACTTTAATTCATATGTTCTATGTCAACAAATGTTTAACTCCTGGACTAGAGGGATGGCACAGTGGTTAGGAGCATTCTGTTCTCTTGCTTGCAGCTACAGTTTGGTCCCCAGTACCCATGTGGAACAGCTCATAACGATCTACATCTCCCTTTCCAGGGAATCTGACTCCCTCTTCTGGTTGACACAAGTACTGCACTCATGTGCACATACGTGTACACAGACACACACATAAAAATAATTAAAAACAAAATAAACCTTCAAAACTTTACTCAATTCCCTAGGGTCATTTGGGTTGCTATTACAACATGCTATAAGCTGTGTATCTTATATACAATAGACATTCCAAAGTTCTGGACCTTAAATGTCCAAGCTTAAGGGCTGAGCAGATTCACAGGCAAGGGCCCATCCCCTGGTTCACAAATGGTACTGTCTCACTTTGGTATCTTTTGGTGGCAGAGGATAAGGAAGCCTTTGTTGACAAGGACACTAATCTCATTGAAGAGGGCCCCACACTCACAGTCTAACTGCCATCCACCAGCCATACCTTTGAATATTATCACATTCAAGGGGAACATTTTTTTCAGTTCATGGGTTTGAGAAAGACACTGACATTCAGACCATAACACCATCATAGCACAGAGAACTACAGGATATGTAAAAATGGCTGACTGTATCTCTTCCTAAAAACAGAAACAAAAACAAAACTCAAAAATCCTGTGTTTACTAAAATAAGAAGCAGGTAAGCTTTGGCTTCCGGGACTTATTTAGCTCACCAATTTTAAATCTTAAAACTTCTATTTGTCTTCCAAGAATTCCTAGTCTAGTTTTAAATAACTCTAACTCTCTAAAGGCATAAGGGCACATATAGAAATGTTCCGTTTGCAAGGTAGAATATTATTAGCAGATAAAACCTCAGGCGACTGCATTCCCAGCTGCATTTTCCTTCTTTGCTTTCTTCCTTTTGGATCACGGAAATTCATTTTGAAAAAAAAAAAATATATCTTGAACCCTTTCACTCAAAACATTACTTTATGCCACCTCACAGAGCTATTTAGAAATGTGAATGTTGTCACTTCCCATTTCCTATGCAGAATTCTCTAAGGAAATTTGGATATCTGTGTTCCTGAGGGGTGCCACCAGTAGGAAGAGGAATGAGTCTCCCATCTTAAAGCCACCACTCTATCTCCAGGTCCCCTGAGTCTGGCTGAGGGCCAGGGTCTAATGGACTGCTGAGGGCGTGTGTGGGAAGCCCCAAAAATTAACAGTCTCACTGAGTAACCTGGAGAAAAGTGTCACATCCCCAAAGTAGACAGATTAAACTCAAGAGATACACAACAACTTGTCTAAAGGCCAAGGAAGCATGCTTACCTGGATCTGACCAGGGTCAGGTGAATGTTATATATCCAAACCCTTGACAGCATCCCTCCATCTTTGTGGTTTAACTGAAGCCAAGTATGACAGCTAATATTAGATAATCACTTTTGATCCAGATACCCTTCCCAGCCCCCTCTACCTCTCAACAGTAACATTAGCCCAGGATGGGATGTGAGTTGGCAGTGTGTGAAATGAGACCCAGTAGTCACAAGGAGAAGCCCAGACATGTGATCCCGTGTGTTCATTCTGTTGCCTTCAGCCTGGCTAAAAGGAAGATGGCCCCAAGGTCACCCTCAAATCAGAGTGTTGGAATACCCACACCTCTGGGTCCTTCAACGGTGGGACCTGCTGAGCTTCTGTTTCAGTGCCAAGGCATTCTAAGTCTATGACCTGGACCTTCTTTGGCATTCAGGGGTGTCTATGTAACCATGTTAAGTCACTCAGAAAGACCTGTGAATGGGAAAGGGCCAGAAACTCCCAATTCTGGTGATGCAGGCTCTTACAGTTCTGTTCTTGAGTGTGTGGAAAGGGCAGTCAGACATCCTATCATCCTAGCCAAATGGGGTTATCTTATAAACTTGCTTTGAATTGGCTCAGAAGTACATATCTGCCCAAGGTCACACAGGCAGTGAAGCAGGCCCAGGTTAAGAGTTCATGTTTTGAGGATCTTAGAGTAGGTTTATTGCCCTCCTTCACATCGCCCCTTAGAGGATGATTGTTGTCTTTTGGGTTCCGTTGGATTGTTTATTACGACATGGAATTCAGTCATGATATTGGATCTCGTGGGAGGAGGAATGGTCTTCTGCTGTGCTTGAAGAGACTTGGGGAATCTGAACATTTGGGCAAAGAACACACAAAAATAGATGTGAGCAGCTAACCCTAGTTTCCATACAAAGAGGAGAGAAGGAGATCTGGGAGACAGGGAGACAAGGGGAGAGAGAGAGAGAGAGAGAGAGAGAGAGAGAGAGAGAGAGAGAGAGGACAGAGAGACACAGGGAGGCAGAGAGACACACACAGAGAGAGCACATGAGCACAATAATTTATAGATTGGCATTTTTCCTTGGGTCCTTGTAATACTTGTTTATTAGAGATAATTTGCTTAGGCGAACATGATGCAAAAAGTCACGTGAGGAAGGCTTTTATTAGTTGTGTACTGCACGGATCAATAGTAATCTGAATCCTGTAAATCTGCCCTGTTAACAGCTTTATTTCTTCATCAGATATTAATTCCAGAGTGTCCCCCACCCATTACAGAAAGCACATAAGCCATGCAGCACAGCAGTGTGGTTGCTGCTGCCTCTGCAAGCAGGTTAGCTGTGTGTCTTCCTAAGCCTCTGTGTGGATTCTCAGATCAAGGAGAGCAGCAAGGGGTAGGTGGCAAGGGGTGAACATGAATCCAGAACATGGAAGGTGTAGAGACAAAACTGGAAACCATCAATTATCAATTTCATTTATTTGCTTAAATTGCTTATTCATTCGCCCTTACTCTCCTCTCTCTCTCTCTCTCTCTCTCTCTCTCTCTCTCTCTCTCTCTCTCCTTTATCCTCTCCCTCCTTCCCTCTCTCCTCTCTTCCTTCCTGCCTTCCCTCCCTCTCCCATAAGGAAAATTTAGAAAATATAAAAACTAAAAAGAACACACATTAATAAAATAGCCACCACTTCTCTTTACAATGCTAAATGATAAGCAACAGAGCACACAAGGACATTCCACTTAGCTTCCCCATCACATGCATACACATTTCATTACAGTTGAGATCACATTGTTTCTAAAATGTGTTAGGATTTCTACACTGCTGTGTTAATTGTTGAGGACAAAAGCTGAGTCCTAGGAAGAAAAGTTACACTAGTCCCTTTTGCTAAGTGTCAATTATAGACATTTTGCGACCATAGAAATATGCAGGGTATGTATGTATTTGTGTGTGTGTGTGTGTGTGTGTGTGTGAGAGTGAGTGTGTGTTTATGTATGTATGTGGTGTGTAAAAATGCTCTTATTGGTTAAAAATACATATAGTACACTATAGATGAGGTTTTTATTTAATGGTTACATAATGCTTTGTGATACCGAGTGACCCCAATCAAATCAAGCACTCTCTGCCAGTGACTGCTGTTCAGTTTTAGTTTTGCTATTGCTATCGCTTAGGCTCTTAGAAAGACCACAACAGTACAAGTTCTTAGGCATTAGTCCTAATACACTGCTGGTTTTAATTTTGTAAGACAGTTCCTCAACGTACTGTCTGATTTCTGGGTCAAGGGTCAGGTGACATAATTTGGTATCCCGTGTTTTTACTCAGCACACACACAAGTAAGCACTTCTTATTATCAAAAACTCGTTGCAAAGGCTTTGTTTTGTAATTTTTATTGCGTAGCTGTTCCAGAGTTGACTCGATGGTTCCCTTATCACAGCACCTTTGGGCAGCTTCCAGTTCTTTGCTTTTTAAACACAGCTAGGATGAGCCCCTCTCTGTGCAGTTCTTTCTCCTCCTTTGGACTTAGAGGTAGGACTGCTAGCCAGAGGCCACAGAGAGATTGAAAGGTCTTTTAGTCTCAAGATACTGATAATTCCAGGACAGGTTTGGTCAGCAGGTTGTATCTATAGGCATTTATAACTCCTTCCAATGGTGGCATAAACCCTCGGAGTGATTCTGTTTCTTGCTTGTTATTATTATAACGATACTGACACTGAACCTGACCAGAGCCCAGTAGTTGTGATGGTTCATATGGATTGTCAACTTGAGAGGATCTAGAAGGATCTAGGAGACAAACCCCTGAGCACCTTGTAAGGGAGGGAGTTCCCAGTTAGGTAAGAAGACCCACCTGAACTGTGGGCAACACCATTTCCATGGGCTGGAATCCTTGGCCGAACAAAAAGGAGACGGTGAGCTGAGCATCTGTTCATCTCTCCCTGTTTCCTGACTGCGGATGCAAAGTGACTGTCTGCCTGAACCTTTTGCTATTTCCCACCACCACGATGACTCTTAGCCAAAGTGACCCCTTCCTCTCTGAACTTACTTTTGCAGAGATATATTTCTTTTTGATGACAGCAGTTAGAAAAGTAACTAATGGTTTAGTGATCCTACCCACCATCCGCAGGCAGACAGTAGATTCTGCAGGAGACAGATTATATGGAGCAAAAGGGTATGTCAGGGCATCCCTTCATCTCAAGGATGACCTCTGTCCGTTCCAGCCAGCTGGGGGAGATGAGAGTGTTTTCTGGGGGCTGCTAGAAAGCTTTTTAGATTTTTTCCCATCATTTGTCTTAATCTTCTGCTTACAACCCTTGTTTCCCAGCGGAGGCAGGCTTCCTGATTGGCATGGTACGGGTAGAGACTAAAGAGAGGTCTACCACCCTGTGGGGAATTTGGGATCCCAGGATCCTGCTGGTCATCTAGCAAACCAAGACTTCATGTTTGTATAGCTTACCCATCTCCTTTTGCCACCCGTAAATCACCATCTCAGGTTTTGTTGGTTTTTTGTTTTGTTTTGGGTTTTTTTTTTTTGTTTTTTTTTTGCTTCTAACTCCATGTCTGTCTTAAACACATGACATCTTGGTGCACAGGCTCCTCTTGTAAGACCTCAGTGATAATGTAGTGGTTCTCTGCTGGGATCGGAGGGAGAGGAGGGAGGGAAAGTAATTAGCAGGGCTTATTATAATGGGGTTAGCAGGGTTATTCGTGGTTTTAAAGTAGAATAACAGAGTGTTTAAAAGCCAGGATTCTGGAGCCAGGAGGACTGGGTTCAAACCCTGACCCCTCTTCTTTCGAGCTTGTGACCTTGGCCATGTTATTAACCTCTTTATGTCTCTATTTTACTCTAAATATGGGCTAATTATAGTGCCTGGTGCATCATTTTGTTGTGAGGGTAAATGAGTTTCGGTTTCCGAGTTAGTGTGTGTTTGGCGAATAACAAGCATTCTCTCTCTCTCTCTCTCTCTCTCTCTCTCTCTCTCTGTGTGTGTGTGTACAAAATACCCATAGATGGTTGTACTTGTGTTTTCTGTAATCCCAGCTTGGCAAAAGAACTTTTAACAAAAACCTCTAGGCCGGTGCGGATCACAGGAAAGCAGGCTGGAGTTGGGGGTTAGGGGCTTTGGGTGCAGAAGAGCAGATAAAGTTAGATGTATGTGGTATCAGCACATGGAGCCCTTATTTGATGCACATGCTTCAGGAGGAGGGTCATGTGTTCATCTGCTCTGTTGGGGTGGTCCTGTCTAGCTGTCATTGAGAGCACTCCACTGTTGGCCATGGGTACAGGTACAACCAAAGCTAGAAGCCTCCAGACTGACTCCTTCCTAAAAGAGAAGACCCTGGTGTTTCCAAACTGGCCCTATGCACTGCCTGTGGGTGTCCAGAAAGTTGGATTGCCTTTCTTCCCTTGGGAATCTAATGGGGTCACAAAGCTAGGCTGCGTGGTGCAGGTAGTGCCTACAACATCCTAGTCTTGGTCCTTTGTCTTAGAAGGATAGACTAGAAGAAAGTGAAAAATAGAGAGGAAGATGCATGCCATCAGATGTGACATACAGACCATTCTGGTGAGCAGACAGAGGCTGGGATGCAAAGACACTAAGCACATTGTTTCCTCTGTTATAAAATATGTGTTCACTTCTTATGTCTCTGAAATCAGTGTGCTCCCTGTAATCTCTGGGGCCATTTACTGCTCCCTTAATCTTCTTCGGTAGTGCTGAGAGCTTACCTGCCAGCAATCATGGCTGGATGACCACGTTAAGTTGTGAACACTGAGTGTTGTTAATCCTACCCACATAGTCAATGTCATTGATACCTATGTGGGATTTGCCATTTTTAGATCATTTCATAGTCATAACTGTCCACTGAGGAATGTTCTCCTACTGCACGCACTTTACTGATGAGGAAATGGAGCCATACAACATGTAGTCACCTCTTGTGGATCGGAAAGCTGTTGAGAGGGTTCCCTACTAAATTAAGTTTTCCTTTCAGTGGTTCTGATACCTTGTGAATCACAGCTCATTCTTTATACCCCACAAAGCTGGACCAATTTCTGTCTTGGATTGCTTTCTGTTGCTGTAATAAAGACTGTCACCAGACACAATTTGAAGAGGGAAGGGTTTATTTCATCTTATAACTGACAGTTCATCAAGAAGAGAAGTCAGGGCCAGAATCCAGAGTCAGGGACTAATGCAGAGGCCATAGAGGAATGCTGCTTACTGGCTTGCTCCCTATAGTTTGCTCGGTCTGCTTAAGAAAGCAGATTTATATAGCCTGGGTATACTTGCTAAGGAATGGCACCACTCATAGTTGGCTGAGCCCTTCCACACCAACCATGAATCAAGAAAATGACCCCACTGGCTTTCCTACTAGCCAATCTGATGAAGCAATTCCTCAGTGGAGATTCTCTCTTCCCAGATGTTCACGCCAAGCTGACAAAACCCAACCAAGATAATGACAGAGCCAGAATACAGATCAGTATCTTTGTGCTTTTCAAGTCTTTGCTCCTTCCTTTAAGTCCTACTGACTCTGTCACCTTCTCTCGCTGCTGCTCTCATTTATATCCTCTGAGGTCTCCAGAAGGATCACTCCAGAGCCATGCTTTGGTGGCTGTCATGGCTTGGATGTGAGATATCTTGCATGAGCTCACATGGTGTTTAATTTCACTGGGTGAAGTGCATCACTTGGTGGCAAGGCTTAAGGTTTTAAAGCCTGGCCCACTTCCTGTTCATACTGTGTCTTCTGACCATGGACGACACAATGTGACCAGCTGCCTCAAGCTCCAACTTCCATGTCTTCCTCACCATAATGAATAATATCTCTTCACAAATAAACCTTTCCTTTTTTTTCTGTTGCTTATCAGGTATTATTAGGTCGCAGCAGTAAGAGACATCACTAGTACAGTGTTACCACCTCCGCAGGCCTCCTCATCTCCATGACTTTGTCTGTAGGACACTTCTTCACCAGAGCTTTCTCTGGAGGAGGCCAACACAGGCACTGTCAAGGGTTCTCTAGCTGCTGTTGCCAGCAGTCACTGAGAGATCATCTGAATAGACTGGTGAACTCTCCCTTCCCAATGCTACTGCCAGGGGTGTGCATCTTAGATGTGAATCGCTCAAATGCATCGAGGCAGGCCTGAATTAGTTAGGAATCTAGGCAGAAGGAGCAAAAAGAAATGGTTTTCTGCAGAATATCTACCATTCACCTGTTCAGCCAAAGCTTTTCAATATGCCACATATTGGGAAGCAGTAACAATGCAAGATGTATCCAAGCAAGTCTATACGACCAGAGACCTGAAATCAATACGCTTGCTTATAAGAACTATTCAGAACACCAGCCACCATGCCCTGCGTATCCAGTCTTGTTGCACACCGACTAAAGGACATTGGCTAGGCTCTTGCCCGTATAGCTCTTAACATCGATCCCTGACCAGGCTTTACAATTGCAATCCCACAGTGCCAGCCTGTACCTGCTTCTCCTGGGAATCAAGATGGTTCCTCCTCTTGGCTCAACCTCTCAGCACCTTGGTGACTCATCCGACCCTGGGCTTGAACCACCTTTCCCAGAAGAAGAGGAGTCTTGGGAGACAAAGATAGCAGCTAGAAAAGGAGGTACCAAAGGCAGCCAGGGTAGATAACTCCCCCAGCTAATTTCATTCCCATTTCCCATGATCCTGGCAGTGATACAGTTGGCTTTGGCAAGAGGGGGGGTGATGAAAAGTTATCAGTCAAGAAAGCATGAAGGAATGGTTATTTTTGGACAATTGTTGGCTGTAAGAGGCCTTTTTTAAACGTTAACAAATTATGAGGTTAGAACGGTCCCTGGCACTAACATTAATGTTGTTTATAAGAATCAGGAAACACAAAAAAATAATTGACTGGGAGAATGGACTCCCTCCTTCTTGTCTCCTTGCATGCCTAGAAATCTAGAGACGAGAAAACCCACAGATGTAATTTCTTGAACTATTGACCTGTTTGCAAGGCTGAAAGGTAGGAGTCCCTTCCCCTCTGCAAATCAAAGGGATAGTTGGTTATTTTCTTGCATTCAGAATACTTGAGTTCAGAGTTAGTCCTAAATAGCACTGTGCTCTGGTCAAGCCACTGAGTCAGACAGGAAACTCCCCGTATCCCATCAGAAGAGAGGAAATGTCTCTGGGAAACCAACTTCAACCTCATCCAGCTTTAGTGGTGAGCAGCCTGCCCGCCCACCTGACTTATTTATTAGGAGATTAATAAATAGAGATTAGGAGAAAGAGTATTTTAAGATGCACACAGACAGGAGATACCCCTGTATCTGTCTGTCTCTGTTTCTGTCTCTCTGTCTCTGTCTGTCTATCTCTCTCTCTCACATACACACAGAGAGAGAGAGAGAGAGAGAGAGAGAGAGAGAGAGAGAGAGAGATGAGCATAATTAATACACCTAATGTCCTTGAGTTTGTATCCAAAATCTTTCTGAATCCTTCACATGACCTGTATTCCCAGACATGGCCTTGCCTGTGACTCAAGGCATGAGCATTCTGGAATATGCTCAGGACTACACTGACCTATCTGAAGTTGATAAGAAGCTTGGGGCCCACTGAGAATAATTGTAATGCCACTTGGTCCATAGATACTTAGACTGAGAATTACACTCCAGACACATAAGCTGGATGGGCTTAAAGCAGAAACTCATGATCCCAAGTGCTGAAGTCCAAGGTCTAGGCTCTGGCAGGTCCAGACTTCCTCTGAGGTTTCTAGGGAGTTCTTCTGCTTCTTCTGGCTGCTCTTGGTGGTTCTTGGTGCTCCTCTGCCTCTGTGCCCATACAGCATCCTCTGTGTGTGAGTCTCCTCTGCTTTCAAGGACAGCAGTCTTACAGGATCAAGGGTTCATCCTACTCCATGGTGATTTCATCTTAAGTAATTATGTCTACAATCTAATATGATTCTGTCTGTTTTCAAATAACACAACACCCCAAGGCATAAGACTTTTGGTCATGGAAAGTGGTAATGGCAGTACTCTTGCTAACTCTGACAGAACGTTGCCATTTTTGGAAAATCTGACATGTTAAGAAGTGAGGCACTTCCTCTTGTTCATCTGCCCAGCTTCTCTAAAGACCAGGAAACTGAACCGTAAGGAAGTATGATCCACATTCTCACTCCTGGCTTCCTGGTCCTATTTCTCTCCCCTGGGTTGTGTTTTCAGTGAGTTAACATGTTACTGCAGGTTCACCATGTGATTTTCCCCCCAAAATCCAAAGGATGCATGTAGTCTGACAGGTGTTAAAGAATTGTAATGCAATCTCAAAACCAAGTCTGCTGGAGAAAACACAGATCTCAGTGAAAGACAAGTATATTAAGTGCACAGAGCAGAATCTGGAACTCTGCAAAGTCTCTTACATTTGAGTGGGAATGTACGGACTCACATACTCTGAACTCAACTGCCTGGGTTCAAACCCCACTTATTAAGTTGACTCTGGGACAATTCCTTAAATAGGAGGGACTTGCTCTCTCTTCCTTATGGTGGTTAATAACAATGCTCATCATGTAGCTTCATTCATTTGTTTTGTTTTATTTGGGTACTGGGGGGGAGTTTTAGACATGGTTTCATGTAGCCCAAGCAGGTCTAAAAACTTTCTATATCTCCGAGGATAACCAGATCTTTTGCTTCCACATATCATGGAGTTTACATGAAAGCTAATCAAACTTCCTCCAGTGATCCAATGATGTGATTGCTATTAATCATGCTTTGCCATCTCTACCGGTCAGTTTTTACTGACAACTTGACAGGACCTAGATTCACCTGGAAAGGGAGGCTCAATGAGAGATTATCTAGAGCAGGCTGGCCTCTCGTCTTATGTGTCAGGGGTTGTCTTGATTGTTCACTGATGGAGGAAGAACCATTGTGAGTAGCACCATTCCCTAGGCAGGTGGTCCTGAACTGCTTAAGAGGAGAGCTAGCTGAGCATATAATCAGCAAGCCAGTTGACAGCATGGGCACATTCACCTTTGCTCTTGACTGTGAATGTGCTGAGTGAGACCAGCTGTCACAAGCAGTGACTTACGATAAGTAATGGACTATAACCTGGAACTGTAAACCGAATGAACCATTTCCTTTTCTTAAATTGCTTTTATTCAGGGTGTTTTCTCACAGCAACAGAAATGGGGCTAGATCAGTGCTCCAAACATTGATTTCTCAAGCATTTATTGAATACTTCTAGGCACTGAATTTTTCTCTAGTCCCAAAAGACTTTTTCTTTCTTTTATATTACAAAACAATCAAACAAACAAACAAATGACAACAAATGCTACAATGAGTCTGCCTCAGGGTGAATGCTCTTTCTTCATGGGACATGGGCTTCAGGCACAATGAAGTTTACATGACACTTTATCTCTGGATTCAGTGATGCTCTTCAGGTATCAGTCCCCCCCACTTCCTGTATGGCTCTCCATGCTCCGCTGACAGTGATAAAATGCAATACTTCTTTCCTGTACCCTCTCCCTAGCATGCTCGTGCGCACGCGCACACACACAGGGGGAGGGAAGGAAGGGGGGAGAGAGAGAGAGAGAGAGAGAGAGAGAGAGAGAGAGAGAGAGACAGTCCTGAGCTGGAGACAGGAGAAGGGATGAGGATATATACAACAGAGCTGGGTGAAACAATACTGGAAGAATCCCCTTTCCTATCCTCTGTGCAGGAGAGGAAAGGTCTGAGAGGCAGGTGCGTGGTGAGTCCTCCTCTGTGGTTTCAGACACAGCTCAGGAGTTGTGACTGCCACTGCTAAGCACATGTTCCCAGTCGATATGCCCTCTCTCTTTTGGCAATCATATGACTCCTTTTAATTTCTGGATTTCTTTTCGAGATTTCCAGACTTCCTTTCCTGGAGGATATTTGCATGGATACAGGGCACAGCGTGCATTGTCAGAGAAATTACAAATTGCTAATTGAAGCGCCTCTGAGAATCATTTTCCTTTTGTTTTGCTTAATTTTCCACACTTAGGAGATCAAACTTTCAGTTAAATGTTTATACAGCAATTCAGCCCTGGCAAGCCATCTGTTGCCAAGCGGG
Source organism: Rhynchomys soricoides (assembly GCA_019843965.1). NCBI lineage: Eukaryota > Metazoa > Chordata > Mammalia > Rodentia > Muridae > Rhynchomys > Rhynchomys soricoides. The sequence goes on from JADRCH010000090.1 coordinate 5,278,948, forward strand.
ATCTCTAGGATGCACAGTCTCGTGTGCTGGGTTGAGCCTTTCAAATCTCTTTGCACGGAGACAGGATGTTTAACCCATGCCAGCAGATCACCACTTTTATTTCCAAAGCCCCTGCCAAACTCTCATGGATCTCCAGGGGTCACGGAAGGAGAGTGGTATGGGTTGTCCTCGCCCTGCTTAGAGCTCTCACTCCTTGAATCTCCATTTCCATCATGGAGAAGACACTGAGGGGTGCAGGCAGCAACCTTAGCATTAGTGCCCATGCTGCTCATGAACAGCCGAGCTAACACACACTGGAGGGAAAATATTGCTTCTCACAAATGCTCAATAATTATAGTTTTTACTGCATTCAAATCTATATTGTGACACATAGTGGAAAGTCTTCAAAGTCTATGCAGAAGAGTCAGCAGGGACTTGCTAGTGACAATGAAAAATATTACTATACAGAGAAGAAAACTGCATAAACAGGGATACATTGGTAGCAGCTGGGCTCAGGGCTCTGTCTTTGTATGTGTGCACATGCGCACACATTTATGTGTATAAGTGCAGGTACACATGTACCCCAGACGTGTGGATGTCAGAGGATAGGCTCTGGTGTGAGTCCTCATTTTCTACCATGCTGTGAGGTGGGCTCCTGTTGCTATTTTTTCACCGTGTACTCCAAGATAGCCTGCGAGAGAGCTCCTGGGAAAGCTTCTGTCTCTGATACCCATCCAATCTTAAGAGGGTTGAAATTACAGATGCTCGCATTATTGAGGCTGGCTTTTACTTGATTTATATTGGGATATGAACCTGTGTAGCAAGTGCTTTTACCCAGCTCCATGGGGGATTTTCTAGCCAGCATGGCATGTTGACTTCCAGAAGACCTGGATGAACAGGCTACATAGCATATTTCTCAAAGAATATTAATTCGTAGCAGTTCCTCTTCCAATCAAAGGGGCTTGAGATTCTCTTTTCTAAGGGCTGTTGACCAGTGGACATGAAAAGCAGGAGAGGGTGGATCTTCCATCCTATCTCCCTGATTTGCTTGTTTGCATTGAAATCTTTGGAACACAAAATTGTTGCCTTCTTCCCATGAGAAGAGTTAGGGCAACCGTTTTCTGTTTTGAAATTTGTCTGTGCAAAGTGTCTGTTTCCTTCCTTCCTTCCTTCCTTCCTTCCTTCCTTCCTTCCTTCCTTGGTGATTTAACTCCTTATCCATTCCTTAGTTTTGAGATGGAATGGAGTGGGGACAGAGGATATTAACCATTTGAGTCCTTATATGTACTTGTGTTTAAACACTTGGTACTAAACTAGTAACACTGTTTCAGGAAGTTATGGACCCTGCGGAATGTAGAGCCTAGCTGGCTGCCTGAGGTGGGTCACTGTGGGTGAACTTTTGTAGGTATAGTCCAGCTGTGGCTCCAGTCTAAGCTCTCTAGCCATGATGGATGTGAAATACAGTAGTCACATACTCCCACAGGCAGAGCTGCTCCAGCTGTCTTGCCTTCCACATCTTGATGGACCATACCCTTTGAAACAGTGAGCCCAGATACATTTAAGCTGCTTCTGTCCAGGTTTTGTCTCAACAATGAGAAAAGTATCTAATACAAGGGCGACAAAGAAGATGTCCATCCCCCCTGGGAGCATCAAATGCATCACTGTTTTATCTTACATGGAAATGTCTTCATAGCAAAATGTTTTAGATTATTTTTAAAAAAACTAACAATAACTGTCATCAAGTCATTAAACATGGATTCCTGCCTAACGTTTGGATGTGAAGTTTAAAGACTTCACACAGGACTTATTGATGTCTCTGGATGCTCAGCATACAGGGAACTTCCTTCTATAGACAGGTCCAGGAAGCTTCACTGTGTGGGCTTGGAGATACAGCCAAGTAAGTATTGTACTTGCCAAAGGCCCAGCACTGCATAAACCACACATGGTGGCACAGGCCTGATATCAAGGCACTTGGAAAGTAGAGGCAGAAGGATCAGAAGCTCAAGGTCATAGTAAGTTTGAGGACATCAGGGGATGCATGAGATGGCTCATAAAAAGAATTCTTAGTGTTAGGGATGCAGCTTAGAGGTAGTGTTCTGGCCTCACATATGCAAGGCCCTAGGTTCAGACCCCAGTGCAGCAGCAGCAGCAGCAGCAGCAGCAACAACAACAACAAAATGTTATGATATTTTCAACTTGGATAAAACTGGAAGAAAGATTCAATAAAATATCAAGTCCATTTTGTCAAGGAAGGGAAATAGTTTAAAAGATACACTCTGATAATTAATTTGTTGAGTTTTATAGAGCAGAGCAACGGTCTGCGAACTGCAGTCTGTGGGCCAAATCATGTTCCCTGGCTGTGCTTGTGTAGGAAGTTTTATTAGAACACAGCTGTAGCTACTTTGGTACCACAGCAATGGGTTCATTTCTTATACCACCCTGCTAGTTACTGTCAACACTTTTACAAAGAAATCCGAGGACTTGTGGGTATCATTAGTCCATTGGAGGTACCTACACATACTTGAAATGCAGCTGAATTTGTTTGTCCATATATTTAAACAAAACCATGTATTCAAAGGCCAACAAATGAACAATAAGATGCTGGGAAAGGTGTTCAAAGCAGGATTTATTTCTTGGAGGGAAAAAGTAACCAAAGTGCAAGCAAATTCAGGGTATAGGTTCTGAGAAAGGGTCTGATGCCCTGAGATTTTGCTTTTCTGAGCGTTTCCTGTGTTTCAAAGTAGCTACACAGCATCAAGAAAAGGCCTTTCTCTTTTTTTCTGCTTAATAAAAGCTCCCCCAGCCCCGGCCATTTTCTTCTTACTTTTGGTTAGTCAGAGCTCAAGTCTTACTCAATCGCTGTAGGCATCATTTGGAGAAAGCTCCTATCTAATCCTGTTTGTGACGAGCAGGAAAGTTTTCAGTGTACAAAAACCACCAAATAGGCCATGACAAAAAGTAAATATCACCCACCCACCACCTGGTAGGGTTGGGATCAGCCCAAAGTATTGGAGCTAAAGGAGCCTAGGCAATGTTACAGGAGAATTCACTGAATAAGCATCTATTTGAAAGATGGTGTAATATTGGGATGCATGTTTATAAGCCTTCTCTTCAGAGGAGAAGTACTTAGTGCCGCAACCACTTTAAACAAAATTGGTGGAAAAACCAGGGAGTGTTAAGGAGTAAGAGATCAGGTATTCTCGGCTCACCACAAATCAAGTGATTGAAGCTAAAAATGGCTTTAAATACTGCAATGGCTTGAAACGCCTTACATAAACTGACCAGGAATCTGGGGCATTCGCACTACAGACAATTTTCTTCTCCTCCAGATAAGGGATGGGAATTAGTCATAGGGGTATTTCCAGATAATGTAGTTTACACCTCACACTGTATTAGGTAGGCAGAGGGCTCTGCTCCAGGGAGAGAAACTGCCCCTGCCAGCTCTAACAAGGAATGTGTGTATTTTAAAAATCTGAGTGACCACTAGTGAGTCATTTCCACAGCTTGTCTCCCTTTTGGTGTGAAGTGTGACAGGAAGTACTTCCAAACCGCCATCTAGTTATTTGTTCAGTTCTTGATTAATTCATTTCTTCTTTAATCCACCCATCCATCCATTCATCCATCCATCCATCCATCCATCCATCCATCCATCCATCCATCCATTTATCCATTTATCCATCTACCTGCCCATCCATCCATCCATCCATCCATCCATCCATCCATCCATCCATCCATTTGTCCATCTACCTGCCCATCCATCCATCCATCCATCCACCCATCCATCCATTCATCTTTTCAATTCCGCTTTTCTTCATCTATTCAGCATGTACCTGCTCGGTCATTCATTCATTCATTCATTCATTCATTTATCTCATAGTTATTGAGGTGGCAGCAATATGTTAGCATCTGACATCTCAGCAGTAAAAAGAGGCAACAGAACACCAAAACCAGATGAGATTGTACTTCCCTGTAGTTGGACTCCATTTCCCTCTCTGCCTACAGGCAGGGCTCTAGGAAGGAGCCCTGACCCCATTTTATCTCCATGCCAACCCCACTCTGCGGGTAAATGCAAACCCTGTATGCTAGGAGCCTTGTAGAAATCTGTACCTAGAAATCAAGTCCAAGGATAAAAGGAAGGCCCAAGGACCAGAAGAGGTATGCAATAAGTTCCATCTCTTGTGTACCATAACTTCAGAGTCAAAGCTTGAGTTCAAACCTCAGACCTGGTACTAAGAAGTTGTGTAGACTTGAGCAAATAGTTTCCTCTCTCAGTTTTCTGTAACCCGGAAAGAGAACAGCAGATCTATTCCACCAGGACCACAAGGGCGTAGGACAGGGACAGTGTACACACGTTCCTTTAGTCTGCTGACTGCCTTATAGCCAGCCTTGTATAAGAGAAAGCTTTATGTGAGTCACAACTTATAAAGAACAATTTCTCCCAAACCACAACAATAATTCAAGAAGGAAATACTTCAGGCTCTTATATTGTTTATGGTTTTTTTTTTTTTAATCTTAGCTCTGTTTTTAAAAAGTATCACTCGTCTCTTCTGCTAGAACTATTTGATGAATAACTACTGGGTACCTCAAATTGATGGGGTGTTGGGCCCCTTCTTAGTGAAGTTGCACCCTAATAGCACACACTCATCTGCCTCAGACTGAGGGGCACTGGAGGTGAAGAGGTGCTTGTATCGTAAATTTGCAGAAGAGGGGATGACGGTGGGTTGGCTGTCCTGAGGGAGGATGACCCCTCTCTGTGACATTGTGTGAAGTCACAGTGGCATTCCTTCAGTCCTTACCATACCACTTGTCATATCTCTGCCATCTCCTTTTCATGCCCAATCTCCAGCCTGTACAGTGGCTTATTTCTGTCCCTCTTCAAGAGGTACCACTCTGCCGAGTCGGGAATTGCCACCTCTCCATCTCCCAAAGGTTTCTTGATCACCAAGTAAACATCTCCCCCAGATATTAGAGTTTTAGTTTCTGAGACAGGCATAGATGTTTGAATCAAATCCACTATGTTTAACCAGAAGCCAGTTGTGCTCTCTGTTATGGGAGGGATGAGCATGGGAACCAAAGGAGGAGGAGGGTGTAAGCAGATAGATGCTCTGCTATCACCACAGCTGGCCACCATCTGTTGAACGTAGACTGTGGGCCAGCTCCACAGGAGTATATTCTATGCATCGTCTGATTCCATCTTTAAAATGAATCAAATGTGTTGAGTGTTTTGATCTCAGGAGAATAAGTAGGCGAAGTGTGTTTCAGGTGATTTCTTAATCACCCTGCCGATTGAAGGTTGAAGGCTAGGTATTCTAAGCTGATGAAGACTGGTACTTGGCAGGGTGCTTGGGACATGGTCTAAGGTGCACACCTGTGAGGGAATGTGGCACATGGAAGGGTCAGTGGGAGGATCTGTGATGCAGGAGTAACAAGTGATTCCCATAGTCCCTAGCAGAGTCTGAAACCAAGATGGCCCTTCAGAGATGCTCCCAAGTGGGATAAGGAGACAAGAGTGTCACTGATGCAGGCTGCCTCCTGGAAAGGATCTAGATAAGGCAAGGAAGCTCACTTGGGTTAAGCAAAATCCCTAAAGAGGACTTACCCTTCAAAAGAAAATAGCCTTATGGCCTGGAAATCACCTTGATGCAAGATGGACATTTCAGCAGAATATCACAGCATCCACTGCCATGTTCCAGGCCTGCTCCAAAGCTATGCCAGGAGTCTATACATAAGCAGGTGCAGGGAAAAAGAAGGTGGCAGGGAAAGCTACACAGATGGGTCAACATGTATCAACATGGGAACATATGTTCTCTGAAGGAGCCAGCCATGAGAGAGTTTGAGATTGGGTGTCATAAAGAAAATACAGAGCAAAAATCTGTAGCTGCAACAATTTCACACTCTAGATTCCAGTGTGCTTAGAGTGTCAATCAAGTAGAGAAAGACAACTTCTTTTTCCTTTTCTGTGTCATTGGTTTCCAATGTGTGTGTGTGTGTGTGTGTGTGTGTGTGTTTTAGCTGGGAGATACTTATGCACATGTGTGGCCATCCTTGTAGAGGCTGAAGGTCATTCCTAGATGTCATCTCCCAGAAGCCACCCTCCTTGTTTCCTGAGATAGAGGCTCCCACTGAGATCTAAGGAACTCATGTGTAAGTGTCATTTTTGAAGGAGAGGGCTATGACATCATTAAGTCCTAGGGACAGATGCTTCTCATACAGTCTCCTGTGTAGGAACCTGCTTGTATCTTCAGTTTAGGAAGTACCCAAGCCAAAGGCCATTTCATGGTTTGGCACCTTAGGCAAAGCTACAGAGGTGCAGTATGAAGAAACATTTTGTTCTTCTCTGGGTCTCTGACCCCAGGCCCTTCAAGAGCATGGTACTTTAGCTGTGTGTTGGAAGCTTCTGCTTGCCAAAGGGATCTGCCCAGGTTTTTGTGCTGTTGGGCAAAGGAGTGAGCCCATTTAGCCCCTTTTCTGGGACTACCTGAAAAATAACTCACTGTCTCAGGATATCTCATCCCTACATTACCCGCAATCTCTCTCTGCCCTGATGCCCTGCATGCTTTGGCTCTAATTACACACTTTCCTATCCTTATCCTGAGCCCCTCTCTTTGCTTTGCAGGGTTCCAGGCTTGTCCCCTCAACAAGAGCCTTTTTGTTGGAGGATGGGTTAGCGTATTTATATGTAAGCACGTAAAGATTCTACTAGTAGAAAAACGTTGCCTTGTTTTTAGTCCACTGGTGAGCCAGGGCATAAGCTCTAGGGTCAGACTTATGTGACCTGGCCCCGTATCTCAAGAACTGTGTGTTACCTGACTGTCGGTTTCTTCATCTTTAAAATAGAATGTTGCTACCTCTCCCGAGTCGTTGCAGTCTTTAATGAGGCATTGAGATGATGTTTCTAGAACACTGTTTAGGATTCGTTACTGATAAAATACATGTTTGAAACTGGGGTTGCCTTGGGCCAGGGAGGACCTCAATAGAACCAGATTTAGGTTATGGGCACCATGTTGAATCAGTATCTAACCTCATCAGTTTTTATCAGTAAACATGCGTTTAGATTTAGCATTTTCCCACAGTGCCTGACTCAGCCCAGTGGCTTTATGACTTGCTTGTTTTTCTATTAACAAAATGTGTTAATAACTCTACAGTGCTCTTGCAAGAAACTTCTACCCCTTGGCATCTTCAAAGTGCCATGGAAAGCATCCAGGCCCCTATATAGGATCTATGTATTAAAGGGCCTGTCCTGTAAATGCCACCTGATTCTGAATGTCAAGGCACTGCCCGCGAGTCCAGGCTTTTTACCACCTGACACTCTGAGGACCAACCACGCAACCAGCTTGCATTCTCGCTGACTCTGTGCTTGGTAACAGGCTGTGTTTGTGTGCCTTCCTTTTTACAAGCCAGGCATTTGTGAGAGGCTGAATCCTATCAGGTGCAGCAGCCAGAGGTGGGAAAAGCAGAGTAAGGTGTTCCTTGGTGTACACCCATTTTCGTGAGTTCAGCATTTCTCTATGCTGTGAGGGCAAGAGAGCGTCAAGTGAAGCTGTCTTGTCAGGAGACTGCCCTGGTGGATGTGCCAGGTGACCTGCACATACTGAGCCATTAACCCATACCTTCCCAGGCAGCAGAATCCCATGAAGTTTGCCTGGGACAGTGTAGGCATTGCCTCGCTTGCAAGCAGGAATGGCGCCTTTGAGTGTGCCGAGTTGGAAGGACCTGGCAATGGAGTTCAGAGGTGGGGAAGAAGGTCCCTCAGGCTCTGCATAGAGAGGATGCAGCAACCGCTAGGATCAGTGGCCCAGGCAGGCAATGTATCAGGCACTAGTCTGACACACTTAGCCAAGGAACATATATCTCTACACTTAATTCCCATGCAGCCTGCCAACCTCTCCACCAGAGCGAGTTCTGGGTTCAAATCCCAGCTGTCTACAATGCACTCATGAGCATTGGCTTTAAGGTCCAAAGTCAAATTAAGCAGCTACCAGTGGGGCTGATACAAATCCACATTTATTATCACATAGCAGGTTAACTTGTGACCTTCTAGTTGTTTTCTGGACTCAGCTGGGGAACCTCTGAGATTTCTTTGAATTCTAGTAGGAATACTATTATAAAATACACTTTTAGGTTCTCCTTTCTTTTTAAAAAAATATTATTTGTTTTTATTTTATGCCTACGGGTGTTTTCCCTGCATAAATGTCTGTGTGCCCTATGAGTACTTTGCCCACAAAGGATAGGAGTGGGCATCAGATCCTTTGGAACTGAAGTCACAAATGGTTGTTAGTAGCCATGTGGGTGCTGGGAACCGAACTCAGGTCCTGTGTAAGAGTAGCCCATACTTTACCCACTGAGCAATTTTTCCATCCCTTTGTTTTTTCTGTTTTAAAGCAAGTATTCAGTGGGGGCAAATCAGAGAATCAGGGTGACGTGGACATAGAAGCCCTGTTAGAGGGCACACAGAAGCTTCTAGAAAGAACACTGGAGATTGGGTCAGGCTTTTCACAAAGGAAATGCCCATCTGCATCTGCGGTGGACAGCAAGCCAGCCAGGTCAGGTTTGCGGTGGACAGCAAACCAGCCAACACCATCTCATACCTCAGGGTTTTTTTCCCTTGTAAAATGGAATTAATACTCCTTAGGGATGGATACAGGTACCTTGCCAATTTTATCTTTAAAGTGTTCAGAGAGGAAGTTAGAGAATACTGGGGGTGGCGTGAGGGACTGGGGAGATGCCTCCATGGTTAAAGTACTTGCCACACAAAGTACGAATAGCAGAATTCAGATTCTTAGAGTCCACATGAAAGGTCACAAGTGTGGGAGCCACCCTTAATCCTAGAATTCGGGAGGCAGAGACTGGAAAACCTCAGGACTGGGTAACTAGTCAGACTACCCGGAATAATGAAATGGAGTCTTAGTAATAAGCAAAGGAACGGGTGATTGAGAAAGACAGCCATCATTATCTTGGGCCACCACATGCACATACACCAAACACACAGATGTATGTACACACAAACACACATGCATGTACATGAACACAAACGTGTATGTGTACATAAACACATACATGTGAATGCATTCACGTGTACACCATGTAGACACACATGTAAAAAAAAAACTAGCAACAAAAGAATACTGTAACAACTGTCATGTACTAACACATAAACACACTTTTAAAAAGTATTTATTGTGTGCACATGGGCTGGAAGCCAGCTTCAGACCTCACAGAACTGAGCATATAGGCATCTGTGAGGACCTTAATGAGGTGATGGGAACTGAGCTGTGGTCCTCTGATACAGCAGTAAGTGCTCTAAACTCTTGAGCCATCTCTCTAGCTCTGGTAGACTCTACGATTTTACTTCACTTAACTATTTTGGTACTCACTCTCTCAATGGTGCCACCTTCAATGTGCATCTCTCTCTTTGGCCGTCTTTGAAGAGAGATATTTGAAGATTGTAGAGAATGTTTGTTAAAGGCAGGTGCAGGGATTGCCTTGAGTTTTACAGCACTTAGTAGTTGTTCGAATGCTGGTGTCCTGGGGGCGTGAATATGAGCTCCCTCAGTCTCACTGTGAGGTGCCCATCAGGGGAGTTCACAGCCAGTGTGATGCCCAGGGATGCTGAAGAAGGCTGGGGAGAAGGGTGACTGCTGCTTGGTAGAAATGTTTTCCCCATCTGTTAAGTCTCTTAAATGAACTTGGAGACAAAGACACTTGGATGTGCCTGTTTCCTTCTTTCAACCCAGAATAAACAGGATGGTAGCCACCTATGAATTTATGTCTGCCGTCTAACTCAGGAAAAGACCAATGTCATCACAAGATCCTGTCACAGGTTTATTGCTATATCCTTCACAGAGGAAGAGATGAAAATATAGTGATTTGTCACACAGCTGCCAGAAGCTGTACTCTTTCTGACTTTAGTTTCATACAGCTACATACTCCGGGTAGACACCTGATCTTCTCTCCTCCTCCAGTCCCTACCAGAAGAGTTCCTATAGATTCCGTCTTGGGGGGGAGGTTAGAAAGAGCCTCTCCACACCCAAGGGGAATGCTCAAGGTCTTTGTCATGGAAAAGCATAGGCAGTGAAGGCTGTGCCTGCACTTGGGCTGTGAGACAGCAGGGAGAGTCGACTCTGTGTGTACCCAGACTGGCTCAGCGTTCCAAAGACCTAACACTACAGCCTTCTTCAAGGGCTCCAGAGTTCCGTGTGCCGTCAAATTAGGTTTGAAAACTTCAATAAAAGAAATCCCGAAGGAAACTGTCAATTAATGCGTTTACACCGTAGCATCAGACTTGGGCAAAACATCTTCAAACACTAATGCTGTTTGCCAACCATTAAAGAAGGGAGCAGACTGCTCGGTTTCCATAGATACCTGAAGTAATGGCCTCTTTCCTCTCGTTAAAGAGTGAGAGTTGTTCAGTTTTTTCTTTTCTTTTTTCCCCCCTCTTTCTGCTTTGTCTTTCTTAACTCTCCTACTCCATCCCCATTTATAAAAATAAAAGATAACTAAATTGAAACCTGGCAGTGTCATTTGTCTGAGACAGATAGCTTGATTTATAAACTCAGGGGATTTCATTTCTGCTCATCTCATTATTCTATGACTTCCTCCAAGAGTGTTGGTACTTCCAGGAACCAGATTAGAGGGTTTTCAGTTGATCAGAGTATTTCCCCAGATCATTCAACACAGATACACACATACTCAGAAGGAACTCTTACTGTTCTATTGAAGAGGAACTGAATTTTGATAATGTGTGGAGCAGAAGTTGGCAAATTTTTGCCTGTAGGCCCAATCTGGCCCATTGACTGATTGTATAAATAAAGTTTTATTGAAGCACAGCTATGTTCACTTCTGTGTGTATTGCTCATGACTTCTTTTGCGAAAACAGTGTTGAACTTGATCTTTTATAATAGAGACTGCAGGGCACCTATATTATTTATAGGCTTTTCAGAAAGAGTACATAGATCTTGTGTATGCAAGGAAACCAAACCAGCGTTCTGGTGGGCTTTAATCAGTGTGTCCTTTCAGACAGGGTCTTAATGTGACTCAGGTCCTACATCTCTGAAATGGGTAGAACAGGGCCCTGACTCAGGTTCTACA
>JADRCH010000090.1:5290024-5330443 GCA_019843965.1 Rhynchomys soricoides
GCCCTGACTCAGGTTCTACATCTCTGAAATGGGTAGAACAGGGCCCTCTATAGGATTTTAAGACTGGGCTTGGCATCTAAGAAGTAAACAAAAGCAATTATGTTGTTTGCTTGTTTGTTTATTGCCAAATGAAGACAGTCAAAGAAGCCTACCTACAGCTCTAGAATTGTCCTCATCCATCTGAGAAAAATGTATGAAAATGTATCTCAAATAAGGGGGGTTTGTGCTCAGCGGTTCCTTCCTGTAAAGTGAGAAGCCAGGCTAGGAGTCCATTCACCGTGGATAAAGCAAACAAAAGACACCACACCAGTCTAGGAAGAATCTTTAATTTCTATTCAGCTTTAAAGAGTTTGAGAGAGTTTTCCCTTTCCCCCTTTTAACAAACCAGTTCAAGTCCATGCCTTTAGATTATAAAAGTACCTGAAATTGCCTAGAATATCAACATGCATAGTGTGTTAGTATTTACATATATTTACATAAGGAAACAAGAGAAAGATCTACAGTTATTTACAGTCTACATAGGGGAAGAGAAAGGCAGCTTAATTGTATTTCCTAAAATACAGTAGCTGAGTAGTTAGCACATGCATATTTAGATAATATTTGCATGATAGAATGCAGTTTTTAAAAATTTTTTTGTTTGTTTTGTTCCTAGAATATTTGCATCAAGTGCTTTAAAATGCTCACTAACACCCAGGCAGAATTATTTACTCTGGCAATTAAAGCAACAGCACACGCGATCATTTCCCACTAACTAGCAACAAGCTGCTGGTGAATGAAATATCTATTGTTTCTCATTAGCCCCTAGACCACTGAGAAGAGCTCTCTCTGTGTGTAAAGGCAGTGCCTGAGCGATCACCATTAATTATGGAAGTAATAACAAACGAGATGCTCTGCCACAGTATGTTCTAAATGAAATATTAGCAAGGGTGACATCTTCAAGCCAGAGAGATGATCTGTTCCAAGGAGTTCTCAAAGAAAACACACACAGCTAAATGAGGATGTGCCCTATTTGACATGGCAGGGCTGGCCGTGGGGGGAGGAGGGATGCCCATGAGAGCTGAATTACGGCAAGGTGAGCCTTCTTAATTCATGCTGGGATGACAGAATAACGGTTCATTTCTTACCTTGATGTGGTCAGATGAGGGACTCTGCGTTTTCCACCTCCCACCGTGGCATTTTTAGTTCTTATTCATAGAATATACCAGGGTCCTAGGTGTATAGATTCTGTCGGCCATTAACAATCTAAACAGCTTGTTTGAGGTGTGCCCTGAAATCCTGCCTGCTCTCCACATAGTCAGGGTTTTTATTTAGTTGAAGAGATAAAAGGACAGGCAAACTGACTGAAGCTTTTCTATGCAGGAGAAGAGGGGGAAGCTGTGTGTTTCACTTATACTAAGAAGACATCTTTTTCTCATTATATTGGAACCAAAGCCATTGGTTCTGCCTGGCAATCATTTGTAAAGGTTTATGTCAGTATACATGGTGAATACAGAGGCATACATGTATATACAGTATATAAATATATATAAGTAGCTATAACAGAGGTTAAAGAAGTGAAATGTAAGATGTTTCGAATTAACACCTCCTAAATATCTTCTTTTATCTCTTATGAACACTTTGTAAGTCCTTCAGCTCTGACATTGAGGTGGACCAGTTGGAAAATTACAGTAATAGGCCCAATGTAGAAGAATATGCTATTTTGTAAGATGATTATTTTAGTGGCAACTTTCTATGGCTTTTCTGTTGGGCTATATCAAAGTAACTCACGAGAGAATGGATACCCAGATCAGATTTCCATCCCACCAGAGAAAGCTCCATCTGTAAAAGAACTAGATGGTGAGTGATGTACACATTGTGGGCAACTCAATAGGGAATACCCAGAGACATCTTTCATGAACATGTAAAGCCTAATCCACCAGACCTTCCCTTACATCTAATGAGAATTGCTCAAGATCATTGTGGGCGGGCACAAATGGAATGTGGAGTAAATGTGCTTCAAGATGACCTAAGAGATTACATTTGACTCATGCCTTTCCCCACTTCTCACTGGGAGTACCCTCCATCTCTCTCCCCACAAAAGCATAGGGTCTCAAGGTAAGATGATCCTAATTATCAAATTGCTAGTTCTTTAAGACCACATAGAATACTGTCATGGAATTCATGGGTTGTATACTACAAAAATCTTCAGACATGAGGAAAATAGAAAAAAGTACCTTATTTATTTTGAGAGAAAGTCTAGAACAATCCTTTATGTGCAGAGAGAGCCCTAGCAGCTTATAGAGGTTGATCTGCTCTCCAACCTTCTGGACTGGTTAAATTAAAACCTTGCCTGGCCTCACATTCTGGGACCAAACATGCCTTTGGATGCCTGGGAATGGTTGTGACTGGCTATCTAGTCCTTCCCTAGGTGTAAGACTCTAGATGGCAGTTCTATTCTTCTGTTCTAAAAAGAATTTCATGTAGCTTTCCACCTACAACCCAGTGGTTCCAGACTCTCACATAGAAAAAGCAACACTGCTAGGGGCTTTTGCATTCCTGGTTCAAGCCAGGGGTTCGAAACTCCTCAGAGACCTTTCTAGAAAACTGTGTCTTCTGGCAGCGATCTGACTTACATTTGGTGGTGTTTTACTTGGATTCCTTCAGTGCAGCAGGAAACATCTGGAGTCATCTCAGAGACTCTCTCTTAGTAATTGGCTACCACTGGACAGTTAAATGTCATTCTTTCTGCTCCTTCATGTCACTCAAGAGGGGCTTTGCAATTTGGGTGTTATCTGTTGCTGACCTGATGGTGTTTATTTAGCATGATGGGTTGGCATATTTTACTATGTGCCTTTCCCTCAAAGCCCTGGCACTGTTGAACTCTGCAGATATGTCTGCACACCTGAGAATGCATCCCTTACCTTCACTCGAGAGTCACCAGGAAAAAAGAACCTGAGGTCTTCCACACCTGAGACCCCATGTGTAGCAAAAGGATTTGTGGTAACAAGTTCTTGAACACACTGTCAAAGTCACTGCGTCAAATGAGCACATTCCCTCCTGCAGAGTGAAGGGGCAGTGTGTACTTTGTATGACTTTTCTGGAACATTCTCTCACACTGGTATAGCCTGTAAACAAATATCCAGACTCCAGAGCTTTGCTTTTTTTCTCTTCCCCCCCTGCAATGAAGGCTTTTTGTAATGAAAGCTTAAGAACAACCTTACATTAACAGAACTCCAGAGGGTTTTACATCTCAGTGTCTACACAAAATATTTGCATGCATCCCAGCTGAGCCTGTACTATTCAAGGCCTTTGGAGGAATCAATTGTTGGAATTTGTAGGAGTTAATTTGCTAGGGATTTATTGGGGGTGGCAAGGAGGGGGATGGGTTGGTTTGCAAGTCTAATGGATTGTCAGAGTCTGCCTCTGTGGAAGGCAACATTTGTATGGGAGTTTTCAAAACAGGAGTGGCCCTGGAAGCAAACTGAAAGTGCTGTACCTTTCTGGTTGAGCACATGCAAGCTTTCCCAGAAGAGTGTTGAGGACAGTGTGATGGGCAGGATACAGAGGCCATGTAGGCAACCATTTATTCCACTGGTTCTGATGTTCACTCTTAGAAAATATCCACCATCAAAAGGTATGTTCTTTAACTTGGCAAATCTGGTGACTGGAATTGGCATTTTGAGTCAAGTAACTTTCTTTCTTTTTTTTTTTTTTTTCTTTTTTCTTTTTTGTAAAGGGTCATTTGCTGTTGAATTGGTGGACTGGGTGCTGAGTCTTCATTTTTTGGTTAATCCAATTGGATATAATTTCAATTTAGTTCACTGACTAAATCAACAGTGGAAAAATCTCCTTTTTCAGGTGAACGTACGAACAGCTTGTATATTTAATTTAGGCCATACCAGGGCATTATTCTGTATCAAGGTGCAGACTGGGGACAAAATAGGTCGAGGAAGCTTGAGTCAAATGAGAGTTACCTGGGAGGAAATGGCCAATATATGTCACGTGTTTGGGAAGGAGGTTTCCTACACTGACTCATGGATTCTGTGTCTTTCAATCTGTGACTGTCACGGTGACGTTAGACAAGTTCCATTCAATCTCTGAATCTATGTGGGTCTATAAAAATGAGGAAGCTAGCTGTCCCTGGCATGAGGATTAGAAGGTAATGCTGATGAAGCTATCTGCCCGGCACCCGGCAGGTAGTCACCTCTCAATGAATGCTAGTCATCATAGCTACTGGGATGGTCACTATTGGCTGGAATAGCAGAGCCATTTGTTCTCTTTCATTGTGGTGGAACCTGGCTGCTTGTTGATAAGCACATTTGGTTGTATGGATAGCAATGGTGACATTCTGTCATTGTGGTCACTCATCAGGGAGATGTGTGAGCCTCCTTTCTGTAGTAATTACTTCGCTTTATGAACAGGTGGAACATTCTGGAATAGGAGGTCAATTTGTCTACTGACAATATTGTTCTTGGATAGGTAAGTAGGGACACAGCACCCACTGGGACAGCTTGTTTTTTGCCTTGTAAACCAGAGCTGGAAATTATTAATTGTGGGAACAGCTATGTCCCAAGCACCAAGACCTTTGGAGATGAACTCCAGAACGCAGTGATGCATATTTCAGATAGAAGTCTTATAAACTCTCTTGCAGGAGTGTTACTAGGAAAAAGAGAGGGTAGTAAGATTCTCGCCGCTACTACAGCTTTGTGACTGACTAATCATTCCGCTCAGTGTGGTCTATCCATAGGGCCACTGGTTTCACATTTGGAAAGTATATTCTATGCCTACAAGACTCCAGAGGAGTCGCAATGAAAGCTTTGAGGGTCTGAAAATGCATCTGTCTTTCCTCTTTGCCTACCCTTCTCATTATAGCTCAGCAGTTCCAATCCATCTTTGCAGTCACTGCCCACTTCTCAAGAGTTGCCTGCCTTCCCTGCCCTTGAGGCTCCAGGCCTAATCTAGCTTGCATGGTGTGTTCCCTTTCCTGAATCTATTTTTTTGCATAAATTGATTAATTCAGCATTTGCTGCGAGATGGCCTGGCATGGATATGTCTGTAATAAAGCAATCTTCAAACATCTTCTGCTCTTTCAAGTCTTTGAATATAGATATGCCATGATACTGTGTGTATTTTTAAATGCATTGTTACACATACTTTAAGAAAGGGGTCTATTCTTCCTTTTAAATGAGCATGCATATTAAAGCAGAGTCACTTGAATGCTAAATTAATTGTATAGCATGTGTTCTTATCAGAACATGGGCATTCTATCAGAGCACTAAGTAATGTAGCACAGATATCAATATGTGGTGGTTGGTTTTTTTTTTTTAAAAAAAAAGAGACAAAAAACAAACAAACAAACAAAAAAAACATGTTTGGTTTATCAGAAACCTCTGCACCTTTTTCTTCAAAAGACTCAATGTCCACTTGTATTCTGTGCTGACAGCTACAAATTGGTGGCCAGCCATTATCAAATAAATGTTGGTGGAAGGCAGCTACTTTTTAGCAGTTTCATCCCACCAAAGAATTTTGGAAGGATGGCCCCTTTAAATCTCAGGGTCTCAGCAACCAACAACAGCCCCTGTCTGTGTTCCAGGTTTCTGAGGTGGAAGACGGGATTGCATACCTGAAAAATGACTTCTTACAGAGACGGATAAACCTCTGTTAGCAAAATGTTCTCAGCTTAAACCCCAAACAAGATCCCTGGGCAATTTTACAAGCATAGTCACAACCGATGGCACAGTTGAACTCTGGCTACTTGAAAATGTTTGACGAGAACCCAGATGCCATTATTAAAGAGTATTATTAAAAATTCTACTAGACTTTCTACAAACTCTCAGTCCTAAGCCATCAAAATTTTAGCCCGGTGTCATCGTTGTGGGTTGAAGGTGCCACTTCCCCAGCTTCTGCCACTGAGTGACTGTGAACATCCTGAAAAATTGTTCTGGAGGAGATAAGCACACACACACACACACACACACACATACACACATACACACATACACACACACACACACACCACAAATTCTGGGAGAACCCACAGCTCTAGCCAGCATTCATATGTCAGTGGGTTATTATTTTATCACTGTGGATCAGTAAAGCACTGTTGACAAACAGCAAGTTGTACCTTCAAATATTATACCAATGTTAACATTATTTCTTTTAAGCGTCTCTTTCATCTTCTCTGAATTATGTACTGATGCCCCCCAAAGTGGCATGAAAGTCATTTAATGATGATTGAAGTACTCAGGGGAAAAAAACCAAAAAATCAAAAACCACCAAACACCCAAAACCTTTCTTATCAGTTTAAAAATGTTTTATCTTCTACCAATGACACAAGCTTGTTTACTAATGAGATCTCACTAATGTGGTCCTGTCTCAGGCTGATGGCATGCAGACTTTTGTAAAGCTGATGAGCCCTAAGTGGGAACTTGTTATTAAACTGTCACCACATCTGATGGCATAAAGATGTCACTCAAAGGTTGCCATTGGAACGGCTGAAAAGGAAATTCTCCAAGAAACCCATGAGGTAGTGGGCATGGGACCAACAAGATATTGTCAGCACTTAATTGTGTGTCTGAAAAGAAGATAAAGCAAGAGCCAGTGGCCATGTGCATGGTGCAGGCAAGGAGGCTTTGCCAAAAGCACACAATTGGTCTTTGGGGTAGCAAAGATGGCCTTTGTACCCTGTAGCGTGTTCTTTTATAAAGCTCAGGGCACTGGCAGTAGAATTTGGGTTGTAAACTATGCTAAGACCAATAGCAAAGAATGGAAGCGAGCATGTGTGGAACGATGGGCTTTTAAAACTGCTGAAGAATAATTATCAAATGTCCATTTCCACGAAACTAGCCCAATTGCAGTCACTTGCAGATCCCAACGAGGAAAAATACATCTCCTCGTGATCCACAAATTAGCTTGATTCTGGATTGGGGTGACTTCAGAATTTCTTCACAAAAGCACCATTTCCACAACGCAAGCGCACAGACCACGTCACGTTAGAAGGCCACTGTGGTAACGTGCCACATTTAGGATTGGAAGAGCTCTGGTTTTCACTTTCCTGAGTGGCCTCCCTTAGTCTTGTCTCAGGATTGGCGAGGCTATGAGAGGCCAGCCTGCTGTGAAATTAGAACCACTGTTTGACATGAGAATCATCTACGGTTCAGGGAAGAGGAGGAAGGGGAAGAAGAGGAAGAGCAGGAGGAGGAAGAGGAAGAGGAGGAGGGATGGATTTGGAGGTGAACCAACTGGATTCCCTCAGCCACCACGTAGAACTTTGTGGCAAGTCGCCTGATTGCTCTTGGCTTTATTTGTCACCTACAAAATAAAATGAAAACCCAAGAGAGACAGCCCAACGGTTATCCAGAACTCCATCTTCGCCTAGACTCTGCAGAGAGCTGAGGACAAGCTCCTGTGTAGCTTGGGTTACCTGAGAGATAATCTCTGTGTTCTACTTAGCTATCAGAGGCCCTCTGGCTGGCCACCTCCTTCTAGGAATCCCATAACTGCCTGACAGGTATTGAGATAAACACACCTGGTGCTCAGCTGACAGTGATGGGGAGTAATACCTCACAAAAGGGAAATCAATTGAGAAAGAAATCACTGAATCTGGTTTGGGGGGGAGGGGAGGGAAGCAGGGGATAGTCAAACATGTTGAGGGACTTCAGGAAGTCACAACCCGTTTGTTATTATTCAATTATGCTCCAATCCCAAGTCATATGTTCAAATCCTGGACAGGTGGGACCTGTCCAGTGGGCTCAAGTGGCTAGGGGTTATCTAACTTCAAGTCTGCGTCACACATTCTTTCATACCTCTCCTGTAGTCAGACTATGTGGCTTCATTTGGCCAATGCATACATAACTACAGATCCCAACCCAGAGACAGGACCACATCAAAGAAAACCCAAGTGGGCTTCTTAGAACTTGGCTAAAATTGTAAGTCCTTGGGATCCTGGTTCTCAAAGCAGCCCGGCCCACTGATCCTACATTTACAAGGATGTTCTTCCATGGACAGTCTAAATTGACACAACTTAAACACTGTAAAAAAAAAGATTACATTTGAGTAGAAACAAAAAGCCATCTCCCTTATAAGTAAAATATCCCTAATGTTTTCCTGAAGGTGACATCTTGTGGTCTTTTGGTCCTTGTTTGTGACCTCACTCCCTGTCAGCTGACAGAAGCTTGATCTATCTGGATCTGTCCCCCCTCCCCCATGAATGATCACACGACAGCAGATAAACTGTACAGGTTTTAAATTAGAGAGCTGTGCTCACCGTGCCTCCCTATGAACAGAAACCTATTCTTTTTAATTATGGCTTGCAAAGCAAAGTGAACTCTTGCCCCCTTTATAACATCTCTGGCAATATTCTGTCAGTCAGGATGACTTGGTACCGCATCAGCATACACACCCCTAGCTACAGCCTCAACTGTACCCCAGAAGAGACCAGAAATGATCAGTGCTGTTCACAGAGGCTTGCATTTTGAAATGGACTGAAAAGAAAAATGCCTCCCACCTTAGGCCATATCTTCTTGTCAATCGGAACAGATAGGACATTTAGAGAAGTGTTTTCTGGAGGAATTAATAAACACATCAGTGTAGGGACACGTGAGACTGAATGTGTGTGTGTGTGTGTGTGTGTGTGTGTGTGTGTGTGTTTAAACATCTCAACAATGTTCTTAACTAGTCCCACCCCCTAAGAGCACCCTGAGCGAAGAATATAGGAGAGATCTGGCACCAGTCTCACTTAAACCTTCCACTGGATGGGCCATAATCAAGAGTCGTTGCTTTCTTTTGGACAGAAGGTTCTAGAAAGCTCTCGGTGTCAAATTATATTGCTCATCAAAAAGTCAAAGGGTTGGATGGATTTGTTCTTGCGTGTTGGGGAGCATGGCATCTTTTTCTCTGTACCAAAATGGTGTCTGGCATGATATAGTGCAATGTGTCTTTAGTTCCCAAGCCTTTTCCTCTATGAGGTGTAAAAAGTCACACCAGCTTTACAAGCAGAGTTTATGGACTTGTTTTTCCACAGCTGTCACACATCATACTTTTGCAGTCCTGGCCTTGGAGTAGAGCCGTTTGCCACACTGACATCCAAGTGGAGAAAGGCTTCACTAAATCTCCAGATAGCCAAAATGGCATCGTCTTGTCACCCATTTCTTAAAAAAATAATCTCTTCTTTCTTCTCTGCTTTTCAGCAACAGGGAGCTGCTACCACTGTCTACTGTGCAGTCGCCCCAGAGCTGGAGGGCCTTGGAGGGATGTATTTCAACAACTGCTGCCGTTGCCTGCCATCTGGGGAGGCTCAGAGTGAAGAGACAGCCCGGGCCCTGTGGGAACTCAGCGAGAGGCTCATCCAGGACCGACTGGGCAGTCCGTCCAGCTAATCGGAGAACAATAATGTTGGGCAGCCCGCCCACCCCAGTGCTCTGACCCTCATCACAGTCAGTCCTATCCCCCTGGGTGCCCTGAACCTCCAGTGCAGGGCAATGAGAGTAAATAAGAGCAGCTGTAATCAACGGGTGAAGGTTATAACTGGTGGGAAGCAGAGAATTTCAAGGGACGATATCCCTTTTCTAGGACAGGGTGAGCCGTGGAACTGCTTGCTTTTCTGGTGTTGGCCTGCTTGAAAATGGAAGCATGGTTAGTATGTAGGTTGCCTTGTTCATTGCTCATTGTAAAAGCACACATGATTCTCTATCAACCTTAGAATAACCTAATATCCCCCTTGACCCACCCAACTGCCACCACTGCCACCTGGGACACCCAAGGCTAGCTTTCTCCTGTTAATGGAAGAAAAATGCACACATTGTTCACTTCTTCATGCTGAGTTCAATCCTGGAGGCCATGTTTCATACTTCCCTACCAAGTCTGAACAGGTGTGGCAACTTGAGAGAAACTCAGTACCTCGTCCCAACAGAACCAATGCGATGGTGCCATCAGAGGGGAGCAGAGTCGGTGTGCAGAGATGGTGGGTCCCAGAAGCACCATTCACTGTCCTCCTTGTCAAAATTACACAAGCAATTCTTTAGAGATTATAACAAATACATTTTACATTTTGCAAATCATTCCCTAGATACACAGGCGGGCAAGGAAGGAGGCAAGGAGTCCTTAAGATACATGAGATATACTTGAGGTGGGAAACGGGGAAGTAGTTTCCTCCGTTCTTCATTCACAGTTCCAAGAACAACTTCTTTAGTGACTGTTTCAGCCCCTCAGTCCTCCGGAGTTTACCTCCCCTGATTCCTTCCATCCTATGCTTAATAAAAGAACATGCTTGACTATGGTTGCCTGAAGTGTGTATCGCCTGTTTGAACGTTCATGTCAGTAATCTTTGTTCTGTTTTGTTTCTGTGTTTGTTTTCTTTCTTTTTTCTTTTTTTTAGAAAAGAAATCTAGAGGAAAAATAAAGCGCTTCTTGTAGACGCCAGGAAAACACCATTCTTGATTCTTCTCTGAGTTCGAGTTTAGTTTTTGTGCTTTGTGGGCTGAGTTGTCTCACGGGATAAGCATGCCAGCATCGTATTTTCTGTGAGAGAAAGAAAGAAGAGAAAAGTGACCTTGGTGTGATGATTTCACTTTAATTATGTTAATTCTTAATTTGCAGACATTATTTCGTCCTCCAGGGATGGTTCCTGGAATTATCAGTTGCTTAAGAACACCCACTCTCTCCACTTACACTCTGGTCTCCAGGCAAGGGGACATAGAGATGACTTTAAGTAAATTAATATGCTCCTGTGTCCTAAGGACCAAGCCTTTCATGTGTTCATTGCCCTATATGAGAATCCTCAAAGCTGCATTCTGAAATGCAGAGTTTAAGGTCAGCAAGATACAGGAGAGTTCTCTGTGACCTAACATGACATTTCATTAAACATGAAGAAGGTGAGGGTGAAGATTTTCATGTCACACTGTTCCTCCTCTTCCTCTTCCTCCTCTTCCTTCTCCTCCTTCTCCCCTCCTCCTCCTCCTGGATGGCAGCTTCAGGACAGCCATTAACATAGCTCTCTGAGCCTCTGCCTCTAGGTGGGTCAAGTGAAATACCATCGTTTCTTGGCTCCTCACAGCCTAGCTGCAGCCTCTCATGCCGTCTAAGTCAGCCCAGAGGAGAAGAAAACGTGTCACTCACAGAACTGCAAGGAATAGTACAGATCTGTGTTTTGCTTTTTGTTGTTGTTGTTTTGCCTTCAAATCTCAGGATTATTTGTTACACAGCGAAAGCTCGCTGACAGCTCTCCTTTTCCTGAGTCATAAATGTTTCCCCCACAGCCTTGTTCTCTCTTAATTACAGCCCCAGATGCCTTGCCCATCCTATGCTCTAGCCCTTTGTCCCTTTCCTGTAGAACACCCTCTAGACTTCTTGCAGCCCTCAGACATGCCAAACACACTGTCAACTCGAGAGCTTTCTGTCTACTGCTCCTTCTGTGGGGATGGTTTTTCTCACATAAAGGTTTGTCTCTCACTGACTTCAGCTCTCTGTTCAAATGTTACCCGTCTCAGATACGGGCATGTGTCTGGCCACTTCATTCATGGTATCACTGCAAGGACCCTCCACTCCTCTTAATGGTTCTCCTTTCAAATACAAAATAGCATTGGACATGTCAGTTAGCCATCATTCTTCTTCCTCCCCCACAGTATAAGCTCCAGGAAACTTGAGATGTTTGTTGAGTTCATTAAGGGTCTGGACAAACCATACCCATCTTTTTATTGTTTACTCAAGGAGTAAACTTGAGGCCCTGAAAGCAGCTTCTCCATAGCCTGTGCCCAATGAGTAGCAGTCGAAAGACTGAAAGACTGAAGCCCTGTCTGCCTTCAAGCCCATGTACCCTCTACTACACATCCTTTTATGGGTTGACTGAAGACCAGAAATGTCTACACATTACATTTAGACAAGGGGTAAGTTACTCACAAAGGAAAACTCACCTTCTTTCTACTTAAGGCTTAACTGTAGCTGTCCTGCTAGAGCCAATGACTGGGTATAAGCTTCTCAAATGGCTTTCATCCCTGCCATTGACCCAGCAATACTGGGAAGCCAAAGAGCCTTCCTCCCTAACTTTGTTCTAGTTGTAAACAAGTCTGTTCCCAGCCTGGACTTAGCTATGGGTGGACTTGATGGCCAACATTCTGATGAAGCCAACAGAATACATCCACCTAGAAGAATGAGCCATCTCCTCTTTAGTCATTTTCTGCCATGTTCCTCCCTGTCTCTGTCTCTTTAAGTCCAATAAGGCATCTGGTTTCCACATCCATGCCTGAGAGAGACCTTGCTGCCACTTATCAGTTGGAAAGCTACTGAGGCAATGGTCGAAGCCTGCAGCTTGTGGCTTTGCTCTTTTAGAATGAGGAGATGGGCAGTTTTATATTGAACCTCAATGAAGAGGGGCCCTGGTTACTTTCATCAAGGTCAATGCTAGGCCAGAAGGTCTCAGATTGCAATGTGTCTGCCAATTCCCACCACCAACACTCACTACTTTTAGAAGTTTATGTTAAGAAACAAAAACGAACGCGCACACACACACAAAACAAACAAACGCTAAAATAACAATACCTGTGTACCCTGTCCATTGACTCTGTGCCTCCCAACATACCCCAGTCCATTGCTGAAATCACTTCAGATCACTGTCTTAGTCAGGATTTCTACTCCTGCACAAAACATCATGACCAAGAAGCAAGTTGGGTGGCCTGACCCCTCGATGCTCCCAGAGACTGGATCACCAACCAAAGAATACACATGGAGGGACTCATGGTGCTGACCACATATGTGGCAGAGGAGGGGCTTGTTACCCATCAGGGGGAGGAGAGGCCCTTGGGTCTGAGGGTGTTAGATTCCCCAGTACAGGAGAATGCCAGGGAGGGAAGACAAGAGTGGGTGGGTGGGTGGGTGGGTGAGGGAATACCCCCATAGAGGCAGGGGAGGAGGAGGGAAAAGGGAAGTTCCAAAGGGCAGATCTGGAAAGGGGAAAACATTTGAATGTAAATAAAGTAGAAAAAAAAAAAAAGAAGCAAGTTGGGGAGGAAAGGGTTTATTCGGCTTACACTTCCATGCTGCTGTTCATCACAAAAGGAAGTCAGGACTGGAACTCAAGCAGGTCAGGAAGCAGGAGCTGATGCAGAGGCCATGGAGGAATGCTGTTTACTGGCTTGCTTACTTCCCCTGGCTTGCTCAGCCTGCTCTCTTACAGAACCCAAGACTACCAGCCCACAGACGGTACCACCCACAAGGGGCCCTCCCCCCTTGATCACTAATTGAGAAAATACCTTACACCTGGATCTCATGGAGGCATTTTCTCAACTGAAACTCCTCTCTGTGATAACTCTAGCTTGGGTCAAGTTGACACAAAACCAGCCAGTACAGTGAGCCAGGTCGTTACATATGACCCATATGAGTATTGGGCTCTGATCTGAATCACTGAATTTACGAAACGAGGTACCACTAGTGAAGATAACTCTTAGAAAAAGGAAGCCTAGCAACACTCAATTTAAATGCAGACTTTGTCCTCTTGCCGTATTTACCTCTAGAGTCTTTGCTCCTGGCTCAAGCATTTGATTTTGTATTCCTTCTTTCCCCCACAAAAATCATCTTGTCTTTCCATGCTGTTAAGAGATACTTAGTATATCATTTGGGTGGGCTATCCTTATAGACCAGTGTTTCTACTATGGGACATTCAGTGAACTTCCAGTTTGGATAGTTAGAACCAATGTCTCAGCATCTCTAAACACAGACTTTTCCTCTTAAGAACTCATATCCCTAGCATCAGTTTGCATGGAGCCCCAAAAAAATATCTCACAGGACTGGGATGTTTCAGTGGTGGCATGCTGACCAGAAGCATGTGTGCGTCTGTTTACAGTCTTGTCAACGCTATGTGCTATTTACTCTTTCAAAGTTATTTCAACATCATCCTGTCACAAGCTATATCTACTTATGCACACGATTCTCTAGCAGCCAGCCTCCTTATTTAAAGTAGAAACATCTGTCCTACCCCTCTGCAGGGTTAAAATTTTTAATTAGCATGGAAATTTAGAGTGCGTATACGTAGAGAGGACTTGGGTTGGAAAGTGTCCCATCTTTACCAGGTATTCAAAGAACATCTCGTTTCTCTTTCTTTCGAATCATCAGTACAGCAAGGCAGTGACCTCATCTGAATCTAGTACCCAGACCAGAATGAATGGGACAAATGTCTTTGCTTCCCATTGGCTCCTGTGCTCACAGCACTAACAAACCATCTGCATTTATTAAATGTCATTTATGCCACACCAATCAGAGAGATTGTCTATTTTCTTGCTGTTGTGTTTATGGGGCCATCTCCCAATGCATCTTTGAGGAAGGGAGCAAAGCTACTTTGAATGGATGAAATATGAATATGCAAATAACAACTCTCTGCTACTCACTCACAGAGGAGAGAGAGAGAGAGGGAGGGAGGAAGAGAGAGAGAGAGAGAGAGAGAGAGAGAGAGAGAGAGAGAGAGATCTAACCCCAAGGAGTTTCCTGGGAGCTCTGTTCTCTGGCTTTGAGTTGTGTCTCATTGGATGCTGGGCATCCTGATGGAGAAGACCAACTTTCACTGGGTTTCATTTCCTAAGTGTTTATGAGTGGGTTCTCCCAACAGCTTATTTGCAAAGCTGTCTGTGTGGAGGTTCATCTCCCACTACCGGTCGTCAATGTGATTCTTCCTTTTCATCAGTAAGGAAGCCATCAGACCCTGAGGCCATGGCTTCTTGTGCAGCTTTGTGCTCTGTCTCTGACCCCATTCCCTGTGCACACAGCATTTGGACATTGTCTTGTCCTTCCTCTGCACCATATCTCCCAAGCTTCATTTTCTACTTCTAGAGATCTATAAAACATTTTTTAAAAGAGTTCATTAAGTCTTAATCTAAGGGGACTAGGGAGATGGCTCAGCAGGTGAGAGTGTTTACGGCACAAACGTTAGGCCCTGTGTTCAAATCCCAACCACCTAAGCAAAACAATTATGAGTAGCCACAAATGCCAATAACCCCAAGTGTTCTTGGCACCCAAGATAGAGGATTTCTGGGGCTTTCCAGCCACCAGTTTAGGTTCAGGCACAGTGACATACTCTGTCTCAAAGAAATAAAGCTGAGCCATTGATCAGGACATTCAACATTCTGGCCTACCTCTACACTTATGAGACGTGTGTGTGCAAACACCACATGTATACAATACACCCAGTTTCCACACATGTTGCAAAAAAGGTTTTGTCTTCATGCATTTTCTCCTCTAAATCCTTTGAATGAGATTTATGCAATTGGTTCACTTAAGAAGTCCTACTGAAAGAGCATTGATCTTAAACATGATTGTCAAATCATTCATCTTTGAAACAACATGCATTTCTGCTTTGCTGAGAGAACTCAACCACATGCTTTGCATTTCAGCTTGGGGGAAAACATCAGGAAAGTATACACGACCACACTTGCCTCACAATGACCAATTGAAACATTCCGATATATTTTCTTCTAGTTTGGAAATGTATTTTCAAATTTATCTGGGTCTTGCTTCCTCCATAAACGTATACATTTCAAAATAAATTCCTTTTATATCTTTCAATGTCTTTGTGATCATATATTCAGTCAAGAGATAGATAGATAGGTAGATACATAGATATGTCTTAATTTATGACTTGTTGCTGTTGTGATTGGGGTTCAGCTCTTTCCCCACCAAGGTTTTGTTTTAGAGATAGATTGGGTAAATGCAATTACATAATACTCTTTAGAGAGGTGATTGCTTTTCTTAAAGTACCAAAGAGGCCCACAAGTCCAAACAATACAGAACACTCTCTGGGTTTTAGTAGCTACAGACAAGACACTTGTCTTGAATTGCCCGAATGGCTGCCTTTTACCTCTACTGTGTGTAGGGGCAGTGTGGGGGTGGTGGGCTCGCAGATGTTTTGCATTCAGGTGGACTAGCTCTTGATGGGCTTATTTTCCTCAGATGACCTGCCTGCCTGGCATTTAGCAGCATGAGTCTTAGAAAGGGATGCCGGGAAAGTTCCTGGGTGAGGAATGCTCCTTTCACCTGGATCCAAGGCAGAGAAGTACAGGAACCCTGTATCAGCGGAAATAAAAACCGGCTGAATGCAGAAAACAGAAAGGCGCCAGCTGAAGTTTGGGTCAGCCGGACTGCCTGCTTCTGCCTGGTGCTCGCTGTTCTGCTGCGTAGGAAGCTCTGGGGAAAGTCTGAAGGCTTTCCTGGCAGCACTGGGACTTGGTTGGGAGTCTGCCTGGTTTGCTGAGACAGCCCTCCCCTCCTTGCTCCCTCCTTTCAGAGTCAGTTCTGGGGACTTCTACCTGGGCTGGCCTAGATAGGAGGGCCTGTAAGATGAAGTGCTTGGCTTTTTGCTACCTTCTGATTCATTTCGCGAGGCTGGAGAGATCTTCCCCAGATAAGTAGCTAAAGTGTTCAGATGTGTCTCCCTGTTTGCTGTCGAGAATTTTCTAACACAAATGCACCTCTGTATAGTATGTTCGCATTCACCAGTGGCAATAGAGACGAAGAACTGTTGTTGAGAATAAAATAGTCAATAAAACCCGAAATGATCATTACGGATAGGGCAAATCAGGGTGCAGGAGAAGGTTAGTCTGTAAAGTGCGTGGTACGCATGCGTGAAGACTGAGTTTGCGCCTGGGAATGCGTGTTTTAAAAAGCAAGGCATTTGCTTGTAATCTGGTACTTGGGAGAAGTGAAGACAGGTGGGCAGAGTCCCTGGGACTGAATCACCACCTGAGCTGAATCAAGTTGGTAAGCCCCAGGGCAATAAGAGACCTTATCTCAGAAAACTAACATAGAGCATGATCGAGGAGGACACCGGACATTGCCCAATGGCCTCATTCCTACATACACATATGAAAATGTACACACAAAATAGTACCGGTACGCTGGCCCGGAAGCTCAGCTTCTGCATATAAATCCTAAAATAGGCCATTCTAGAAGCCTGGACAGTTGATAAGCATGAAAGTAGCTGTGGTATGGATGCATGCATGAGATGTGTGTGTGTGTGTACTTCAGTCCCATTCCTACCCAGGACCACAGGTTTAGAAGAAGAAAACTACAAATTGTCCTGTAACCTCCACACATGAGCCATGTCTCAAACACACACGCGCGTACACACACACACACACACACACACACACTTAAGAAAATAAACAGTTCAACTGTATTTATCCCCAAGTCTTTTGAGCACAGGCCACTGTGTCCCGATACCTAATTGTAAGCAGCAGCAGCAGCAGCAGCAGCAGCAGCAGCAGCAGCAGCCCCCAGGCACAGATGGAAATGTGTCTCTTGAAGCAACAACGATAGTAATAGGGAAAGATAGGATCCTCTGACATGTTTGCGTTGGAAGACAACCCAAATACTGGGTGATAATGGCATGGCAGGAATGGGGTCAATTTAGCGATACTTACAAACTGCTGGTAAAAACCTAAATTAGGATGTTGTTCAGTATCTGTGCACCTACTTAAACATTTTTTAATTATTTGTGTGTGTCTGTGTGGCGTGTGTACGTGAAAGCCAGGGGTTGACTTTGAGCATCTTCCTCCATGATCTCAGCTTATGTTTTAGGACAGGGCATTTCCTCGTCTGGAGCTCACAGGTTCAGCAAGGCGAGCTGGCCAGGGAGCCTCACCTGGAATCCACCTGTCTCCATTCCCCCATGGCTGGATTTGCTCTTGCTTACTGTGGTTCCAAACTCAGCTCCCTGGGAGTCATCTCCCCTGCCCTATCCATCCATCTACCCATGGAGATGATCCAGTGGGGGAAAGACAAGGATGAAAGTAGTTCTATCTGCTGGACAGAAATGGAGCTGATGTTTTTGATGTGTTCTTATACCTAGTTCCCATGTTTCCTGCAACCTGAGTATCAGCTCTGTCGATTTTCAAAGAGCAAGAGAGTCGTAGAAACAAGAAAACACATCAGGAGTCATTCAACATGCCTGTGTCGCTAAGGCTTACAGCCAGGCTCTGAGCTGACTGGGATGCAAAACTGATTTTCTAGAAAGATCTCTGAGCTCAGGTACTGACAGAAATGGGGTGGTTTAGGGTTGCACTATAGGAAGAAAAATGTACCTGAAAAACAAAATCAGGTGGATTATGACCATTTCATTAAAAACAAAGAACCAAGCAGTTGCCTACAATCCCTTTCAGAGCTTTGTATACAAGCAGCACCTCTGTGTGGCTTCAGCCAGGGGATATTTAAAGGGCACTCTCCTCTCTAGAGTCTGACTTTCTACCAAGGTTATCTAGCATAGTGCATTTCTTCAATTCCTCACCTCTCTTCCTCAGTGCAGTCTTATCAACCTTGACCATTTACAACCAACGTCAGCAAAACCCGCTGTGTGCATGTATGACGAGCCCCTTCCAACACTGTGTTATGATTGCCCACTCACTTTGTGTTAAATGATAAGCCCAAACCTTGGCTTCTTTTCTCCATCTACACGTCTCTACATGTGGGAAGTTTTTAAATAACAGAGTCTGGAAAGCAAAAGAATACTTATAGAGACAGCTGTACTCATCAGCAAACCTTGACTAAGGTCGTTAGATATGGCAATAATTGGCAGGAGCTGGGGAGAAAGTTGAGTAGGTAAAGAACCACTGTGCAAGCCTGGGACCCTGAGCGCAGATCTTCACATTCACAAAAAAGCCTGGTGTGGTGACCTATGTCTGTAGTCCCAGAACAGGAAGAACAGAGGCAAGAGGATCCTCTGGGCTCATTGAACAGCCAGTCTAAGAAGAAATAGCAACTGTGGGGTCACTGAGAGGCCCTTCTTCAGAAAGTAATAGAGAGGCAGGGGAACCCTATATTAAACTCTGATCTTCACACCTGAAAGCACTCGTGGGCGAACCTACCTGCTCATAAACATGCTCACACCCTTGGGGGAAAAATCCAGCAATGACATAATTTTTGAGTGAAGAGAAATGCTGAGCAGGTAGCAGCATCCTTCTCCGAATCTGATAACAGAATGGCTTTGAGCTTAGAACATTACCGGAGTTGTTTAAATTCTGTTGGAGGTGACTAGAACTAAAGAAGCGCACAGTGTACAGTGAAACTATGACTAACCATGGCAAGTTCCAAAGTAATTGAGCCTCTAAACCAGCATTCTCTGCGACAGCACATACCCCATACCTAGTTGCAAGATGAAGAGAAAGCAAACTGGGCTCAAGCTTCCTGTGCATGCTGCTCGGGTGATAAAACATCAGTCATTTCACTCAGCTGTGAACTCGGTGAACCATAAAACCAACCTGCTGGGCAAGATGTGCTCACCTGTGCAGTGGTGGTACGGGGATGCGGAGGTAACCAACCACTCTCTAATTTCCCTCCGTAGGAAGGAACTTATGCCAGGTAAAGCCTCATTAACAGCCCTTAGGTTCATAAATCCTGTGGAGTTACTACTGTTTAACTAAATCTCTGTTTACACCACAGGCGAAAGCTACTCTCAGCCTCAGTCAGAGAAGCCTCTTTGTGCAGTGAATGGTGGTGCCCAAGATGTTTGGAATAAGTGAGAATTGAGGGCTCATCCCCAAACAAGGCATTTATTCTATCCCTTCTAAGGCTCAGGGAACATTACTGAAGAAGAAATTGAAAGTATGTAAGAGCAGCAGACAGAATGAAGGGCTTGGAACGCTTTCTTCTAGATTCAGTTCCAACCATTATGACCATGATCTCAAAATGCTGCAGTTACAAACCTGGAGACTACAGGGAGGTACTCACAAAGCTATACCTTATTAATGAACTATTGGCGATTGATAAATTCTGGGAGAGAAAGAACATTGTTTTTAGTTGTATTTATGCGAATCCCACTAGGAGCCAAACTCATGGTTAAACAAGCAACCCTAGTTAAACTCAGTGGATTGTATACAAAACAAATAAACGTGAACATGAGAAAGAGATCTGTAGGGCGTAGACGGGGCAAAAGGAAGATGGGAAGAATTGGTGGGTGACAGCGGTCAGTATGCTAAGTCCATGTGTGAAATTACCAAAGAAGAAATTTAAAGAAGAAAGGAAGAAAGAAAAGAAGGAAGGAGGGGAAAAAAAGACAAGCTAACACCAAGATTTATGAATTTTGTCTTCAACAGACATCATGGCTATGGCAGAAGTTGGATCATTTTCTGTTTACACTTATATCTCCAGATCAGAATGGGCTGTTCTATGCCCCTAGCAACAGGTTTTAGTGTGGCCACAAAAATAAACAATAACTCAGTTGTCAGAGGACGGTCTTGTGGGCGCCCACCACTCATCTGGAAGGCAGGCATTTTGCAGGGTGTCTCTTTGATGGCCTGTTAAAGAGCTGCCTGACCCTTCCTCTGCAGTGAGAGCTGTCTTTCTATTGTCTGTGGAATTTGCTCTGCGTGTTGAGGGAACTGCCAGCCCTGGCAGAGAGCAGGGGAGCTATAAAAATGTCAGAATATTATGAACAGCCTGAAGACTGGGGCCCGTTGTTCTGTGCTGGGCAGTGAGGGAGGGCTAATGGTGTGCAGCGTGTAGGCTGTGCAGTGTTACCTCCATCCATCTGTGGAGAGGGGAGGGAAGATATGGCAGACACAAGCAGGCATCAGCCTACAGCTCCAGATGTGGGAGAGTTGATCCAACCATCAAGGGCAATGGTAGTCTGCAGAGGCTCTAGGGAAAATCAGTGCTCCTTGTCTCCACTTCAGAATGAAAGATGCTGGGTTTAATCTTGACAGAGTAGTGATAGGGTTCCTATATTTGCTTTCTTCTAGGACAACCTAATTTCTGCAGCCTGGAATTGACAGTTGTCAGTGTATTATTTTAACTTCATTTTTATGGACCTTTTGCATGCAGCATTAAGCATACCGCCCCATCATCTAATTAAAAGGGAGCCTTATCAATTTGCAGAATAGTGCTCACAGAAAAACATTATTAAAAACACTACTCTGAATCCTCCATTCTTAAGAGGTGAGCATCAGTCACTCAGGGCACCTGTGAGCATTTAGCCAACAATCTTATAAATACCCAGTAGACATATCCATGTTTGGGGAACTTGTA
This sequence comes from Rhynchomys soricoides, assembly GCA_019843965.1. Lineage (NCBI taxonomy): Eukaryota > Metazoa > Chordata > Mammalia > Rodentia > Muridae > Rhynchomys > Rhynchomys soricoides. The sequence goes on from JADRCH010000090.1 coordinate 5,311,001, forward strand.
GACAAGTTCTCACTTAGAGAGCTAACCTTAGTTTTTATTTATTTAATTTTCTGGAATTGAATTTCAAAGAGTTTTCCTGAAGATTGCATGCAGGAGGTGGGTAAAGGCAAGAACAGTGTTCTCTCTAGCATAACCCTTTGGCCTTGACTTCTGTCCTTGGCCCAGTTAAGGCCGGCTTCTCCTATGGGATCTCACAAAGAGGCAGAGGTAGCTCACAGGATGTGTGACCTGAAGATGGGGCTCAGAGTGTGTGCTGTCTAGTGCAGGAGGCCTCAGCTGCAGGAAGCCAGCCTGGACTCTGTCTCACCTGGCTTATGTGGTCTTGAGCCAAGTGAGCAAGACTGTTAACTTGAAGGAATTCCGTGATTCCAAGAAGTCGTATTACACAGGCGAATAATCACTGGTAGGATCTGTTTCTACAGCTCAGGCTGGCATGTACAATGATCCTTCTTGTGCCCAATTGACCTGAAGATGCCCCCTCCACCAAGATCCTTTTCAAGACTGAAAAAAAAAATCAGGTAGGAAGACAGCTTTGTCTATAAAATGCTTGATAGGCAAGAATGTAGACCCAAGTCTGAGTCCTCAGAGCCCACATAAAAGAAACAGGAAAAGTAGAGTGTCTGTAATCCCTGGATTGAGGACATAGAAACAGGATCATTGGGACTTTCTGGCTAGCACACCTAGCCAGATTTGCAAACTCCAGTCTCATTGAGAGAACCTGTCACAAAAAGTGAAGAGAATAGTAACTGAGAAAGACTTTGAACTTTGACCTTTGGCCTCCATACACATGTGCATGTGCACCCACATATATGCATACACACACACACACACATACACACACACACACACACACACACACACATACACAAATATCCATAATGTATATAAAAGTAGTTCTCATAAATTCACTGTGAAGACCATTTTCTGAACCTGGATATTTCTTTCCAAGACAAATATCCTAGCCCAGATTTCTTTCTTTCTTTCTTTTAAAAGATTTATTTATTTATTTATCTTATGTATGTGAGTACACTGTAGCTGTCTTCAGACACACCAGAAGAGGACATCGGATCCCATTACAGATGGTTGTGAACCACCACGTAGTTGCTGGGAATTGAACTCAGGACCTCTGGGAGAACAGTTGGTGCTCCTAACTGCTGAACCATCTCTCCAGCCCCTAATCCAGATTTCTAATATTATATTTCAACTTTCATGAACAACCAATCTCAGGTCTTGTTCCTTTGGTGCCATGTACCTAGTTTTCTTAAAGGCTTTACTTTAATTTTTTTTAATTTATATGTATATATGTGTGTCAGTGTAAGTATATGGCATGAATATTGGTGTCCAGGAGAGGCTTCCAGGAGAGGGCATTAAATCCCTGGAGCTGGAATTGCAGGTGGTTGTAAGCTGCCCTGCATGGGTTCTGGGAACCAAATGCATGTCTCCTAGGAGAGCAGCAAGTGCTCTTAACCACTGAGCCATCTCTCCAGCTCCTGAACTTGTTCTTTCGAGACAGGGTTTCTCACTGGTCTGGGCTCACTAAGTTAGGCTGGCTATCCAGCAAGCCCCAGGGATCCACCTATCTCCACTTCACTAGCCTTGGGATTTCAAGTGTATGCCACAGTGCCTGCCTGGCTCTTTTATGTGGGATCTGAAGATCAAACTCAGGCCCTCTTGTTTGCATGCTAAGCACTTTACTGGCTGAGCACTCAAATATTGATTTTAAAAATTCACTGAAAAGCAAATTAAAGTGAGGAATGTCATTTTCTTCCCCAGGCACATTAGTTTTGCCTCTAGTGAGAGTGGATGAAGAGAATGCTTGGGAATGACAGTAGGAACAACCTAGGCACTGTGAACACCTCAGTGACAAATCAAGAAGACAACAATTCAGATCTGTAGCTTACCCACTTTTTGCCAATGAGCTCTTCTGGGGCAGGGTACTGACATTTGGAAAGCTAAGCCCTTGTTGGGGCTTTTGGATGAGCTGGACAAGGCTGAGGATAGGAAAAGATCACTATGTTGATATCCTAACCTGGTTCCTCAGGTAAAACTGAATGAGAGCAGTGTGTGTGTGTGTGTGTGTGTGTGTGTGTGTGTGTGTTTCAACTAATTATCAGATATAAACTAGAAAGAAATCTCACTAAGAACTCAGTTTTAACAGTAAAGGAAGTGGATAGTCATGGAAATAAAAATGATCTGCACAATGGATCCAAGAGCCCTTCTGTCCTGTGTCTCACCCAGAGGAGCTGAGATAACAAGGAGGGTCCCCATTGGAAGCACATTAGCAATTGATAGCTACATACGTGGCTTAAGACCTACGTGTGTAAAATGGAATAAGATCAAGCCACAAATTCTGCATTCATTAATCATTTTAAGACATACATCCCACAGCATGGGGATAGCTATGTTGGTAAAACACCTGCCTTGCAGGCCCAAGGACATGAATATGATCCTCAGAACCCATGTTTTAAAAAGGATGAACATGGTGGTATGTGCTTGTAATTCCAGCACCAGGGAAATGGAGACAGGGGGATCCCTGGAAGGTTCACTGACCAGCCAGCCTAGCATTCGGAGATGTCTGAGGACTGACACCTGAGGCTGCTGTCTGGCCTTCATATGCACATGCATACACATGTATGCACACACCTACATGCATGCACACCTGTGCACACACACACATATCACATATCTACCCACCCTTTAAGTTCCTTCACTCAGCAACAACTTTTTGGTCACCAAGGTCCCAGTGGCTGGTTACTACTGACCTTGGCTGAAGGCACCAGGTCTCTTCACACTTGAAAGCCACACGCACACAGCACTTTCTCCAAGGACTGCCAATTGTGAGACTTATTTGTAAGATCCCAAGCATTGTTAGTTCATCGCAGGCCACCCAACTAATTTCCTTTTGACCCTCGGCCAGATTACAAACAAAGACCCCAGAGATGTCTGGAAAATTAATTTATTAAAAAAGACTAGCTTGATAAAACACATGATAATAAAATAAATGAATACGTTCAATATCTTATAAAACAGTTGGCAATCACACAATAGAGTGCTCGTTGTCAGTTTGTCAGCGTGTCTCATTACACCCTGCAAATAGTTGTGAAATAGTGTATTATTCATGAACCAACATGCTTTAATTACTGCTAGTGCATATTTAGTTTTCAAATGGGAATTAGAGTTGTCTATAAATCCCAGCTTCCAACTCTGCTAGAAGATATTCCCCAAGAAGGGGCCACAAGCTGAGGACCCCCCAGTCTTGCAAAGACAGCTAGAAGAAGGAATCCCCCTTCTGTCATGAAACAGGGCTGGTGGCTCCTGGCTTTGGATCACCCACCAAAGAACCAGCTTCCAAGGCCAGCAGCCACAGGTGCTACTCTGTGCCCAAGCCAGTCCAGATACAAGTGGGTAGCTTCATTCATCTACTCCATTCTCTTTATGATCTTGGCCTTGAAACTTAATGTGCAGTGGGATATGAACAGACAGAGGATCGAGAACATTACTAGATACATTCTCTTACATGCCCAGCACTCAGCAAGAAACAGGCCCTTCCCTCAGGGTATCAGTAGTTCAAGGAAGAGAAACACACCCTAGAGGAAACTCAAAGCAGAGTCTGAAGCCAACTTCATCTGGACCAGTTGACAGTCTACAGGCTGCTTTCAGCACTTTCTTTTGAGGTGGTTTGTTACACAGCTAAATAACCAATACGTGCGTCATATGGGAAATCTTTGACATGCCCCTGATAATTCTCAAAGCAATGATGCCTACTGACATGTTTCCCTTTTTCTAGAAGGTGTATGACCAATGGAGATATCAATTCAAGAGAAAGCCACAAATTAAATTTTCAAAACAATGAGACTTGGGTTGAAGGCTGCAAGGACAGCTATTCTAACTGGAAGTCTTGGATCACCACATCAAGCTGCTTCTCATTTGGACAAACCTGTTCATGGGTTGAGGGGATGAAAGACACAAGGATTCTCAATAATGAATGGTAATTCTTCACTTCAGTGTTAGGTATTTTAGGCTAAGCCCCCAAATTCCTGATTGTTAGGGTCGCTATCATATTAGAAATTGTGGAGACAGTGATGGTCATTTTAGCTCAGTTGGTAGAGCTTCAGTGCCTAGCAGGATGAAGCCCTGGGTTTGATTCCCCCAGCACATCATGAACTAGGAATGTTGCTATATTTTTATAATCCTAGCACTCAAAAGGTGAGTCAAGTGAATAGGAGGATCAGGAGTTCACAACCACCCTCAGTTACATAGTGACTTTGAAGCCAGCTGAGATACCTATAGGAGACCCTGTATCAAAAAAAAGAGTTATCACACCACAGGAGTATGATAACTGCCGTATTAGCTCCAAGAGAAGTGATGCTTGTTAGTTTTTGACCCATCTGATAATGGAGTGTTAGAACCAGGAGCAGAAGGAAGGGTATGGAGTACCTCCAGCTTGCACTGCCAGCCAAGCTTTCCCACAAAACACGCTCTTCCCCTCTGTCTTCCACGATAGGCTTTCTCAACTTTCCCTGCCCTGGCTTCCTAGAGCCCCCAGCTTGGCTGAAACTCCAGGCACGGTTGGAGCTCAGCTAATAGACCTGGAGTGAGCTTCAGACAAGCATCCAGATTTGAAATGACTGGCTCTACATGGGTACAGAGACATGTGTGGACATCTGGGGTTCGGGTGGACCATTCTAACTGATGTTAGACCCACAAGTTAGGCCCACCCCTACCCCACACCACTTCGCCCCTGATTAAAGCTTCATAGCCCCTCCTTATTTCTTTTCTGGATGCCCTGAGGGTAACTCCTACTTACCCATCAGGTTTTACAATGCCTTGGAGTCCTCAGGTGACTTTCCAGAGTTAGCCAAACACGTTTGCCTCTAGTTCCACCAAGCCCTGCCTTTCTTCTATTGCAAATGTCTATGTCATATGGATTTATTGGTTCCATCTTTCTCCATGTCCCACACATCCATGAATATACAAACATCCCCTAAAGTCTCACCCTGGTGTTCAGACTTGAAACCCCAGAGGACTTGAATGGAGTTGCCAGGGCCAGCCTCTGACGTGGGACTAGAGCCCCATAGCCCCTTTCTTACCACTGAGTAGGTGTTCTCTTCTAATTTCCACCTACCTTGTGGTCCAGGCCCCTACAGCACATCAGAAGACTCTCCATCCCTCTTTCTGATAATGTTCAAAGACCAACACTTTGAACACCTCCTTGCTTCTGTCTCCCAAGTGCTAAAATGATAGGCAGAAGCCAACATACAAAGCTGAAGTTTCTTTTCCATTTTCTTTTCTTCTTTTGGATGTGTGCATACATGTACGTGGGTGCACCTGTGGTCAGAGATTGATGTCCTGTGTCTTCCTCAGTTGCTTTCCCTCATAAATATGTATTTGTTTCTTGGAGACAGAGTCTCTCTGTGTGTCAGCCCTGGCTGTCCTGGAGCTCACACTGTAGACCAGGATGGCTTTGACCTCACTGAGATCTACCTGCCTCTGCCTCCTGAGTGCTGGGATTAAAGGCGTGCGCCACCTTACATTTATTTTATATTTATTTATTTACCCCCCCCCCTTATATTTTGAGGAAGGTCATCTCACTGAACCTGGGGCTCACCAATTCAGCTAATCTGGATGGCCCTCCAACCTCAGAAATCCTCCTGTTTTCGCCTCTCTGGTGCTGGGATTCTAAGAACACTGACACATTCAGCTTTTCTGTATAGGTTCTGGGGGATCAAACCTAGGTCCTCATGCTTATACAGCGAGCATGTTAATAACTGAGCCATCACCTCTGCCCCATGTAGCTCCTTCTTATTATGAGCTTTAAAAGAAATATACTCCATTCAAAGGGCCGTTGACTCTTAACTCTCCGGGGACAACCTAGCAAGCTTTACAGCCATCCAGAGCTCCAAAGGACATTTGTAATTAAATTCTTTACTGCTCTACTTGACCCCATTTCAACTGGACCTAAAGTTTAAAACAAAAAACAAACAAACAAACAACCTGCTCAAGTCCAAAATTTTAAATAATGCTTATGAGTTGGTTTAGAACATGGGCTTCTCATATTACCCCAATGGTGAAAAAGGCCTTTTGATCACTGGGACTGATCTTGGGACATGGTCAGTCGGGGAAAGGACACTGACCATTCCAATTAAGATGTTTTCAGGAGTCTCTGCATAATAAAGGGAACTTGCATATAATTACAGATGAAAGAATAATTGAAAAGAGCCCTTGTAATCCTGCCTGTAGTGTTACAGCTCAATGTTGGTGTCTGTGTACCAAAACAAATACCTCCCCAGAATTGGGAGCCACAGAAACAATTAACGAATAAATCCTGGGCTCCCATTAACACCCGACTCTATTAGCTGACTCGGTCTTCAGTCACATTTAAGTCCCATGGAGTTTGCTGGTGGCTGGGGAGGAAACAGTTTGGGCCCTACAGAAATGAACATGCAATTCCAGTCAGTAAATCTCTTCTGTAATTGGCTAATAAGCATACTGCTTGGCAAATAGCTGCTGAAAATGGCTGGTTAAATATTTTCTCCATTTTTCTCTCTTGCTTCTCAAAGGTCTTCTAGCTTGGGGATGGGTCTCTTGAGCGTTGAAATTCTGGGGACCTGGACACCTCAAGTAGGTGAGGTCTGACTTGGAGAGCACTCATGATAAAGTTTCCCTTTTAAAACTTTAACATATATTTGGCATCCCTAAGCCTCAGTACTACCAATTCAAAGCTGGGTCCTTCCTTCTTTGTTTGGCCAAGGATTTTTCAGTTGCCAATAATAACACCACACCCTGCAGAGACAAACTATTTGTAAACATCATCAAACTTAGTCTCCTGTAGGTCAAACTGCCCCCAGGGAGGACTCCAGTCCGAGGCGTCCCATCTTGATGAGCTATGAGAGGTCACTTTTACTTTCTTCATTGACCTGGTTTCTGATGACCTTTGATCTTTAGGGTGTCTCTCCCCAATTGTGGAATAGACTGGGCCTGATTCATGCTTCCAGATTTCTCAGGTTTTGACCTGACCTGCCACTATCACTCGGCCAATGATTTTCATGAGGACCTTTCCTGAGGCTCACTCTTCTGAGAGTCTCCTGGGACAATTGACATAGAGAAGGTCCATAAAAGAAGCTTTATTATGTTGAGAAGCTCTGAAAAGGCTGTATCCAGTGCTTCTCCACATTAATTTCTTTGGTCTATGGGATAACCAACAATACTGCCCCTCAGCACTGACTTTCTAATGACTGGAGTATTGCTCACCTTTCTAGAACAGTGTTCTCTGGACATTCAGTGGCCTTTGCTATCTCGAAAACAGTGGCAATCCCTCTCACAAAGACCAGACCTTCAGCAAAGGAGGAAATCTGTGTTGCTTAAATTTCTGGGGTTTAGCATAAATCTGCATAGAGTAACTCACAAATTTGACGAGACTGGCTGGGCCAAAAGCCCAGGGATTTTCCTTTCTCTGCCTCTCCCATCTGCAACACCACAGTAGGAGTTTATGTGGATATTGGATCTCTGAACTCTGTCCTCATGCATGCACAGTAATACTTTAGTCAACGATCCATCTGCTCAGTCTCCAAAATCATCATCTTAAACAGATCATCCATGGTAGCACAGGATGCTTCTCCTGTTCGTTTGAAGAAGATCATTATGGGAGTGGGCAATCTGGAAGCTGTAGGGCATGGAGTGGCATGGAAAGATCAGAGTTCTCTTGTCAGGTGTGAGTGAGGAAAAATTATAGAGAAACATTGACCTGAAGACACTGAATTGACATTCAAGGCCAGAAACAGATGCAATCAATAATGCTATCTGTGGAATGAATATATATATATATATATATATATTAAGGTACATGGCCATTCTGTCATGTTGACATGTGGTTGCTTCCCTCAGGCACTCTGATAAACTTCCTCTTACTTGAAAGGATATGAGTTCAAGAATTCAGTGTCTGATCTTTACCCAAGAACAATGCTCCTGAATAAGGTTACCATAATCAGAAATTATTTGTATCCAACCATGCACTAATCCAACCACTTAGCTCTCCATCCATCCATCTGTCCAAGCATTCACCCATTATCAATCCATCTCTCCATTCCTTCCTCTGTTCTCCATCCATCCATCCATCCATCCATCCACTTATCCACCCATCTGCCCATCTATCATTCAGTCTGCATACCTCCATGTATCAGCCATCCAGCTGCCCATTCAACAATTCATCCATCCATCCATCCATCCATCCATCCATAATTCATCTATCCATCCATCCATTATCCATCTATCCATCCACAGATGGAAAAAGCTACCCACTTTCCCCAACAGCTTTCCATTCACCTTTCAATAATTTTGCCTGTCCTTTTAGGCCCTCAGAAAAGTCTTATTCTCTAATGGAACTCACATCCTGTAGTCATATGATGAAGAAAAACAAAAGCAATCAAGAAACAAGACAGTATGCGTTTGTAATAAACACTGTGAAGAAAATAAAACTGGATGCTGTGGTGTGGAAACCAAGAGGGGGGAGGGGAAGCCAAGAGGGGGGAGGGGCTCTTAGAGCAGGTACTCAGGGAAGGCCTCACTGAAAAGGGAATATTTCACCTATGCTGAGCAAAAGAGGGGTGAGACAATCCGAGAGCCCCATGGTGGTAGAGATCCATGGGGTTGAAGATTCAGGAAGCTGGTCAAAAGGAGAACAGTTTATGAATATAGAAGCACCTGGAAGTGAATGGCCTGTCAACAGGAAAAGAAATGAAGCAGGTTTGGTATTTTGTTCTGATAGGCATTAACCCTTCTCTACGGAGACATCCCACCTAACTTCTTTGTTCCCATCCCAGGGGCTCTGCAGGTGCATCAGGGAAACCTATCATTTCCCTGCATTGGAGGCTCCCACAACTGAATGCTTCAGTACAGCTTCCTCTTGGTGAGCCCCGAGATGGGGCCCTTGGAGATCATGCATAGGGGAGGAGAAAAAAGGATTTTGTCAGGGTAGTTCAAACACTCTTTGTGTATGTTCCTGAGGCACCGCTTTCTCGTTAGACGTAGCACAGAGCAGGATGGGGACATTACCACCCGTGGTCACCCAGCTCTTATTAGCTGTAGTCAAAGACACCTTCCCAGAAGGCTTTGTTGGCAAAAAAAAAAAAAAAAAGTAAGAAGAAATGAATCATTCGTGTCTTCACTAACTTCCAAGTGAGTTTATATCAAAACAATTTCATTAAAAGATGGAAGCAGGAGATAGTGTACCAGCACACCCAAACCATTGTGAATTGTTCAACAATTTTGCTTTGAAAATAACCACTGCCCATAACATTCTAGAATGAGCCCAAATTCCATTCATTTTGTTTCCTTCTAAATATGCTTAGAATGTCGGCATGAGACATCTTTCTCCAGTATGTTTGACTTTGCTTCCATTTTAAGTTTATGTGTGTGATATATATATATATATATATATATATATATATATATACATACCATTGAGATTCTAACCTGGCTCCCTCTGCTTATTTTCCAGTTTCTGGTGTGTTTGGCATGGAAATAGATAATTTTTGCTAATTTGAATTTCTCCTGATAAATAGCGATTTTTGAAATATTACTGTATCTTAAATTAAGTGTATATGTGTTTTGTGTCTGTATATGGATATGTGCATGTGAGTTCAGGAGGCACATGGGAAGGCCAGAAGCATTGAATCCCCAAGTAACTCCACCTGCAGGCAGTTGGGAAGTGCCTGATGTAGAGACTGGGATTCTTGGGTCTTCTGCAAGAGCAGTCTTCAGGGGACCCAGGGCCTACCGTGTGCTGGGCCAAAATTTTACCACTAAATCCTTAGCCCTTGGATTTATTCTTCCTCTCTCTCTCTCTTTTTTAAGTTACCTACAAAGAGTTAAGAGGGCTGCTTTGAATTAAATGTGCTACCTGATCACAAACGTTGCTTTTCAGAATTCAAAGCAATTTTCTCTTCCTTACGGTCTTGCTAATATGATCCGGCATCTGAAATAATAACTATATTTCCAACAGCCTGAGCTCTCCCACTTCTTTTAGCTCTCTAATTTCTTACATGATTCCCCTGGTTTTACAAGTATTTTTAATAGACCAATGTTCCAGATTTTTCTATGCAGTCAAATCCTTTCCTAATCAGAAGCCTTGTTTTTCCATAGGAATTTAATTCCCTCTGCAGAATTGTACCGGGGCTGGGCTGTTCTGGTTTACATTCTCTGACATGTTTTCCCTCCCCTGAAGATTAACTTAACCATCGCATGGCTCCGTCTCAATCCTTTGTATCTCATTTTCACGTTAGAAAAGCATTCTGCTTCTGCTTGGTCGCCTAGGTTGCATACTGCTGAAGATGGGGCTTTCAGCCGTGGGGGTGCACTTTTGGGGATGCTGCCCACTGCTGCTTCTTCAGCTGCAAGTGAGGCTGAAATCACCACCCAGAGCCTGGGACTCTTAACAGAAAGTGGCACAGCTGGGTGCACAAACTGAACGTGGCTATGACGATGGGTCATTCCTGTGGGCGATCCAATACAAATTTGTCTTTAAAAATCAGCTCTATTGGTTATTTAACATAGAGGGACATAGAGCACCGATTTGGTAAGAAATGGTTTTTAAAGTTTGCAGTACCCAGAAGTTCTAAAATTCTTTCTTTATGACTGGCTTACAGCCTGCCCCCTCCCAGGACTTGTCTAAAAACCTCTTTGGTTTAAATATTCTTCTATAGAGGAGCTTCCTGCTCCTCTATAAACCTGGTCTAGTTGATTCTTTATGTCTGCTTCCTCCTTCGACCTTAACACACTGCCTCCTGTTTCCTTCCTCCCTCCCTCCCTCCCATCCCGGGTTTCCTTCTCTCTCCCATTATAAAGGTATCTGCCACATGCTCTGCCTTCACCCCCCATTCTGACTTCCGCACATCTGTAACCCCACGTGATTCTGCTCCTTGCCAAACTGCACCGTGCCAGACCTGAAGAAACGGGTGCTTAATAAGAGTTTGGTAAATGGCATTTAAAAACAAAAACAAAAACAAAACAGAAACAAAAAACGCAGGCTCCGGAGGTGACAGGTTCCCCCACCCCCACCTCAGCTCTCTGGCCTGGCCTTCTGTGTGAACTGCATTAGCCCCATATCTGCACCATCTCATCACCCTGTTTCCAGTTTGCAATAAATCATCATCGCCTTGTACCTGCCAATTTAAAGAACATCGTTCTCAGTTCTCTGGCCAGAGGTGGCTGCAAATTCTCCCTCCCCTAGAGAGTATGGTGGTAATGTAGTCCTGTCCAGTGTCTCCTCCTTCATGTTCTCGTTCCTGTGCCATGTTCATTGAACAAATATTTCTCAGGGCTGTATTATCCTTGCATAGAAGGCAATACAAAGAAAAGAGGGCTTTCAGTCAAATTGCTCTAGCTGGTATCCGTGCCTCAGACTGAGATGATCCACAAACAGCTGTAGCTGTTTTGAGTGTTTGACAACACTGCTGCCTTCAGTCCCTTAAGAGGTCACAGAGAAACACAACTTCTTTGCCCCTGACGGAATGAGGAACTTGAGCTGAACCCTGAAGATTCTCTCGCTTCTGCATCTTGCTTTTGCTTCCAGTGCATCACGGGTAGTACCTCTTTCTGGTGCTTGGGGGAGACCGTTCTTCTGAGTGACAGAGAGTGGGTGAGACAACACATCATTCAATGATGAAGAGCCCAGCTCTGAGGCTCCTGAACATTTCCTGTCTATTTATAGATTATCTGGGATCCCATCCAAGCAAGCCTGCTGAGGGCCTCAACCAAATAATAAGCTCGTTTGAAACTTCTGTGACACAGTGATTCCACCAAGTCAGGTCATCAGCTCACCTCTTACTCACTGGCTTGGGCTGCATATTAAGGGTGACCAGAGGTCCTTTTTGCCTGCAGTGGAGGGGTTCCCCAAAACTACGGTTTTTTTGGGACCAAAACCAAGACAGTCCTAACTAAACTGCACCATGGGTGACCCCAATTGTATGTCATTCCAATAATGCTAAGACTCTAATTGCAAAACCCATCATCACCATTCTCATTGTGGAGACCAGAACTGGGATCATTCCCAACAGCCTACAGCTGCAAGCCTCAATCTCAATGAGGCTAAATAGGCAGGTCTGATGGGGCAGATTTACACACAATTGATTTTAATAGAGTAGACTAGGGCCTGCAGAGACAGCTCAGTGCGTAAGAAGGATTTCTACGCTAGCATGTAGGATCTGAATTTGAATCCCCACTACTGATGTGGATATGAAAAGACAGGCAAGCATGGGTTTACATGTGCCCATAACCTTAGCACTGTGTAGGGAGGAGGCAGGAGGATCACATGGGCTTTCTGGCTTCCAGATTAGCTCTGAGTTCAGTAGGAGGCCCTGTCGCCAAGGAATAAAAGGGAAAGCCACAGAGCAGGACACCCAGTGTACTCCTCTGTCCTCTGCCTGTAAAAACACAGGTGTGCACCCCTTTCCCCAGTACACACTAAGAATAGACTGTGTCTTCTATTCTTTATTGTGCCTAGGTTCACATGTAATCTTCATCATGAATATTTATTGTTATTCCTATGAGAAAAACCTTGATGTTTAAATCTAAGTGCCACTCTTTCCCTCTTCCTCTGTTTCTCTCTCCTTCCTTCCTTGTGTGTATCGCACATGGATTCCTTTAAATGAAATATCCTCCAGATGCCTAACGTTAGAAAACCTTTAAAGCGAGTCACTCTAGTTTACAGAAGAATCAAGAAATCTCTCTATTAAAATGAGCATCCTTTGTGACTCACGGGTCTATTTCATCCCAGCCTGCATACATCTCACAACGTTGGAGTGAAGCATTCCATACGCTAAGTATGCTTCTGAAAAACAGAGCGGTTGTGTCATGGGTGGAACAGTGACTGTTTTCAGCTTTGTGTTCCATATAGTTTATGTCACAACTACTTAGTTCTGCCTTCCTGGCAGGAAACACAGACATAGACTGGTGCAAAAGAATGCATAAGATTGAGTACCACTAAAACTTTACCAACAGACACAAATTGAAATTTTCAATGACCCTGACTAAGTCGAGAAGCTCATTTTCATTCTTCTCTCTGAAGGTTACTTATAGAAAATAGCCTGACAGTCTATGCCTCAGTTTCTCCCACTGTACCAGGGTATAAAAATAAAGTGAACGAGGGTAGGGTATCTAAGGAGACTCTGGTTTTCCCACTGGTTTTGTTGTTCGATAACGGAAAGTCTATTTTAAAAATGTAAAAATATTATTCTTGTGTGTCTGACATGTAGGGGTGAGGATAGGGGCCAGAGGGCAGCACTGTGGCGTCGGCTTCCCCAGGCATGTTTACATGGAGTGAGGGATTGGACTTGGATTGTTGGACTTCAGTGGCAAGCTCTTTGCCCACTGAGCTGTCTGTGGCACCAGAAGGTCTACTTACTATTCCCTCACAACACATTAATAAGTCCTGCTCTGTGAGTTTTGGTAGAGTCTAAATTGGACATTGGAAAGTGTCACACATGGTGGTGATCATCCAGTCCCCATGGAAGCCCATGGAGACCTCCTCTTGGTCCAACTTTGATTGCTATTCACATTGTGGTTGTTCATGCCACAATTCTGAAACCATGAAGACCCCTAGAACTTGGGTCCTGGGCCCCTGTTGGCAACTAGACTTTATCCAGAACCAGAAAGTTTCAGCTTCTCCCTCCCTCGCCTCAGCCTCTATGAATGTCTGGAGCTGATAGAGTGCCTGGGCTTCTGTCTGGCTAAAGGCATTATTTGCTTTTCTTTTGCATATTTTTTAAAAGAAATTAAGAATGAAATCTACCAGTTTTCCCTTTTCCCGGTCTCATCCAGGTGTCCCTGTCTCATCCATGGGATTTTTACGCAACATTCTGGCATTTCCTATGTCCCATCATCTACTGGCATTCTGAACAGACTTGTGTGTGTGTGTGTGTGTGTGTGTGTGTGAGAGAGAGAGAGAGAGAGAGAGAGAGAGAGAGAGAGAGAGGACAGACAGAGACACACACACAGAGACACAGAGAGATGAAGAGTGACTATATGTATCCCTGATAACATTTTCATCTTCTTCCTTTGGCTTGACCATATTCTCTCTTTCCTCTGTATTTCTTGACCCTTGACCTTGAAACAGGAATATTTTCTGTTCCTTGTGGGCTGGGACACGTGCATGTTGACCATGCCTAATTCATTTCTTCCTATAAATCCTGGACCCTGGGCAACCACAACCCCTCCTCTAAGGTTTGAGTATTTAATTTGTATCTCTATGCCTTAACCTTCCCAAGACTCCTATGTGTTCCCTTCCCATCTTTACTCTCTTGTCTAATTTTCAAGGAATGGTCAACAGAGTCCAAATTTGTAGTACACAAGTGTCCCCAAGTAGATTCTTGAGTGAACCTCCCGATTCTTTTTAATACTCCATACTTTGAAAATCTTCTCTACAATTTGTCTCCTCTATTATCTAAAAATAAAACACACCACGCATATTTACATCACAAAATTATTTCATATGCCTCACTCAAAGTGCAAAGTAATGAACAAAGAGAGTAATTAACTATCGTCCAGAGAAGGATACAAGCACAGTCCTGCAGTTATGAGCACTCTCTCCATTTTCTTTCTCTCTTCTTCCTCTCTCTCTTGTTTTCTCCCTCTTCCCTATCTGGCTTCTCTCCATTCTTTCCTCCCCCTCCCTCTCCCCCCTCTCTCCCTCCTTCCTCCTTAATCCTATAGTCAGTTAACACAGTAACACCAACATTTGTCTTTGTTATTGGCCTCTTAGTGAACAAATACCACTCTATGACTTCGTAATATTCCATCCAAGCACCGTCTTATGTTTTATTTCATCATTTCCATTTTATTGAACATTTGTTTCCAATTTTTACCATTATAAATAATACTCCAAGCAACATCTTTGTGCACAGATGATTTTTATGGTACCTTAAATTACTTATTTATGGCTGAATGCTACAGGTGGAATGACTCTGTGAGCATTTTAGAGATAGCTATATATTTTTAGAGGAGAGATATTGTCAGGGTCTGTGCTGAAGGAATATGGTGTGTACAGACTCTCTTTTTCTGACTGTGCTAGAATCTTCATCTCAGGATTGCTGTCCTAGAGAGAATAAGCCTTTGGGAAGTTTCCATTCTGTCCATCACCTTTGTACCACCCCAGCCTCTTCTTCCCTTTAGCGCATCTTGCTGTCAACTAGCACTGGATCAAGTGCAGGGACCAACCCTTGGTTTCAGTACACAAATACCATCTGTCTCATTTGTCATCTTTCCTGACCTCTCTGAGTTCCTCAACTTGCCTCTAATATACAGAAGAACACAACTACTTTGTTTTAATACAGACTGCAGAAACAGAATCCATAACGCAGTAGTATTTTTGTTGAGGATCATATTCAGGAGACCAGGTAGCAGAGCTGCTGGCTCCTTGTTGCCTGTTACCCCAAGGTTCAAATTGCACCTCAAGGCTAATATGTCTCCTAGCTCCCTGTATCCAACTGGACAATCTGTATAGATCTTCCTGTCTTTCCAAAGGTTTTTGAAGTGCCTGTGAGATACTCCTACCTTATCCCCCCCCACACACAGAGAGAGAGAGAGAGAGAGAGAGAGAGAGAGAGAGAGAGAATTGTCTAACAATTTCATTAAGACTCAGGAACCAAATAAAACTCAGAATTCTCAGGAAGTTCCTAAAACAAGAGACAAGATTCACAAAGTCATAGGAGCAATAAAAAGTGTGTGTGTGGGGGGGGGGTGACTCTCCAGCTTACTGAGTGCTTTCAAGTTGGGCAGAGAGGGTGCATCTTTAGCGTCCTCACTCATGCTAGCATGGGCTTTGTGGCAACATAGCTGTCTTTGTGTCAAGCATGCTCTTGTGAATAATCTTTTATCCAACTCCTGTGTATTACCTCAATAAACTCACTGGCTCACTGAGCTAGACTAGGATAGAATCATTTCTTTGGTTTGTCTCTACTCTGTCTGAAGTAAATAAACATTTGCTCCTGTTTACTTACACACACACACACACACACACACACACATACACACACACCCCTCTGAAAGCCTTCTCTAACAACAATGGATGATTTCAGTATACTTGTAGTTCATTTTACCTTTTCTGCAATACAGCATCTAGTGTCTGTACTGATGTCTTCAGGGACAGGCTCAGGATGAATATCAGAAGTGACTAAGAGACTTCACTCTTTCTTTTGGGAGACAGAATACTCCCATATAGAGTGACAGAATGGAAATTCACTCCCTGCCTTCTTTTCAGAATGAATCAAACCAGCTCTATCCCAAATTGCATTTGGAAGTGATCTCCACACATTTATATGATAGAGCATTCTCATAGCTGTCTGACCTGTCTGACTGCCAAAGGGGCCTGGACACATCTGAGAACATGTTAGAGGTTTTAGCTGGGAGTCACAGACAACTACTTCTAAACTCCTGCCTGCTGGGTCACCCTTGGCCTGGGAAGTCTTTCTCATCTCTGTCTGTACGGATTTGGAAGAGAGAGAGTGAAGGCTGAGAGAAGCCTACAGCATGTGTGTCTGAGTTCACAGACAGGATCTCCACTGCTCTGGGGATGATGACAACTCATTTGATTCTCTAAGGCTCATTTTCTCTTTCTCTGAGTGGGAATACCAAGGCCCTTCTTGGAAAGGGAGAGTCACAAGTCAGAAACTTTTTATGGGCTTGGCATGGGTAACTATCACAGTGCTAAAGGCCATAATTGTAAGCTACACAGTACCCATGAGCAGCAGTGACCAGGGAATAGATAAAGCTTGGTGTCACAAACCTGTCATCCCAGATATGTGGGAGACTGAGGCAGAAGGATCTCAAACCAGAGTTGCCTGGATTGCAGAGTGAGTGTGAGGCTAACCTGTAAAAGTTAATGATGACCTGTCTTAAAATAGAGAGTAAGGAAGATCGCTACAGGTATAGAGGTAAAGCATTTGCCTAGCATGCTCAAGGTCCTAGGGTCAATCCCTAGTACTAAATAAAATGAATAAAATAAGCATGTAGGTAGATCTACTTTCTGGATACATCACCCCTATTTCTTACAAGTGAAGAGAATGATCTTATGATCAAGTCATAAAATACCTATAGATGTAGAAACAGTGTACCCTCAGCTCTTTTGATTCTCTACCTGGTACTCTTTCTGCTTCCTTATTCTGTCACCCAAAACTTCAGGTGAGAGCCCATGCACACAAGATCAGCCTCATGAGGAAACTGTAAGATACCTAACAACACATATACCTAGCATGAGGCTTTAGCCACCCACAAAGACTTCTATACTAGTACAGTCAGGCTGCCAAGGAGCCTGGCCATTTTCCCCCTGAAATCCAGACTGGGCTTCCAGCATTCTGGGTACAACCAGTAGATGTGGGATGGGATTCTCAGCTACCTGCCTCAAGGAAAGTTTTAGTATATATTTGTGGTGGTTTGAATAAGAATGGCCTCCAAAGGCACATATATTTAAATGCTTAGTCACAGGGACTGACACTGTTTGAAAGGATTAGAAGGATTAGGAAGTATGGCTTTGGAAGCAGTGTGTCACTGGGGGTGAGCTTTGAGGTTTCGAGTTTCTCTCTCTCTTTCTCCCTCTTCCCCTCCTCCTCCCCTTACCCCCTCCCTCCCTCTCCCTGTCTCTTTCTCTGTGCCTATGAATCAGGATGTACAGTTCTCAACTTTAGGGCCATGCTTGCCTGTGTGTCTCCATGCTTCCTGCCATGATGATAATGGCCAAAGCCTCTAAAACTGTAAGAAACTCCCTCAATCAAATAGTTTTCTTTATAAGAGCTGCCTTTGTTGTGGTATTTCTTCACAGCAATAGAACAGTGCCCAAGACCTTATATTCCTTTGGTTATTTCATACAAAAATACTGTGAATTTAGATTATTCCTCTCTTATTCCCCAAATCCTACTCCTCATTGCTCCCCTTTCATGCTCCTCCCACTTAACTTTTTCTTTTCTTTCTTTTTTTTTAATGACACACTAATGTAAATGTATATGGGTATAGAGCTATCCACTGGAGCATGGGGAATCTATCATGGGCACAATAATGAAGAGAATTGGCTATCTCTTTCTTACTAGCACCTAATTGCCAATATAGCTCCTCAGGTAGGTGTGGAAACTCACAAGCTACTTTCATGTCCATGTTAGCATGTTGATAGCTTGATCTTATACAGGTTTTATGCAGACAATTCCAGCTGCTTTGAGCTCATGAGTATAACTGTCCTGCTGTGTCCAGAAGATGCTATTTCATAGCATTCCTCCCCAACCTCTGGCTCTTAACAATCTTTCCATCTCCTTTTCAGTGATGTTCCCTGGTCCCAGGGAAAAGGGCAAGATGTAGGTGTCCTAATCATGGTTGCCCACTCCTCAGTCACTTATTCTCTGCACTTTGACCAGTTGTGAGTCTCTGTGTTGATCACATACCATGTCCAGTCTTCTTGGTGGTGCTTCTTACTTGTGACAAAACATTACAAAATGACATGAGGGAAATTTAAAAAGCGTGTGTGTGTGTGTGTGTGTGTGTGTGTGTGTGTGTATGTGTGTGTACCACATGGTAAGACTAGAACTCTCTCTGCCTTTTTGCTGATTGCACCATCCAATTGTCAATTTCATGGTCCTGTTCAAATACTTTGGTTACATAAAGTATCACCAGTGCAGGGAGCTGAGACATTTCTGTGCTATTTTTTGTACTTCTCCTGACTCTAAAATTATTTTGACATAAAATTATAAGTCCTATGCTGTCCTTCTTCCAGAAAATTATCCCAAGGAAGTAAAGACACATATTGGAGTATCTACCTCAGGTCGTATTCAAGGAATCTTTATTCAGTTGTTCAAATGAGGCACCACATGTATATTACTCTAGGTCACAGTGAAGGAGAGCCTGCTGGGTGAGCTGGCTTTGTCACACTTGTCCAACTCCATTAAACTGCTCAGTATCACTGTGCTTCACTATCTCATCTGGAAACTTAGTGTGCTATGCTAATGCCAGCCTGCTGCACTGCTGGTGCTGAGTCTGAGTCAGTCTGTGGAGGGTCTGTGTAAAATAGAAGTGGATACTGTATACATGCTCAATAAAGAAGCACTCTAGCAAGTTTAAGAACAGCACTGGGTGGAGGATAGAGCTTAGTCAGTGAAGTGTTTGCTGTGCACGCATGAGGACCTGAGTTTAGATTCCTATTCCCCATGCCCGAAACTGGTCACAGCACCATATGCCTGTCTGTAGTCCTAGTGCTGGGAAAGCAGAGATAGGCATCCCTGGGGTGTGGTAGCCAGATAGTATAGGCAAATCGATGGGGTAGAAGGTCAGTCTAAAAAAACTAGGTGGAGAACAGTTGAAGAACCTATCATTAACCTCTGCCTTCCATAATTATGAACACGCACACACAGACACACACACAGAGAGAGAGAGAGAGAGAGAGAGAGAGAGAGAGAGAGAGAGAGAGAGAGA
>JADRCH010000090.1:5330453-5349302 GCA_019843965.1 Rhynchomys soricoides
AGAGAGAGAGAGAGAGAGAGAGAGAGAGAGAGAGAGAGAGAGAGAGAAATGGAAGGAAAGAAAAGGAGCAGCCACTAATAGACTGGAAAAAATGCTTTCAGTTGGGAAAAATTGGAGACTATAAAATCATATTCATATGGTTGGTGGCAGTTTTTAAAAGTTTTGAGATATATAATGTAGTCAGTGGAAGGTTTGGCCACAATATTATCAGTAATGAGCGCCTTGTGTTCTCCACTCTAAATTCTGCTCTGGTTTCTAACTCGAACTCAATGGGTATCACTGCTCTGTGATTTTACATGGAGAGTGAAGTGCCATCCTTGGGTGAATGTAAATATACAGATGCCCACCCCCACTCCAGCAGCTCTGCTTGGTTAAAGCTCAGTCTCTGCCGTCATAAACCACAGAGTGTCACTGCCATGTGTACATTTTCCCTAAGCAAAGAGGTGTGTGCTTACTTGCTGTGGTTTATATTAGGGTTTCTGGGAGCTCTGAGGTCCTTGTGCACGCATCTGTCCATCACTCATATATCACACTCCAGCAGTCGCCCTCTGATCCCTTGGAGACAACCATCCTCCAACGGTTACGCTCTCCCACTCAGACAGGAATCTCTAGCATAACAAATGGCTCCTCACTCGACACCAATCCAGGTATTGCTGCCTGGGGTCTCGCCATTCTTTCGATATCTTCCCCAGTCTTCCTCTCCCCTCCTGTAACAGAGTTGACTCATCATGCTAACCTTTGTCCTTGAGCCTGTCTGCTCTCAGGAAAGTTCTTGGTGGACACTTGCTTCCTCACCATGGGTGCAGTGTGACCAACTGCCTCACACTCCTGGCACCATGCCTGCACCACCATGGTAGCCTACATCCCTTTAAACTGTGACCCAAATAAACCTTTGCTCTTTTAAGTTGCTTTGGTCAGCTACTTTGTCACGGCCAGAGGGAAAGTCACTAACACAAAGCAGGAAGAGGTGAAGACAAAGTCTCCATGGACTTTGTGGATCCTTCTGCTCTGCTAGAACTGTCCCTTCCATGCAGCATCTCCTGGGATGTCAGTTTTGGAAGCTTCCATTTTCCTCATTTGTTCACAAGCATCCCCCTGACCTGGAATGACTACTTGTTTATGACATTTCCTCATTTAAAATTCACTAATGGTTTTCTACAGGGCCAGCATAGGTCACTTATTCCAAGCTCTGCCCACCTCATTGATTGTCTCTTTCCTCTCCATGCTAGGCTCAAGCTCCCTTGGCTTCAACTATCACTTGGGTATACTATGGGCAGCCCCCAAAGGCCCACAGATAAAAGCTTTGGTCCTCAGAATGGCTGTACTGGTTGGCGCTATGACACCTTAAAAGTCAGTGCCTTATGGGAAGTTCTCAGCTTATTGAGACATGTCCTTGAAGAAGATTGTGTGTCCTGTCCTTCAGTCTTTCTGAGCTTCCCATGACCACTCACTCTGGCATGCCCTCCTGACATTGGCATTAGTACCTGCACCAGAGGGCCAAATCAAAGCAACTACTCTATAGTGAACATAAACTCCCAGCACTGACATAATTAACCCTTTCTTTGTTAAGTTTTGCATTTGGGCGTTTCATCCAATACAAAGTAGAAGTCTGCTACAGCCTCCTTTTGCTTCTGCTATGTACCTGTCTCCTTCTCCACTTGGAGACCTTTCCCACACTGCTTCCCATGCCTGAGTCCATCCACCTATTACCCTGGAGGAGGAATCCCCTCTGTCTTTATATTTTATCAGCCTAGAGCTTCATTGACATCCTGTGAAGTTACCTCATTGACTTTATTCCAAGCATCAATTGGTCTGTAATTCTATGATGTGTTTGTGTTGTGCTTGAGTGCCAGCCCCACACATTCCTGTGCTGGAGACTTTATCTCTAAAGTCATACATGAACAGTGTTTGGAAGTGTAATCTTCAAGTGGGGAGTTGTCATTGGAGCATGAAGACTGTGACCCACGAGTGGAATGATCTGATGACGGATTGGAGGGCTACAGTTTGCTCTGACTCATGGAGTGGTACCCTGTGCCTGACCATACCCTGTAGAAAGACCCTAACCAGAGGCTGAGCAGATGTTGGCACCAAGTTGTAGACCTTCTAAACATTCCTTCTTTATAAATAACCCACCCGTGGCTTTTAATTATAGCAACAGAAATTATTTAAGGCCATTTGCTTGCTTATTGTCTTCATTTATACTCCTGGAAAGCTGGGCCCAATGTGCTCTGACCTGGGCAGTCCCTGCTATAGGTATCCACTAAACCATCTCTGGATATTGGGCTAGTGGAATGAAAAGAGAATGCAGCTATTACTCCCCAGACCAGAGGTCTATCTTTGCACATGCAAACTTGCTTTCCTGGGACAAAGGGTGGCATTGCTGATGTCTTAAGGTTAGGAGCTGAATCACTGGTCTTCTCCACTGTGGCTACTGGATGACAGTGTGGAGGATCACATTGCAGAGATACAGCCCTTTGGCACATATGATACATCCCTCTCAGATCTCCCTTCAAATTTCTGAGCATCTCAAGGCCATGTGAGAGGAGGTGAGCCTAGCACTGGGCAGTGACCCCCACTAAATGCACCTGTATGATGATATATAATATTGGGGTTCTTCTACGGGATGGTGGTTTGTAAGTAGATGTGAAATAAGCCAGAAGAAAAACAAAAACAAAAACAACAACAACAAAAAAACAACCTCCCCAGCCCAGCCATGACAGGCTGTTTCAAGTTGGTTAAGATGAACAGATTCTGGAATCAAAGTTCCCCTGTTTGGATCACGTCACCATCCCTGAACAATAAGAAGAGGCTCCCCAGAGACATTTCTGTGTGTTTTCATCTGTAACTCAGGGGGAAAGACTGTGGCAGCATGTCCTTTCTGAATGACTTGTATATGTAGGATTATTCATTTCAATCTTTTCAAAGATGCTGATGCTGTCCAAAAGATGCTGAGGTGATAAGAAGCAGGAGCCAGGCATCCTGCCGACCCTAACACTCACAATGCAGTCTGGGCACTAGTACAGAGGCAACAGAAGTTTGGTAGGTTCTGAGGGACACTGTGGTCCAGTCTCCTGCATCTAAGCCACCAGGTAGAAAATACAGGAGCTAATACAGGATAGTATCACATTAGCCCCAAAGAATACAACTGGACAGGGACAGACAGATACAAGACAATGGAAGAGCCATAGTGACAGAAGTCAGAAATGGCCTCTGGTACCCAGAGAAGACTGGACATAGTTCAAATAAGGTGTGGACCAGGGACCAGAGCAGCTCTGGTAGACTGAAAGCATACAGGTGGACTAGTGAGGTGGTACAGTGGAAAGATGCACTTGCATCCAACCTGACCACTTGAGATCATCCCCTGGAACCAACATGGTATAAGGAGAGAACCAACTCTTACAAATTGTCCTCTGAACTCTACACATGCACACACACACACACACACACACACACACACACACACGAGTTGATGGGCAGAAGCACACATAGGAATGGAAGAGGGAACCATTTCAGATCAAGGTAGGAGAGATGGACCTGTCCAATACATGGTGAGAATGTTTTATGGCAAGCCTGAGTGTGGGGTGAGAGATTTGGCTACAGAGGACATAGGGATCTACCTACTATAATGGAGTAGACAGGAACTTTCCTGTCTCCTTCTTCCATTCATCTTTGCTGTCTCTAAGACATGCTATGAAAAGTCGGCTACATAAACTTGACTCCCTTCTTCATTGCCACCTTACTACTAGAGAAATTGCATATTGAGAACAGAAGCTTGGCCCATAGTAGTCACTCAGTGAAAGCACTCTTGAATACCTGAGTGCATGCTGCCCACTTGACACATGTGTTTGGTCTTTATCTTAATGGTAATGTTCAAGAATGCATATTGTACCTGTCTGTGACGTCATAGCTGTTATTGCTTGGCACCTGAAATAGCATATGTGGTAGTATAGTGATAACTTGTCTCTTTCCTTCAACTGTGTGGGACCTGGGGATTGAACTTGAATCATCAGGCTAGACCACTACCCGCTGAGCTATCTCACTGGCACTCCTTGCTCCTAGAGCAAAATCCAGGGCCCAGGTGGGAACACCACACCAGAAAGTAACATGACCAGACAGGCCTTCTGGAAAGATGACTATGGTGACAGACTGGTGTTAGGGTCAGAGAGAGGATGTGGGAGCTATGCTGGCAGTCCAGACAGAGGACACTGAGCTTGAGGAAAGGAACATGGAGAGGGAAGGCGCTTGGAGCTGTGGGATGGCAGGAGCAGAGGAGGTTATGGACCTTCAAGCCCTGCCCTTTGGTGATGTCCTTCCTCCAGCAAGGTCCCACCTCATAAAGGTTCCATTACCTCCCCAAACTGTGCCATCAACTGGGGAAGATGTGTCCAAATATACAAGCCTACAGGGAGGGTATTTCCCATTTAAACCACAACATCTCCTGCACAGTGTCTCTTTCCTTCCCCCTTGAGACAGTACACATAAAGCCCTCAGGAATATGAAGATGACAATGTAGATTCAGTCATCTACACACACACACACACACACACACACACACACACACACTTATTCATTTCCGAATGCAATATTTACTGACTACCTAGGAAGTCCAATGCCCTGTACTGAACCTTAAAGAAAGGTCCTCCTGCTCTGCCTTAGCTGCTCAGGTTGTATAGGGAGCAGGCATCTGTTCACTCTTTAGTAGCATTATAGAATGGATGCATTCCTGAAACGGAATTGGGCTGCCAGACCATTTTGAACCTTCCTATTAATCACCATTGGCCTTTAGTCCTGTTCATGGGAGGCTACAGTGGAAGTTGCAGAGAGCCACATTCATCCTTGGTCCTAGCAGGGGAGAGAGTTGGTTGAAGGCTCATGCTTTCCTGAAATTGTCTGTGGGGCTTTTCTAGGGGCTGTTCAGTGTGTCTGCAGCAGAAGGCATCCTGAAGGAATTTGGGTGACTGACCTGCTCCACAGCATCAGGACCTAGGCCAGTTCAGTGGGTGCTTCATGAGACAGGAAATGTGTTCGAGATCCAGGCTGTTGTACTGAGAGCAGAATGGCTAGACCAGGGATGACTAGAACAACCGAAAATCCCTTATTATGTGTCAGGAATTTTTTGCCTATGTCCCTTGATGTCACTATCATTGCAGCCTTAAAGGATGAGCACTTCTCCAGACAGGACATGATTGGAAACTGAGTCTGTCACCCTGAGCCACAGCAGCCTGTGATTTCAATTCTCTAGCCAGATTTATCCACATTCGAAACCCATATTCTAACAGTCATAGTCTTGCATTTAATCGAAAATAGATCTCTGGGCTCTGTGCCTAAAGTAATAGGAAATGTAGACCAAGGGCATGAGAATGGGGGGGAGAAATATTTTGGGACTGTTTTTGTGGCTAAACGCTCTAGACCTAGTGAGAGAGCCCCAAGACAAGATCTGGTAAGTCAAGGGCCTCAGGCAGAAATCTGTTGTTAAACCCACAGGAAGGGTGCTCCAGGTAGAGGGATGAGAATATGCAAAGGTGGCAGAGGGTGGCTGGTGACTGATTCGCCACCATGAGGCAGAGCCAGCAAAGGAAGCAGCGCTTGCAAATGCGGGAGAAAGAAGTATATCCACCAAGACAGCTGAAGGTAGGCCCACAGCTGCCTTACTGTTTTCTTGTGTAGAAAGGATCTACTGGTAACTCAGCAGTTTGCCTGAATGCCCTAGGAAGAAGTAAATGCCACCCAGAATTTTTCTGTTGGGGGATAAGCCTCAGCCCATGTCTCTCCTTGAGTGAGATCCCTCTGCAGATCAGGAAATGACCAGTGGTGGTGGTGAATGAATTACATTGGAAGGAGAAGGAAAGTAATCAGGCCTGTTTCTGAAGATCTGAGACAGGCATCTTGTGCTCTCACAATGTGTGTTTTTCTGGGAATACCAAAGAGCAAATCAGAATCCACATGCACATTCCATCAAAGAGAAGAGATGATGACTGAAGGGGCCATGAACCCTCAGAACACTTACTAACATTTTCTGTTTCCTTATACTCCGGCCACTGTTCATGCAAATTATTCAATATGTATTTATATATTATGACTTCCTACCCCTCCTCTCTGATTCCTGGTCCATTCTGATAAAAAGAGCCTATTTCATAAACTCTCACTCGTGTAATATGTACCAGTACGATTCCCTTGATCAACATGGCGGACTGAAACTCTTGGAAACTGTGTGCTCAAAGGAATCTTCAGATACGTTGGTCAAAGCAATAGAAAAGGTAACCAACACAGTGTTCCCCAGTGAGCTCGTAGCCCTAGTGTACATAGAGGGGTCCAGGAGCTGATAATTAAGCCCACAGTTATACCTTAGATCCGTGAGTGCGTCATTAAACAGTCTCACCTGTAGGCTTTTTGATCTGCGAACACAGTTGTTTTGTGGGTGAACTCAAGGCAGGAATGAGGATGAGCAAATATGGGACTGGGGGTGCTGCTTAGCTGATAAAGTAGTTGGTTATTATGTGTAAGGCTGTGGGCTTAACATACATCACTTCCAAACCAAACAAATGATTGGCAATGTCTAGTTAGGAATAGCAACACAGTCAAACAATCCTTTCTTTGTCTAGTTATTTGTGTGTGTGTGTGTGTATGATATTTTTTAAGTGTATGTGTAAGGTGTTTTCATTAATTGCTTTCTGTGTTGTTATTATTATTTTTTGAGATAGGATCTGTGTTTGAAACTGGAGTTCACCTATTCAGTAAGACTTGTTATGTGGGGGCTGAGGATCTGAACTCATGTCTTTACGCTTGCTTGGTAAGCACTTTACTGACCAAGCCATGTGTCCAGCGTCATGTCTGGCTATTTTAAAGAAGATATTATTTCTTTGAACTCTCTTCTTTAAAAGATCTAGTCATGTTTAAAATTTGGGTCAGAATCTTCCTCCTTACACAGACAGGGCTTAGACAGTACAGTTCTGGAATCTTTGTGCCAATAAATGTCCCCTTGTGGGCCTCATGGCTTCTTACACTTTATCCTGTTTGGGTGGGTTTTTCTTCTTCCTTAAGCTAATCTTGGTCATTTTGTCTGTGCTGCACTTTAAACCGCAGGGTTTTGAGCCTGTTGTTTTGTGTTTGGCTGTGGAGAGGATCGGAACATGTACTTTTACCTCATTTTCCCTTAAGCTTAGTGTGTAGCTTCCTGGGGGCTCATTGCCAGGCAACTAGAACCTTGTGTCTGATCTCCCCGATAGCATGCAAAACAGGCAGTAGGTGATTTCATGTGCACACAGCTTGGGGTACTAGTGTCATTTCTAGGTGCTGCTATCTCTCTTAATCCATTTGGTCTCCTGAATAATGGACTCTAGTTCCTAGATGCATGTTTCATTCAGCAAATTGATGCCCACATATGAGGTTTGCATGTGCCAAGAGTTCTGTGATCATAGGCAAACTAGACACACCAGCCACTTGGGTAGAAGAGACTCAAGAGAACTGAAAAAGAAGTAGAATTTTGGGGGATTAAGACCGTAGAGCAATAAACAGCAAGACTACATCCTAAAGCCTGGCTTTCTATCCCAGACCAAAGGTCAAAGAAAATAAAGCAAATGTAATCTTGAATGACCTTAGCGTATTAGCCAATGGCAGAGGAACTAACAACAGCGGCTTGCCCCTTAACATCCCAGTGGCTCAAAGACTGAGCAGAGCCCTTTGTCCATGTTTTGCTCTTTAACCCATATTGTGACTAAGCATTTTAAGCGATGCCCTTTCTTTGTGTGTGCATCTATACATGCATGTGTTCATGCATGTCCAGAGGCATGTGTACATGCTAGTGCAGAGGTGTGCATACATGTAGAGGTCAATGATCAGTCTCAGATGTCATTCCTCAGAAGTCCACATCATTTCTTTGAGGCAGGGTCCCTCACTGGTATGCAACTTGTTGTTAATGAGGACAGCAAGTTCCATTCCCAAGCCTCTTCCTGCCTCCTCTTCTCCTGTGTTGAGATTTGTTAGCTACTATGTCTGTCATTTTAAACATGAGCTGTAGAGATAAAACTCAGTTCCTTACACTCACAAGACCAACACTTTAGCAACTGAATCATGTCCCCAGCCTGTGGTCACCCCAGGAAGACCTTCCATCAGGAGCATGCCTTAAGCTTTTGGTGACAATGGGGACCATTGCTTCATTCATGTTCTAACCACCAGTTCCTTCCCTCCCATACTATTCATAGGCTTGTAGGGTCAATGGGGAAACTTTGAGGAAGGGAAGCTGTGGGAACCAGAATTTGCCTATGACTAATCTTTGATCTTCCATTGAAATCGACTCTTGAGGAAGCTCTTTCAAAAGCCTGACTTTAAGATCAAGTTTGTCTCTTTCTACTTTGGTGAATTTCCCAATATGCCACTGAGAACAAGGGAGTCAAGGGTCTAGTCATGTGTGGATAATGAAGAGTGTCATTAGAATTAAACACACAGAGAAAGAGAGAGAGAGAGAGAGAGAGAGAGAGAGAGAGAGAGAGAGAGAGAGACTCCATTGGCAAAATAAATAAGATTCTGCCTCTTTAACATAAAATGGCCAAATGTATAGGAGTTGTAAATGGCCCGAATTTATTCCTTAATATCAGTCCCCTATGTGCCCATCCGTCCCTCTTGTGAAGTACTGTGATATGTTCACCTGGTCCTTGCCTTCCTGCACTTGGACAGAGAAACGAGTGAGCTTTCTGTCTTCAGTCAACTGGGTCTTTAATCTTGACCCATCAGTTCAGTGACCCTAAGAGGTACAGGTTGTCAATGTGTCTAGAATAAACAGTTTCATAGAGGAGAGTTGAGGACTAGATCATCAGAGACATAGGATGAGTACCCAAAGAGACCAAAGGAGTGCCTTTGGGAACAATGAGGTGGGGAGTCGGGGAGCAGAGAGAAGAGGAGATTTCAGGGGACAAATGGACTAGGATTGTTCCTAAGGAAAAATTCTCTGTGTGACATCTAGATTTTCCCCTCATCTATGATGCTGAACTTTTTATTGTATATAATAATTAACTTTGCAATTTTATATGCTATCCTAAAGAGTGAATGAAAATAGACAAAAATGAAACGTAAAGACCCACTTTAAAAAAAAAAAAAAAAAAAAAGAGCAAAAAGAATTAAGCATCCAGATGGCCAACCAATAATTGACCCAATTTGAGACCCACCCTGTGGGCAAGCACCAATCCTTGACACTGCTAATGGTTCTCTGTTACTTTGCAGACAGAAATCTAGCATGTTGTTCTTTGAGAGGCCCTACCTAGCAGCTGACTCAGACAGATACAGACAGCCACAGCCAAACAATGGATGGAGTTTGGGGACTCTTATGGAAGAGTTGGGGTAAGGATTTCAGGACCCCTAAAGGGATAGAAACTCCACAGGAAGTCCAACAGAGTCAACTAGCCTGAACTCTTAGGGCTCTCAGAAACTGAACCATCAACCAAAGAGCAAACACAGGCTGGACATAGGCCCTCCTGCACATCTGCTACATGCATGGATCCTGAGTGACTGGAGCAGGGGCTATCCCAAAGACTGTTGCCTGTCTGTGGGATGTGTTCTTCTAGCTGGGTTGCCTTGTCTGGCCTCAGTAGGAGAGGATGAGCCTAATCTCACAGAGACTTGATGTGCCAGGGTGGGGAGACACCCATGAGGACCTCCACCCTCTCAGAGAAGTAGGGTATGGGGTATGGGGGGAAGGATTGGGGAAGGGATGATCAGGAGTGGGGGTAGTGAGTGGGATGTAAAATGAATTTTAAAAAAAAGAATTAAGCATCCAGGTTTCAAACAAATTCTTCACCTTGGAATATTAAAGACAATGTGATTGGCTATTTCTAGCCAATTAGCAGGGTTTTCTATAGGAATGGAACTGATAGAATGAACATCCATTTATCTATCTAATTATCTATCTGCCATCTATTATCCACCCTCCCCCAGCAGCATTGCTCACTCTCTTGAGGACCATGGAGTGTAGGCATGAGCTGCCCAGGCATTGGCAGAAGTTAAGTCCCTTTACTCTGTGAATTGTGGTTTCCTTCTCCATGTCAGGAGGCAAAGGTGGCCTTCTGGGCTTGGAATAGGAGCCTAAGCTTAGAAGGAACTTTGCTCTGATCTAGAATATTCCACTATCTACTGTATAACCTCTGTGGTTTTCATGCCCCCCGCCCCCCAAGCCTCAAACGTATCATTTGTGGAGTGGGAAGACCAGCAAGGTCACCAACCCCACAAGATAATTCTGAATGCAAATACATCTAGGTGATATGTAACGAAGATTCTGTAAGGGCCGGAAGCAACACATGTCAGCAAGGGGCCAGCACCTTGTCTGCACAGATACCATAGGATCAAAGTATGATAAGCATAGAAATGATTCAGTTAAAGATGAGAGAACAATATGGTGGGTGAACCAAGATACCTGGGATGAGCCACGACCTGCACTTTTGGGTGAAGGAAAGCAAGCTACAAGAGCGTTGGCAATAGGGAGCCCAGTGAGGGTAGGCATGAATTTTCATGGGTTTAAAAGGAGAACCAGTAGGAGAAATGAACCCCCAGTGTGTTGTTAGCCCCTGAGATAGTTTCTCTTTCTCTCTATCCCACCTTCAAACATAAAACGTCATCAGACTCTAGGATGGAGTTCTTTCTCTGTGCTTGGATGGGTTTCACTCTTCTATCTCTTTCTCTTCTTAGTAAATAAGAGCTAAGTAAGACTTCTTAGGGCTGTGATTCTTAAAGGAGATGAAAAGCCCTAGAGGCATTTGGTTGATACATTATTTTCCTATATTTCTGTCTTTCTTTTGCCCAAATCTTTATGGAAAGTCTCTTTACCTTCTTCTCATTTTGGAGCCTGTCACTATTTTGGATTCGTAGTCTCAAGTGCCCATAGTAACTGCTCACTGCCTGAGTGGTCCAGGTGCTTGCCAGTAGCAGTGCCCAATTAATGCTACTCAAATGGATTCCAGCGGTGGCACTACCCATCCCCAGTGTTCTGGGATCCTGAATGAAATACGTGCTCACACACACAGCCTTTATATTTTGATAAGCCTGAACAACTCAACAGTTGGGGTGCTTTCTAACCTTCTTGTGGCTATTCCACCCCTTTTCTTCGATATTCCCGTTATCACTTACTAAAATCTATATTCCATCTTTGCTGCCCTAGACCCAGACAGGTAGCCATCTTGGGCCATGATTCCCTGGCTGCTACATGACAGCTATGTTCTCGGTCCCACATTTCTCAGGCATGATTTCTTGGTTCTCCTTCTCCTGGCTTGGTGGATCTCTCCCTTCCTTCCTCCTTCCTCTGTCCACTGTCCAGGAATCCTAAAAGTCCTGCCTCTGACTCTCTATCCAGCCATTGGCTGCCAACAACTTTGTTTACCAATCAAAACCAACTGTGGGCAGGGTTCCCTCAGTATCTTACCTGCAGACATACTGGTTCTTGTATAATTTTGGGGACCCAGATTAACATAATACAAGCAACACTTACCTTACAGTATAGAATCAGAACCCAGAATGGAATGGTTGACAGAGTCAGGACCTAAGTCTGTCTGGTGATAGAATGGTGTCTAACAGCAGTGCTCCAGTGATTCTTGGCACCCGAGGGAGTCTTGCCTCTTCCTTATCTCATTCCCCTGTACTCAATCGTCCAAATTTGATTTTGTTCTGTCTCACAGATGGGTTGCTATGGCACGGAGCCCTTCTGAGGGACTCCTGGCAGTTCTCGTGGAGAGTCTTTCTTTCTCTCTCCATCATAAGTGGCAATGAAATGGGAGGTTAGGGGGTGGGGCTGAGCCCAGCTGCCACTCCAAATGAGCCGATATCTTACTTTGATTACTAGTCTCTTTTTCTTTTTTTCTCCCCCTCCTCAATCTAAGATCAAGTTGTCATGAAATGGCAGCCTGAGGTTCCCCCATGTAGAAATAAGGTCATGGGGGGAGAATATGGCCATCTTGAAACCCCAGTGAACTTCGGGGGCTAGAATGGAATGAGACTCATTCTAGATTTGCCTCATCTTCCTTCTCTGTGGCCTGTGACTTGAAGGCTGGGGGCTGTCCCTACCTCTCAGACTTCCTTTCATGCAAATTGCCCCTGTAGGGTGTGGGGTAGCCACATAAGAAGGGAAGTGGAGGGATGTGACCACCTCAGACCTTCATGGACCTTGTTTCTATTTTGTAAGGCAACCTCTGAAGAGGTTCTGCCAGAGCTGATAGCTGTGCCAACAGCTTGCTGGCTTCTAGTACCATCTTAAATCCAGAAACAAAACTTGAGAGATAAGCCCAACCTTCTCAGTTTTCTTAAGTAGAGAGGAAATGCACAGCTCCAAGGGGCTTGTGGATTCCAACAACCCACCATGTATGTACACGGAAATTCAAGCTCCTAGGCCACTTCTCTCCAGTATTGTAAACTCATTGGAGCCTCAAAGCCACAGAAATGTGGAGTACAGGGGATGACTGAGTAGTCGGGACAGAACGGCTTGAGGAATCCCTTAACAAGAAGGACTTTTCCTGAGCCAGCTCACACTGTGTGCCCTTGAGGACTACCAGGGACTTTTTCTTGAGTTGGAGTTAGAAAGAAAGGGAGTGTAATATAGTTCTTGAGAGCAGGGAGTACTAGGGAAAGCCTTTTAGCCAGGAGATCTGCTTAGGACAGAAAAGAAAGTACAGGATAGAACAAGAACAGAAGAGAAGATATGTATTCTGAGTCTTACGGCCTTGGGGCAACCGGTACCTTCTGGGGTCTTAGTTTCCTTTTCTAAAAAGAAGGGGGCTGGGAATTTAGCATCACTCCTGGCAGTCTTTTGTAGGCCAGCCCCAGAGGGAAGGGTTTTACCACAGTCCTTCCATTGTGTCAGGTGGGCGTCAGCTTCTTCTGGGCATAATTCTAAAGTTAGGTGCAAGAGCTCCATAGCTCAACCAACTCAAGAACCAATGTATTCGTGATGGAGGGAAGAAAAACATGAAAAGAGTTCTTGGTGGCTTGGAAGGAGATCTTCTGCTATTCATTAGTGACCCCGAAGAGTATGGCTTGGAAGGTTCCAGATCAGTCCCACCCCTAGCAGCTCCCTACACACACACACACACACACACACACACTCACACGCACACACTCACACGCACACACACACTCACACACACACTCACACACACTCACACACTCACACACATTCACACACTCACACACACACTCACACACTCACACACGCACACATACACACACTCACACACACTCACACACATTCATACACACACTCACACACACTCACACACACTCTTACACACTCACACTCTCACACACACTCACACACACTCACTCACACACACTCACACACACACTCTCACACACACACTCTCACACACACTCTCACACTCACACACACTCACACACACTCACACACACTCTCTCACACTCACACACACATTCACACACTCACACATACACACACACTCACACACACTCACACATACATACTCACACACACTCACACACATACACACTCACACACACTCACACACTCACACACACTCACACACTCACACCCACTCACACTGGGGTGGGAGCTAGGCAGTGAAGGGAAAATCCTATCAGAGCCCCAGGTCTTTGCTTCTCCACTTAGAAATATGGGAGTAGAGACATCAGAAGAGCTAGAGTCTCAACAGCAACTGTTCCATGATATTTCTAAGACACTGTCCCACAGGCACATAAACACCTTTACATCTCAGAGTATGTAAGCAAGGTACTCTGATGCAACAGAAGTGTCCAGTCACTCTGCATGTGTCAGCAAACAATTCCCTAAGCTGTAAAAATATGAAAATTAACTTGTCTTCTCCTCACAGTCTTTTGTTCTTCCTAACTAGGTAGATGTCAGCAGTGGTCACAGCCTGAATAATACAGCATTAAAATGATGTCCAATTGTGGGTTTTCTTACTCACACACCGGTCTGCTGATATTGATCAAAATGCATCATTAATATTGGTAAGGAACCATCAATAAATATACATCTGGCTGGTTAAGGTCAGTAAGTCATTTTCAATCATACACCTGAAGCTGATGGGACATCTCTGGGGATCTTGCTTGAGACAGACATCCACCTATCTTCTTAAACCAGCAGGACTGTTTTCTTTCCTAATGTTGTCTATAGTGGGGTTAAGAAGCTTTTAGGAAGACCCCGGGAAAAAAAGATGGCTAGCCAAAAAACTTCCTCTGTTTTGTAGGCAAATTGCAGGAAGATGACCCGGTTGTCACCATCCTCTGTAGGGTGGAGACACTGACTGCAAGCAAAATAAGGGTCCATAGGGGATGTAAAATCAAGCAGGGATTATTCTGCCTTTCAGCAGCCCTAAACAGGTCTTTTCAGTCAAACAAGGGTGGCTTGTTCTTCCAGACAAGGAACACGTGTGAGCCAGTGTTGGAGAGGGTGTTTAATGGGGGTAAAAGAAAACCCTTTTGAGTGAGTGGCAGGCAGGGCCCCACTGGGGTGTCTCTGATGACAGATGTTCATCTTGATGTGGCCTGTGGGGCTCTTCTGAACTCACCCAGGGACAGAGGCGTTGAGCAGCACAGTGTGCGTTTGTTGGTGTTTCTCTACAGCAAACATCAGGCGGGAAGCAGAAAAGCCCAAACCACTTCAAGTGGATTCCGATTCTAAAAGGCGCCACATGAAACGGGACAGAAACCTAAGGCCCCTTGCTTACCAGCCCAAGAGTAACAGACAGAGAATGGGAGTGTCAGCCAGCTCCCTGCAACCCACCACTCCCTGAGGCCTGGTATGTGCATTCCCATTGCCAACTGCTTCAGTGGAGGGAGGTGCTTGTCACACTACCTTGACAAGGACCAGAGCACAGCACTATTCCAAGTAGGACATTTGTTGCCTGTGACCATGTAGCCTCACCCACCATAAAACTTCCTGAGTTTGGGGTAGACATGGGAAGGTTATAGTGTCGGGGGAGCCCCAAATACACAAAAACCTGTGTCTTAAGAGTTAAATCGTTCATTCATTCCTCCAAATAGTGTACCATTCATTTGCACACCAATTTTTACCTCTCAATTGTTCAGCTGATTATCTCTCTTATTTAATGTATGTGTGTGTGTGTGCGAGTATGTGTGTATGTGCTTATGTGTTATGAGTGTGTGTGTGTATGTGTGTGTGTGTGTACGACAAAGTTTCATGTAACCCAGGCTAGTTTTTGCTTGCTGTCTCCCTCTGATTCCCTTCTTTTGGCCTTGCTGTTCATTAGCCACCTCCTGACATTGACTTCCTGCCAATGTCTGATCAGAGGCTCTGAGCTTTGGTTATTTCAGGCCCCTCTTTCCTCCTGAGTTTCATGTAACCCAAAATGTTTCAAGGGTCTAAATCAACAAATATAAATGTAAGAAATATGACAGATTTTAAAAGAGCAGGCTTCTGAATTTACTGGCAGTAAAATGTGAAATTTCACCCCAAGTAGGAGCTCTTGTATGCCGGTGTTGTTTTGTGGAGGGTCATAAAATACATTTAATCAGATATTCAGATCCTCACATCCACTTCTCAACTCCTTGGGTACTTGCTACTGTCCTAACCCTGATAGGGTAAATGCAACCCATTGGCTCCTGCAAAGACCCCAGCATCTAGCCACACAGTGCTGGGAAAGGCAAGACTCATCCGGACCTTCTCACAGCAGCATGGGACTCTGCTTCCCAGTCTTCCTTGGTGATGAGTCCTATTGCTGGAAAAAACCAGCCAGAATGTATTTGGTGATTCAAAAAGATACAACGTAGTACTTTACAGTGTGCGTGTGCATGTGTGAGTGTATGTGTATGTGTGTATGTGTGTCTGTCTGTCTGTCTGTGGTGTGTGACCAAGCATGAATGCACAAGTGGAGGCCAAAAATTGATGTCGATTCTTTTTCATCTCACTTGTTTGAGACAGGAATTTTCACTGAACCTGATGCTCACCATGGACTGACCACTGAGCACTGGGGACCCAGGTGTTTCAACTCTTCCTGTTCGAGAGCAAGAGCCACCATGTACAGATTTTTCATGTGGATTTTGGGGATCCAAATTTAGTTCTTCATGCTGGTCTAACAAGCATTTTGCCAATGAAGCCATTTCCTCAGCCCTGCTTCATGTTTTTGGAAGTCAGAGCTCCAGTTGGGTGCCACTCGACTAAAACTGATATGTTAACAGGCATTCCTTCCCAGTGCACTAAAGGGAGTACGCGGGCTTGATCCCCTTCGCCCCAATCAGGAGTTAGGGCTAAATCCCCAGTGCAACAGGGTTAGAGAATATGGAGAATCGGGTTTAATGAGAAGCAGTCAGATCATGAAGGCTTTGCTCTTTGAGTGATTAAGGTTATTATTATAGGACTGTATTATTTGCCTTGAGTGGATCTGTTATGGATACAAGTTTGGTGTTCTCTCTCTCTCTCTCTCTCTCTCTCTCTCTCTCTCTCTGTCTCTCCCTCTCCCTCTCCCTCTTCTCCCTTCACTCTGCTTCTTCCTTCTTTCTTCTTTGAGACTATATCACACAAGAGCCCTTCAGTAGACATGAGTTCACTCTGAGATTCTCTTGGACAATCTAAACTTTGGGTAAGCTACCCTACTGCCAAGTCTTCTCTTTCTGCCTTTTTGACTTGAGAGATACCACCAATGAACCCATAAGCTGATTTTTAAATGTCTGTCTTCTATAGGAAGACAAAGGGGTTGGGTGGAGAACCATAGTGAAGAGTTGAAACACAGGCCAGTTTGGAAACCCTGTCTTGGCTAAAAAATAAAGTCGAAATGTACCAAAACCTACCCCCAAGACACTTTTGGAATGTCTGTGCCAGCTTGCAAGTCCCATCATCTGTGTGCATTTAGGGACTTTTTATATAGCAGGTCCTTGACCCTCTGGACTGATCTAAATGAATGTTCGAAGCAGGCCTCCTTGGGATTTAGGGGCCTGACCACATATTCGTCATCTGAGAAAGCCAGGCTATGAAAGGAGCTAATGTTTACCCACCGTTCCCGGGCCACCATTTCTCCGTCTTTCTGTCTCTTGAAATATGTCCCTGGGGAGAAGTCTATATTTCACAGGCTGGAGGAAGCTTGGGAAAGCATCAAAAAGCACAAATGTGCATGTACTTGTAAAAGTATCTTTTAAAAAGTCTGGATGGAACCCAAACCAGTCAACAGTGGGTATATCCAAGTGGAGGGCATGATACTTAAGAGAACAATTCCTGACTTGCCTATCTATTCCAGCAGAGGGAGCTGCTCTGTGGTCCCAGCCCTAGGTCCCAATCTGGTGCCCTGTGGAATGAGGGTCATTACGGTGGTGACAGTAACACTCCAGTAGAAAGGAGTAAAGTTTCTCAATATTTTCTTAGGGTCTCCTACATAACTGAGCACAGACAGGGGATCTTGAAATAGCAGGAATTTATTATTTTACATTTCTGATGCCAGATATCTGAACTCAAGGAGAATCTAGCAGAGGACCCATCTTTGCCTCTTCCGGTTTACGGTAGTAGCCAGTGATCCTTGGAAGGCTTTGGCTTCCGGTTACATCACTGTAGAGTTAAACCCCACGTATCATTTCACCCTTGATGATCAATGCTCTTTTTCTCGTCTCCACTAATACCTTCTAGGGGGTCAAATGTTGATGGCTTTAGAAACCGTACAGACACTACAAAATCAATTGGTCTTTGCTGTGTGACCAGATGGGAGCAATCTTATACCCTATACCCCCATGTCTCCATCTGTGAAAATGGAGGTGATGGTTATTTTTATATTTTTTATTTTTCTGTAATTTGACAAAAGCACATAAACATGACCATTACTCAGTTCAACAGTTAGGAGACATTCTGGCCCACTGGACGTGCTGTGTTGGTAAGAGGGAGGAACACCTGTGAATCACCTCAGAGCGACATTTGCTAAGAATGCAGCCCTGAGCCCTGTCCACAGGCCTGGGCCAGGAGGAGTGGATTTTCATGCTGTTCATGACTGCACGTGGCCTGGACTTGTAAGCCTTGTGGGGCTGCACCCCTAAGCTAAGGAACATCCTTTTTCCATTCATGGGGAAAGGAGAAGTTAATTAGGAGCAGGCAGCACTCTCCTGATGCTACCCACTTTCACTTCAGAGGCACAAGTGAGAAATGAGGGTACCAGCCGGGAGCCATTCTCAGTCCAGACGCCAGGTGCCTGTCATAAGGACAGGAAACACTCAGGCATCTTCAGGTGCAGGCTTGCGATCCTTTTGTTATTTCCTTGAAACTAAACACCGTGTATTCAAAATGGTGGGTTTAAAAAAAAAAAATCAATGCTACCTTCCTAGGAAGTGAAACCGTTGTGCTCTGCTGGAGGAGAGAAAGGAAAAGAAATAAGCAAAACTTTCCAAGATTTCCGTGTCACGAAGCCTCTGGCTTGAGTTTCCATCGACTCCTTCTTTTCCCTAAACACCTTAGGATGGCCTTCTGGTCAGAAAAGAGAGGCCCCTGACTCTTAAACTCTTTTGGAAGCAAGGAGGCTCCTGCAACTGTGCTTTTTCCTTAGAGCAAGGCAGTGGAGGGCTTGGGGGGGGGGGGGTGTCTGTGGGTAGAAGGAACTCAACATCCAAAAACTGAGCTTTGCTCTCTCTGTCATTTATGCACTAAGGAAACTCTCTGAACTACCCAAAAGGTATACCTGCAGCCTGTGGGACAGAAGGTGACCTCATGTCTTCTTGTCTTCCACCTGCCCCGAAGTGTCTGCCATTGCGACTTTAGGTCTTAGGACCAGCTCTTTTGAAAGTGTATATAGAAATGAGAGTAGCCTCTAGCTCGCTCTCTCTCTCTCTCCCTCCCTTCCTCCCTTCCTCTCTCTCTTCTCCCTCCCTCCCTCCCTCCCCCCTCTTTCTCTCTCTCTCTCTCTCCCCCTC
>JADRCH010000090.1:5351026-5365434 GCA_019843965.1 Rhynchomys soricoides
ATCTATCTATCTATCTATCTATCTATCTATCTATCTATCTATCTCTGTGTGGACATAATACACACACATGTGGACATAATACATATACCCTAATATAGATAGATAGTTGATAGATGGACTGTTTACAGGATAATCTTATGAGGCACACTACCATGACCTTCATGAATTCAGCTGGGCCTGTTCAAAAACAAAACCAGCCAAGCTGGACTTAGTAGTAGTTGATGGTGTCCCCCTCTCCGGAGGGGCTTGAGAAGGTCTTGAGAGCCTCCTTTGAGTATCCAGGCACCCCTTCCCAGCTAACTTTATGCCACTCTTCCCTAATTGCATACAATCTCCTGGAGAAGCTACGGGGTATAGGCTGGGAGAAAGCAAGGGTGCTCCATTGAAACAGCTATGAGGAAGCCATGCTGGGTGCAGACCTTCCAGTGAGAATTCTCTAGGTCACCCATACTTCTGCCCATCCCGCATCCCCCATGCTTTGTAAGTAGCCCTAATAAACTCATTGGTTCCCCATTGTGACCTCTGATGGGATGGAACTCTGGTTTGTTTTTGGAACCTTGTGAGAAACATGAGATACCTGCCTTTCTTTTCCATTTTGTGTTCTCTCCTCCTCTTGTTATTCCCCCGCTCCTTCTCTCTGAAGAGTTTCCCTGTTAATTTTTATTTAAGCCTAGATTCCAAATGTCAGAAATAAAAAGCTAATATTTGTCTTTCTGAGTCTGGCTCTAAGTAGGACTTTTCTAAGCAGCCCCATTTTTTAGTCTTCCTAGAGAAAAGGACTATAGCAGCCTCAGAGGGTCAAGAGGACTCTGCAGTCTAGGTTTATAAGAATTGCAAATCAAAGTAAGAAATGATTAACAACAACTTTGGAAAATATGTTCACACGAGTCTGGGAGACAGACTCACATTCTAATCATTTTGGTATCTCTGAGGTTTTACAAGCAAATCAAGAAACATGGTTTAGCTTGGGACCAATTACCACCCATCTCTCTTTCTAGGATAAGATACTGCTAATTGACAAGACAATAGTAACTTATAAAAGAAAATATTTATTGAGAGCTTATAGGGTCAGAGGGTTAGAGTCCATGACCACCATGGCAAGGAGCATAGCAACAGTCAGGAAGGCACGGGGATAGAGAAGTAGCTAAGAATTTACATTCTGATCCACAAGAATAATGCAGAGTGAGCTAACAGGGAATGGCATGAGCTTTTGAGACCCCAAACCCATCCTTAGTGACAAATATCCTCCATCAAAACCGTATCCCCTAATCCTTCCCAAATATTTCCATCAACTAGGGACCAAACATTCAAACATAATTATCTATAGAGAACATTCTCATTCAAACTTCTTACTCTCCAAGGGGTGGAATAGTCCATCTTCACTGTCAATTTGATTAGATTTGGATTTACTTCTGGTTCCAGAAAAGTTTAACTGAAGAAGAGAGCTACATCCTAACGTGGGAAGTACCAATTCATGAGCTGAGGTGACTAAAGAGGGGGAAGTGAGCTGACCATCAACTTCCTATCTGATTCCTGACTATTGGTGCAGTGTGACCAGCAGCTGCCTAACATTCCTGTCCCATGACTCTCTGATATGATAGACTGTACCCTCCAACAGTGAACTAAAATAAACCCTACTTTCTCTAAGCTGATTTTGTCAGAGCAATGAGAAAAGTAATGGATACAATGACTCTCAAGTTCTTATCTCACCATGATGATGTGCATGTTACATGAATTGATAGGGGCTGCTGAGCAATAGCTAAAGGTACCATAGCTAAAACAATAGCAATGTGACCCCCCTCAGTCCCTGAGGCTAGAAGAATCGATCCAAGGGTTTGTAGACCTCACTGTCACCATACCATCCAGTGAGTTCTCTCTTCTTCCAACTTGAGGGGTTGCTGGCAATCATTGGCACATTTTAATCTCTGACTCATTGTCCCAGTCTCTGTGTTTAGCTTCTCATGGCTGGCATTACCTTTTTTTTTAAAAAAAAAAAAAAAAAAAACCATGTTACCCCTTGGAAATGTGCTCTGCCTCTTCCTTGGTAGCTCTGACCACTGGTGTTCCTGGAAAACCTAAAACTCTGAGTGGAAGAAGTGAACACCCAATCGCTGAGTATGTGATGCTAAATGTTAGACTGTCCCCTAGAGTGTTTGCCCTGTCCTAACAGATGTCATGCTTCTGGCATTACCTATTGTATCCATAACTTTGTTCCTTACGAAGATCTTTGGATTCATGACTCACTTACACCCAATATGGGCTCACTTTAACTTAACTAATTACATCTAAAAAGACTCTTTCTGACTAAGACCTATTCTGAGTTTCTGGATGGATATGAATTTGCAGGGACAGTCTGTAACCTCAAAGACATGAAAAGCTTTGTCCATGATAGTCCAATCACTTCAGGCTGTTCTCAGAACTCACAGGAGAAAGAAAAGATCAAGTTCCTGGCCACTCAAATTATAGCCCAGAAAAAAATCCAGTTAGTTAGATGTCTTAGTCAGGATTTCTATTCCTGCACAAATATCATGACCAAGATGCAAGTTGGGGAGGAAAGGGTTTATTGGGCTTACACTTCCATGCTGCTGTTCATCATGAAAGGAAGTCAGGACTGGAACTTGAGCAGGTCAGGGATCAGGAGCTGATGCAGAGGCCATGGAGGAATGCTGTTTACTGACTTGCTTGCTTCTCCTGGCTTGCTCAGCCTGCTTTCTTATAGAACCAAAGACTGCCAGCCCACAGATGGTATCACCCACAAGGGGCCCTCCGCCGTTGATCACTAACTGAGAAAATGCCTTACAGCTGGATCTCATAGAGGCATTTTCTCAACTGAAGCTCCTTTCTCTTTGATAACTCCAGCTTGTGTCAAGTTGACACACAAAACTAGCCAGTACATTAGGTCTTAGTGCAGTGGTTCTCAACCTGTGGCTCAAGGCCCCTTTGTGGGCCATATTATCAGATATTTACACTATGATTCATAATAGTAGCAAAATTCTAGTTGTGAAGTAACAATGAAGGTAAATTTATGGTTAGGGGTCATCAAAGCATGAGGACCTGTATTAAAGGGTAGCAGCATTAAGAAGGTTGAGAACACTGGTCTTAGTGGTTCTGTAAAAGGCAAGGCCAGGAGGGAGTTAGAGAATGCTCCCTAGAGATGCCTTAGGAACAGTAGTGATATCAAAAGTGGACCAAGGTATGCAGACATTCAGGGAAGGAAGGAGCCTATCAAGTAAAGGTAAGAATAGATCTCAGTGATGTGAATTAATACAAAACAAAACAAAACAAAACAAAACTGGAACACCTCTCCTGACACACAGTAACAACAACAACAACAACAACAATGAATGGGATGATATTATCTTACAAAGAAGTTTTTAACAAGGTTAACAGACATAGCAGGCAGCTTCCTGATATATCTTCTTGATTTTCTGTGCAGCTGCAATGGGGACCTGATAAACAATAGGGGAAATTCATGGAAACACACACAGTAGGATTAATTAGTGGAAATACACACAGTGGGATTGGAATGACAACAGAAGAGGAGTCCTTTCATTCTAGAATTGAGTTGGTGCTTGTGTGATTGGGAATGGGGAACATGGTGCTTCTGCAGGAGGATTTCAAGAAGTGGTACCTAAGGTGTTGGTAAGCACACCCCCCACCCCCACCCCGACCCCCACCCCCACCCCCACCCCCACCCAACACACACACTTCCAAGCAGGCTCACTCAGCCGCCTCTTACCTCTTAGCCATTTCTTCTGAAATAGACCTTTTGCCATGGAAACCTCTTTATATAAAAACTGCCAGTAGGATTTGATCCTCCCTCCTGAGCAGCTTGCTAGTCTAGGGGATGAAAAGGTACCCTCTGTTTCAGGGCAAGGCAACTCTGGGTGATAATCATACCCAGAGTCCTCTGGAACATGTTGCTGTGCTTCAAAGGAACCAACCTGTCTGTCTAGTTTCCTTCCTGGCTCAGTCTGCCTCTGCTTCACCTGACTGCACCATTTACAGAGTCCAGGAACCTGCTTCCTAGATGCTGATACTGAATAGTGTTGGCTGCCAATTCAATTAGAAATAAGGCTGTTTGTTTTACAAAAACAAAAACAAAACCTAGTGTCTCATGTATCCAAGTCTGGTCTTCAAATCACCACAAAGCCAAGGATAAAGTTGGATGTCTGATCCACCAGCCTATACCTCCTGAGTGTTGGTGTTACAGGCATGAGCCACCACAAGTGGTTTTGTGTGGTGCTTGGGTTGAATCCAGAGTTCAGTGCATTCCCTCTATCAGCTAAACTACATGACCAAGCCCTAGGCTGACGTCGTTCCTGACTCCTGTCTCCCATGAGCCACTGTCATGCCAGTCCAGCTATCCTCAGCTCCCCATGGAAAGAACAGTGTGTGTGTCCCAGAACAGCATATAGAGCAAAGAAGATGGGGGGGGGGGTAGAGCTAGGTGAAGGAAGGGTGGGACATGTAGGGGTAAGTGTTGCCCAGAGTGCAGGAAAGAACTCGGACCTGGGGGGAGGAGATTGGCAGGATGTGTGTGCATGTGTTTACCTATACTTTGGAAGTTGAACGGAAAGAAAAGTAGGGGTGCTGCTAAGCAGAGGATATTGGGTAAAAATGGCCACTGATCCCAATGCAAAGCACTGATGAGATGCTGAGGAAGGCCCTGAGAAGAGGTGAAAATACAATCCAAGGTTTACTGGGAAGCAGGAGGGGTACAGCAAATGAAGAGAGCCATGGAACCCTTAACCCTGACTCTCCAAGGTCATCCTAGCTTTGTACAACTAACAGTATCCTAGGAAAGGGTTTTGAGCATCATTATCTATACACCACATCCCACCATAAGCACACTAAGATGCTAGCTCTTGGAATAATCTGTCTTGGGAAAACCCACCGCAGTCCTTTGCATGGAAGGTGTACACCGGGATCCAGTGTGTTCTGTGGAGCTTTGTAATTTTCTGTCTATGACAAGCAAGAACGCTACCCAGGAGGCCCATCAGTAATCTGCCTTCAGGACAATGAAGAGGAGTCATGGAGCCCAGGAACTTGCTGGTAGAAAAAGTAAGCAAATAGCAAAGCATGGAGACAATGCAGTCTTGGAACACTGGGATCAGTGTACTCCAACAATAAAGGGTGATACTGAGTTCAGGAACTCTATGCCTTCACCGGGGACATCTGTCTTTTCTACGTAGAGAAAAGACTGTGAGTGAGCTTTGCAAATCCCATGGACCTGACATTGGGTAATGTCTCCTAGAGGTTATGAGGCTGAGGGGCTTGAACGACTCCTTCTCTTATCTTTGAGATTAGAGAAAAATGGCAACTGTATGGAATTGTCATGGAGAATCTGGG
This sequence comes from Rhynchomys soricoides, assembly GCA_019843965.1. Lineage (NCBI taxonomy): Eukaryota > Metazoa > Chordata > Mammalia > Rodentia > Muridae > Rhynchomys > Rhynchomys soricoides. The sequence continues at coordinate 5,356,379 of JADRCH010000090.1, forward strand.
GGTTGGTCCCTACTGTCCCTCCTTCCAGCAACTCATTAATGATGTCACCAAAGGACATCCGAGCTGAGAGGAATTCAGACCTGCAAAAGTCCAGCCACGAAATATTTGTAATTGCTCCAAAATTAGACTCCGGGGACCATGGCAACAGGATAAAAATTACTCTCTTTAGTCAATGAAGACCTTTGATCTTACTGAGAAGCTTGATGGAAACAAGCTTCAGGGGTTGTGTCACCTAAATCTTCCCATTCGAACATTAAAAGTGGGGCAGTGGCTTGCAGAACCGCAGCCACACAGCTTTAAGAAGTCTGCCCTGCTTTTCTGGATTACTCAGAAAACACAGCTTTTCCTTTTCTTCTTTCTCCTTCTAAGCATGCTTTTTCCCCCTAATCACTTGGGGCTCTCCCTCTCTCTCCCCCCAACCCTCTCTCTCATTCTTCCTCATCATGTGACTCTTTGCTTGTCCACTGTGTGGTTGACCTCCATGCCAGCTTAAATTCTCAAAGTAGATTTGACAGGTGTTTTGTGGGGTGCTATTATATCCCCCAGGAGTGGTACTTTATCCTCCAAGAAGAGAAACGGTATCTAGAATCACAACGTTGGCTTCTGGGCAGACACTGGGCTGTCAGCTAAGCTCACTAATGCATTCAGAGATTTCTTCTTGCTCATTAGTTTCATGAGGGCATTTTCTATATTCATGCAGCAATGGGAATAGCAGGCTACTAAGAAGTCACAGGATTGCTCACAAATAGTCAAACTTCCCAAATTCTAAATCTGTACCTGCTGAGAGGATTGTATAAGGTTCTGAGCTCTGGGCTGGAGGGAATAGGGCCGATTCTGATTCATCTCTGACAATAACAGGCTGAACAAGTGTGCGTGTGCATATGTGGATGAATGATAGGGGGGTGGATGGATGGATGGTTGGATAGATAGATGGATGATGGATGGAAGGGTAAATGCAAGTATGTATGTGTATGTATAGATAGGTGGGGACAGATACATGCATGGCTATATGGATGGACTAGATCAGTATATGGGACGGTAGATGGGTGCATATATGTATGTATGAGTAAATGGATGGATTGAGGTATGTACGCTTGGAATTATGGATAGAGGCATTCATGTAAGGATATATGGTTGCGTGGATGGAGAAGTGTACAGGCAGATGGATATGGATGGGTGGATGGGTGGGGTTTATATAAAATACCACCTACTAATTCTTTTACACTCACTGATGTGAAAAGAACTGCTTTTCTCGAGAAGCATATCACATCACACTAGGTGTAAGAAGCTTCCACATACTTCCCAAGAAACACTCATCAAATGTGTTGCATGTGGCCCAAGAGTTTGCAAAAGCTTATTCTTTTTAAAAGATTAGTGTATGCATAAATCACTATATTTTACAACAACAAAAACCATAGGCTGGGCACAGTGAGGACCACCTACAGTCCTAGGACTCAAGAAGCAGAAACAGAAGGGTCACCACTTGAAGGCCAGCCTGGGCTACACATAGAAGACTTTGTCTTAAAGACAAAACAGAGCACCCCAAAAGTTTATAGCCCAAAACTTATACATGTGTCTCCTTCATTTTATTCTGTGTTTTCCCACTTACTGATAGAACAGGAAACTTTTTTTTTTTTTTCTGTTTTAGAAAAAAATTGGTTGAAAATCTCCCCCTTGAAAGCATATTCAGCAAGTCTTCAGGGTTGTCACAGAAATCTTCGTAGTTTCTGAAAATTGTCCAAATATGGTAGCCTTGCCACAACCCATTGCTCAGCTGTTGCCACAGACTCAAGGGCTGACAAAGAACTAATATTTTGAAAGTGAAAGTATCTAAGGGCCACACACAGGCATATGCCAGAGCTCCAGATACCATGCACCTGCACTTGGCGGCTATTAGGTCTTGGGCAAACACCAGGATTTCCGCCAGATTGTTCTATTTTGCCATTGTATGGAAAAGCCTGTCTTCCCCAGTCAGGGGTATGGTGGGGGTAGCATTCCACTTATCATACTTGACCTTTCCTCTCCTTAAAAAATAAAACAGTGGTGGTAAGGGAGGATCCTTTGAGTGCCATTTTACATTGATCATGTTCCTACAACTTAATGTGTGTGTGTGTGTGTGTGTGTGTGTGTGTGTGTGTAGAGGCTAGAAGTTAATGTAGGCTATCTCCCTCTGTTGCTATACAACTATCTTTTGAGACAGGGTCTCTGACTCAAGCTGGAGTTAGACTCACATAGCACCCAAGCCTCTAGACATACCTGTGAGGGAGCACCCAGATTAGGTTACTCTCTGGGGATGTTTATGAGGGATTGTCTAGACTAGCTTAACAGAAGCAGGAAGACTCACCCTGAATGTGAGTAACATCAACCCATAGGCTGGGGTCCTAAACTGAGCAGAGAGAAGAATTTAAGCTGAGCAACGGCTTCTGCTTCCTGATATAGACAGATATACAGCCATGATGTCTCTGCCATGATGAATTGTATCCCCTGGAACTGGAAGCCCACATTAACCTTCTTGTCTTAGTTGCTTTTGTCGAGTATTTTGTTGCAGCTGTGAGCCAAGTCACTGATTCACTAGCTGAGCTATTTCCCCAGTCCTAGGAGTTATTTTAATAAAACGAATATCCTGACCTGTGTGGCAAATCCACAGCTAGAAATGGCTGCTATCAAGTAGTTATTTAGCATGGCTCTTATAATGTTTCTGCCACCGAGCAAAAGACACTTACAAGCCACCACCATCCCACTTATAACCCATCCAGGGCTCTCTGCTCTATACAGTGCCTTGATATGGTAGACACCTTTCTCTCTTTTCTATGTGCAGTCTGAAAACGGAAAAAGGCCAAGGAAATTTACTATTGCCCAAATAACTTGAAGACAGATGCCAAGTTCATGGGCAAATCATGCCTCTGGGGAGCCCACTGTACAGCCATAAAATACCCACTTGGTAGCCATATGCAGAACGTAAAACAAAGCATGAAAAAATTTACCCCAGATCTTGAGCTATAAGTCATGGCTGACACCTGAAATAAAAGGAGAGCTAGGCAGAAGGCAGAGACGTTTCCAGTTCTGCCCTATTTGTCAAGGGCTCACCCTCATCTCCATGTTGAAGATCAGATTCACACTGACATAATAAGTTAATGATGGCGGTGGCTTTCTAAGAAAGGTTAGGAAGTGGTGTGCAAGGCTGGCGTCACAGAAAATGTCAAACTTTCCACTTGAACTCCCGTCTCTCAAGGACGGCACTTTGCTCCAGGGAAGATCTTGGTGTTAAGAGGGCTCCACCCGAGAACAGAGTCCCACCCACACCCTCTTTCCTTTCCCGCTCATCCCTCAGCTCTCACCTAGACTCATTACTAGAGAGAACTCCAGATCCAGCCCCACTGAAAATCAGTTCTTTCCAGCCAACAGTGTGAGCCTGGATCTCCACAAGGGGCACGAAGCTCTCTTTACAGATTGCAGATTTGCATGGTAAAAATAGACACTCAGCGCATCACATGTCTATGCAAATTTTGCCAACCAAACCCGGTGCTGAAAATAGTTATTTACTAGTTTGCTTGCATATTGGCCCAGAAAACCCTCTACACCTATTTCATGCTCATTTAAATTCTTTAAGAGTCCCTGACCCATTTACATTTCCTGAGGGATGCCTGGTTTCCCGTGGACATTTGTTCGTGCCTCTTCTGGTGGTACTTAAAGATATATTGCCTGCTATTGCAGATCAGGTCCTGGAGAACTGCATAGGCCCCACTTTCTGAAGGTCCAGGCTGGACCCTGCTTAGTCAAGTACCGCTGCAACCTTAAAGTCATGCATGGTGTCTGTGTTCACTTGTTGCATATGATTTTGTGAGTCCATGTGCAAGCAAAAGAACAACCGTAGTGCTGTTCCTTAGGAGCTGACCAACGTTTTTCAGACAAGGCCTGTCTGGCCTGGAGCTCATCAATTTGACTAAGCTGGCTGGCCAGTAAGCCCTAGGGATATGCCTGTTTCTGCTTCCCTCCCCAGTGCTGGGGTTATGGGAAACAACTAGGTCTGGCTTTTTGTTTGTTTTTACATAGGTTCTTGTGATTGAATTTAGGTCTTCAAGCTTGCAAGACAAATACTTTACCCATGAAGCCACCTCTCAGTAATGGCCTTCTCTTGTGAAATCCTTCAGATACAGCGGAAATAGAGCCTCAGTTCAAACACTCGGATAGCTGGAGAACAATTTTGCTGAGTCTGGTCCTTGGGAATACACGTTACAGCCAACTGGATATTGGGTGGAAGGTGGGAAGAGATCTGTAAACAATGAAAGCTCTTGGTGTCTCTCCACAGCCACTGAATCTGAATGTCTTTCGGGTGAGGCATGGACATTGCTGTTTTAAGAAGCTTATCACAGTGACTGTGGTGGCCTCCAAACCAAGACAGCAACCCCATATCAAACGACATGATGCTTAGAAGCCAAAGTCGGTTGAAGTCTGGGTCAGGCCAGAGAGTCCCGTGAAACGTAACACCAAGTGAGGTCACAGGTATCCTTTGGGGGTGTGCGAGAAGCAAAAGTGACTTCGCAAAATTTGCCACTGCGTGTGGATCTGCGTTTGCGGTTCTTTCAGGAGCCATGCTGCGACTCACTGGCTGAGCCCCTGGCTCTTTTGATGGGACAGCTAATCATATCTTGTTGTCCATTAGCCCCACAAAAGAGATTCTTCCCCATCTTGATATTCATGGACTTGGTGGAATCTGTAAAGCTTGACAGTGTGTGTTCAATTCCTGGCTCTGCCACACGTCAATGACTTGAGCTTGTCAACTCTAAAAGTGAATAATGACAATTCCTACCTAGAAAGGTTGTTGGAGGAACAGTTACTGAGAGGAGGCTGTGCTGTACCAGCCAGAGGGCAACTCCTTAGCAGGTTTGAATACACTCTCATCTCCCTGGGTTTTATACTCCTCCAAAGATAACCCAGAAGTCCTCCCAGGTCAACGATCGAGACAAGCTTCAATGCCAAGTATTGTGGAGAAGCAACTTGACTACTGAAGGAGAAACCCAAGTTACCTCATTTCTAAGATGCCCCTACCATTCATCCAGCAAGAGTGTCACAGTCTGAAGTTCAGTGCAACTCCTTTGTAACCACGCTTTTGTCTCGCTGAACTTTTATCCTTTCTAACATATCCCTGAGATACGCCTTACGTCCAGTCTAACAGATTCAAACCCTCCTCTACAGGGAAGAGTGATCATGCACGGATGTGCCAGCGTATCTCAAAGAGCCAGATGATGCTTGGAGCTGTCCACGAACACATTCCCACTTGCCAGCAATCGCAGTGACAGGAGTTCAATCCTGGAGACCCAAACAGTCTCCGGCAAGTCATCCACTGGCTTCCACATTCATGGTGTGGCATTCCCCCAGCCAATAATAAATAAATAAATGCAAAAGAAAAAAAAAGTTTAAACATAAAAGAAATCAATATCTGACATATTCTTACTGAATACACATTGCAAAGTGCACAGATCTGAGCTTGGGTAGGATGTGGGGTGGGTGTGGGTAGGGTTACTTTGAACACCTACTAAGAATTGAACCTGAGAGTGATTGCCCTGCATTTTGCAGGCAGGATCCAGGATAAGCGAACAGGATCAGGGAGGGAAGCACAAACACATTCCAGAAATGGCTTTGTTTTCCTCAGTGTGCTCTGCCCCCTTCCCCCCTCCTGGAACAACAGAGATCTGTGCAATGACTGAGGGTGGTTAATTAGGCATTGCAGCCCATAGTCCACTGCAGTTTCAATTGGCTATGGCGTTCTCTCTCACTTCCTGTTTTGCAGGATTGCCGGGGGCTGTTAGACACCTGCCATGCTCAGGGCCCAGCTGCTGTGCTGTACTACAGCAGGCAAAAAGGAAGCCCTCCCGGGCCCTCGGCCTTGAAAGGGTTCAACTCTGGGAGGCAGGGCCTGGGCAGACACAGCTGATGTGAGGACCGGCAGCTGGCATTGAAGACCTTGTTCTATTGTGAGGAGGGTGGCATGAGGCCCAGGGGCTATCTCTCTATCCTTCATTCCCCAGAGTCCTTCCATGACCTGTGGATAATGAAGGTGGGTGCATCTACCCAGGCAGGAATAAGACATCAGTTTGCAGTTTCTCTGTATTCCAAACCACTGGGAAGAGTTCCCATGCAGAAGAAGCATTCAGTTAAACATTGAATTCTACACACACACACACACACACTGGTTTGTCTCCTTGTGAAAACTTCTTACGAGTTAGGCTCTCTATGCTAGGCAGCGGCTAAAGACAAGTCACAGATTAACAAACTCCTTCTTCATGGTGCGAGCTAGCTCTCTTAGCCAAGGGGCCACTTTCCTCAGAATCTGCTCTGTGCTAAATAGCATACCCGATGAGTTCTAGCTCCTTTATTTAAGAAACAGACTCCTGACTTTCAGCAGAAGATTGTGTTCTCTACCCAATCAACTCATAGCAGAAAGTAGAGAAGAGAATCCCTAAGACAGGGGGATTGAGAGAAGATGAATTTTTCTCAAAGACAAACTATCGTAATGGATGAAAGAGGTCCAAGGTTTCTTTGACATTTCCGCCATCAAGAAATGGGCTCAGGAGCTAGAGAGATGGCTCAGTAGTCAGGAGTGTGCACTGTTCTTTCAGAGAACCTACACTGGAAGCTCACAACCACCTGAAACTCTGGGGAATTCAACACCCTCTTCTGGACTCTGAGGGCACCTATACTCATGAATGAACCCCCCCCCCATACTCATACATTAAAATAATTTTAAAAATGAAGTGGAATCCACGTTTCCCGGATGACCTGACACTGGGCGGTTAAAATGACATTATACCAATTCTGTCATTTGAGGCATTTTTCTTTCCGTTTTCCCTCACAGAGCCACCACATGTTAACCCCTAGGCCACCATGCTGTAAAGAAACCCAAGCTAGAAGCCCAGATAGATCACATGAAGAGATAGTCCCTCGCCTGGGCCCCTGACAACCCTTTGGTTTTTGCAGTTCTCACAGGTCTGCACCCAACATCACTGAACGTTGTTCTATGCCCTGCACATTTCCAACCCAGAGGGCTTTTCTATGCAATAATACGGGCCAGCTTGGAACCCTTATGATTTGGGGGGAAGGGGTGTATGCAGAAGTGAGTGACTGACAGAAGGAGATGGGATCTCTCTACATGGTTAGATTGGAAGGCTGTCAGGGATGCTTAGATGAGACACTGGAAGAGAGAAGATGAAACTATATGCTGGCACCTCTGTGACTCATGTGGGAGGTTGGGACTCTCTGGCCACCTCCTGTGAGAGAGAATGCAAAAGAAGCAGATATGTGGAGTTGGAAGCTGATACGGAGACTGATTTATCCAGAGAAAATTTCTAGACCATTCTAGAATCTGTGTCTAAGACAGGGGCTGTGGGGGGAGGTGTGTATCCATGAATATACAATGGCTGAGACCACCAGACAAGGATCCCTACCTCAGACACATAATTTTCATAACAACTTTACAGAGGAGCATGAATGGGGGCACTTCATGCCCATTTCAGGGTTGGGCAAACTGAGGTTTAGAGGAGTGGAGTCATTCTTTAGTGGTGCCACAGAGAAGCAATGTCAGGTTGGGCTCCCTCTTCTGCTCTTAGCCTCCCACAGTCGCTCCTGGGGGCAGGCCACCCCCCATGGATGAGTCACTAGCAGAACACTTGTCTTTAAAATCCTCATAAAATCTCAAATCTGAGACCCCACAGGCAGAGAAGCTACTTCCAATCAGATAAGAAAGTTATCTCTCCTGGCAGCTTAGAACAGAGGGCAAAGTATTCAACAAGGCGGGCTCTTATCTGATAAGAGATATGGCCACCTTTACATATTAATTTCCCTTAACTCATTAGGGCTCAGCTCTACAATTGTCTTTCCCCTGGACTGGTTACACGGGTCACGGAATCTGTGCCCCAAAGGGAGTAATCTTTTCTTTCTAAACACTCTTTTCTGTTAAAGAAGGTACTTTAGGTCCTGGACATGTGTGTGTGTGTGTGTGTGTGTGTGTGTGTGTGTGTGTGTGTGTTGTGTGCATGTAGGCCAGATGTTCATGTGTTAATGTCAGGTGTCTTTCTCTATTAATGTCCAGTTTAGTTTCTGAGACAGAGTCTCTTATTGAAACTGGAGCTTGCTGATTCAGCCAGGTTGGCTGTCAGTGTGCCCTGGGGATGCTCCTGTCTCTGTTCTCAAGCTCTGGTATTATAGGGCAAATGCCACATCAGACTTTTTCCATTGGCACAGGGGATCGACCTCGGGCCCTTAAGCTTACATAGCTTCTTAAGGATAGATGAAGACATCTCTCGGCCCCTTTAGCCTCTTTTTGTGGGAGGCAATGCCTCTTTATGTAGCCCAGGCTTGCCTTGAACTTAAGACTCTTCTGCCTCTACCTTAAAAGCATAGAAAGTACAACTGGTTCTACAACTGTCTTTGTTAGCAATGGAGCTGAGTTTTAAGCCAGTCACTGCACAGCCTGTGGGCTTAGCCACTGTGCTATATGCAATGACTTTAACAAGGAGTAGACAGAATTCTTCAGTTGGGATTTGGAGTGTAATATCACACAGTACATGTGAGCTTCAAGGTGCTATCTACCAGGTCCATGTGCTACCCCATTTCTCCCTGGGGAAATCTATGACACTCCTGTCTCCTGGAGCTAACTTAATGCTTCTCAGATGGGCTGGTCCTCAATCAACTGAGGGAGCATTGCAGAGACTCTATGAGATGGTAGCTTCTGGGATGTAGGGCCTGGTTTCACTCTGTAGGTGCTCAGCTTAGGCTTCCTGTGGCTGGGATAGAGTTTAATAAACTAAATTTTCCCTGTTTCCTCCCAGGTATTTATCAGTATGTATGGAGCCACAGACTGACACTTATTGCCATGGGAAGCTCCTGAGTGGTGCATCCTTTCAGACTAGGGACAGTTCTATGTCCTTATGACCTGTCACAGGGACCAAAGCCTAACTCACAGTCATGCTGCCTTTGGGAAACAGAGTAGCCATCTATGTGCTAGGAAGAGAGAGAGGGAGAGGGAGAGGGAGAGGGAGAGGGAGAGGGAGAGGGAG
>JADRCH010000090.1:5365444-5420430 GCA_019843965.1 Rhynchomys soricoides
GAGAGGGAGAGGGAGAGGGAGAGGGAGAGGGAGAGGGAGAGGGAGGGGGAGAGGGAGGGGGAGAGAGAGAAGGAGAGGACTTCTTTTCGCTTCTGTATCCTTGGTCTGTATGGCAGGGACTCCCAGCCTTACCCCACCAACATCTCAGTTGCTTTGGACAAAGGTTGGGGTACCCCACCAACATCTCAGATGCTTTGGACAAAAGTTGGGGTACCCCACCAACATCTCAGATGCTTTGGACAAAGGTTGGGGTACCAGTTTGGGATAGTTGGATGGAGAGAAGCGAAAGCTAGGAAATACAGTGTCTCCTTCAGGTGTTCTGTCTCGCTGGCGGGCACTGGGTCTAGCTTGCGCATCACGGCCTGGCCTATCTGAGCTGGACTTCTACTTAGTGGTCTGTTCATTGTTTATATTTTTCTTCTTGTCGCTCTCCTACACCTACCTCATATTAGATTCCCTTCTCTGGACATACCTTCGCCAAGTCTTATTTTACTGATGGCACTTCAGCTGATGTGGAAAAACTTAGCTCAGGACAAAGTTCAAACAGAGGGAAAGCCAGGGCTTCCCAAGCTGCTCACAGGCCATGGCGAGACTTCCATGCTAGGCAAGGGGCTGAAAAGTTTGTGCCCATTAATCATCTACTCTGAAGTATGTATCGTGTACTTATCCGATGCTATGGACAGACCTGTGTGTTGGGGACACAATGGGAGCAAGAGCTGGTGGTGCCAGCCTGTCTGGTGGGGGAGGCAGCTCACCTTGCACAAAGAGATAGAGTGCTTGAGCACCTGCAGGGAAGCAGATAGTCCTGGGGAAGAACAATAGTAGAGCTGAGCTCTACTTAGCAGGTGGCACTGGCCTTTTTTCAAACAGATGTAGGGCCCTGGGGATGTGAGTGGGACCCTTAAGTGTCCCATGACTGTATAAACAGGTCACAGTGATACACGCTCTCCATCTCTACTTTCAGGAGGTATAAGCAGGAAGATCAGAAGTTCAAAGTCATCCTCAGCAGAGTGAGTTCAAGGGTCAGCCTGGACTACTCAAAGAAAACAATACAAAAAAATCAGATAAAGAAAGAGGAATGATGACATGCCAAAGATCCATGTGCTCTGAGAACATACTCATCTGTTTCAAAGGAGATGCTGGGATAAGGTTCTGCAAGCAGGTACCACAAGCAGTACTATTAGGGATTCAATTCTATTTCACAAGACATGTTGAAATTATTTAGTTGTGCCTGGTGGCAAGGGCCTGGAAAATCAGCTACTCTAGAGGCTAAGCATGAGGATCAGGAATTCAAGAGCAGTCTGGGGAACTTCTTGAGTCTGTGTCTCAAAAATATAAAAACCAAACGAAACCAAACCAAAATGGGCTTGGTGTATAGCTAGCAGTGGTGTGCATGGCTAGCATATGGAAGTCCATAGGCTCAATCCCTACCACAGCAATTGATCAATCAATCATTTAATCAATCAATGAATACAAAATCTCCATAGTTGGAAGAAGGGTCCGGAGTATGTGTTAAAGAGAGTCAGACAGCATGTGGATAGCCCCTAAAGTCAGAGATAAGGGGAGGCTCACTGAGGTGACATTCTTGGAGGTAGACACCCCACAAAGACATACATACAGATTGGGGTGGTTTAGTTCCATTGTAGGATGGGTGACAGTCATTGAGGTAGAGAGGTTCACTCACAGCTGTCCCCTAAAGCCTCAGAGGGAGCACAGCTCTTTGTAATTCTGCTGCCAACCTCCAGAACTGCAAGCTCATTTCTGTTGCTTTAAATATATACTTGTGGCAGGGGGGAGGGAAGGACCCAGGGGATCACAGATCTGGGGCTGAGCTACTGTACAGCAAGATCCCAGTCTTATGGCTACCCAAAACATAAATCTTAGAGAAAGGATGGGTTGGAAACCCTGCCACTCACAAAATCCAGTTTTATGAATATCCTCAAAATAAATCACATTGCTTTCTGCAAACAAAAGAGAATGGAAATATGATCTTTAAAAAGTCTATTACTTGCTACAAACTTTCTATGCATTAGCTATAGTCTATGCACATAGTATAAAATGCTATGGCTGGCATTTGTCAAAGGAGTGATATCAGAGTTGTGTGCCAGAGATAGAAAAAGACTCAGTACGGTCTGACCCATGATCAGGTTTTATACCCTGGTTGACTGGAGTAACTGGCAGAAACTGGTATGGGCCCAATACTCTACTCTTTCTTTTCCCTGACCCCTGTATTGTTCTCTGGAAGAGTTCCCAAGGAAAACCTATGTGGGGTGTCTTAGGAAGGCAACTATATCAGAGCATCCACTGTTGGGTGCAGGACAAGAGCTACTCTTCCCTATGCTTGGTAAAACTGCTGCTGCCTCCTACAAGAATAACGCAGAAAGAATAAGAGGGGGAGGGGAGAGGCCAGGTTTTGTCTCTATCTCAGAATGTGATCAGATTATTCATTTCAGTCCTGTGCCCTCCCCAGCTGATAGGTCATTGGCTGGGTGGGGCCCAGTGGAGAGATTTTTTCCCACAGATTTTCCATAATAAGTCGAGGTGCGGGTGATTATGTAAGAGGTAGCAGCTCCTGGGGGATCTGAGATCCCATCATAATCTACATGGGAATCTACAGGCCCTTCTGCTTCAGTGTAATTCCGAAGGGACTTGAATGCAGGGACAAAGCAAGACCTCAGCTACTTTGGAGATAATGTCGGGGTTGTTCTTTGAACGCAAAGTGCTTCTGAGTTGTACAGTCGTTTCCTCTGAGCTCCCCTTGATGTTCCTCCTCTTAGACCCATGTACACCGGTTTCTTTTTCCTGGGAGAATTGAATCGGGGAACTGTGACAATCACTGCCTGAAAAGACAACTCTTTCTAAGCAACTGTGTCTTTGGTCAGTGGGCCTCATTCATTGTCTCCTTACTCTTGGAGAAGGTCCTTGCTACTCAGTTTTCTGAAGAGCAAGTATGAGTTACGTGGGGGAAGCTACTCTCTCCTACTGAGGAGGCTGGGATTTGCCTCAGATGTTCTCTATCCAAGTCATTGAGCTCACTTGAGGCTGTTAAGGAGAATGGGTGTTATCCACGTAGAGTCATTGGAAATATTCTGGTCGTTGTGATGTTATCAGGAAGTGGCTTCTTATTCAGTGTTGGTCTCAATGCTTTTAAGTAAATACTCTTAACAGTTTTCAGAGGAAGTTGGTCTCTGAGAGCTTAAGGAGATCATCTACTATTTTACTAGATAGGGAGAGGAGAAGGAGGAGGAGGAGGGGAAGGCAGGCTTATCTAGTTCCAAAGTCTATATACATAGGAGCCATCTCTATCTAGTAATGAGCAACCTGACCTCTCTCAGGACTAAATCCCATCCAGACTACAAGAAAAACACTCCAAATCCTGTTTTAAACACTAAACTGTTCAGATGGAATCTCAAATACCGAACTGTGGCCATAGAAGGACCACCTTCCTCCCCTCTCCATCTGTTGCCATGGTTAGGCAAAGTTAAAAGAGTTGACTTTTTACTTACAAAAATTTTTAAAGAAGCATGATCATTATTTGATTTCTTATAAGCCAATGCAAAAAAGTGATTCTCTGTCTTAATCAGGGTTTCTATTCCTGCACAAATATCATGACCAAGATGCAAGTTGGGGAGGAAAGGGTTTATTCAGCTTACACTTCCACATTGCTGTTCATCACCAAAGGAAGTCAGGACTGGAACTCAAGCAGGTCAGGAAGCAAGAGCTAATGCAGAGGCCTTGAAAGGATGTTACTTACTGGTTTGCTTCCCCTGGCTTGCTCCACTGGCTTTCTTATAGAATCCAAGACTACCAGCCCAGGCATGGCACCACCCACAATGGGCCCTCCCACCCTTGATCACTAATTGAGAAAATGTCTTACATCTGGATCTTATGGCAACATTTCCTCAAGGGAGGCTCCTTTCTCTGTGATAACTCCAGCTTATGTCAAACTGACACACAAAGCCAGCCAGTACATTCTGTCCATATATATTTTGAGAGGTGAGCAATGAATTTTCATGAAAAAGAAAAATATAACCACTGGGCTATATATTTGAAGCCATTCAAAGACTGGATTGTCAACCTAAGCTTAATGGTGTGTTGCTAACCCAATCTTTGAATCCATTTACACACCAAGGATTAAAGTCTGATGCCAGCAAGCCCTAAAACATTTGTTGTTTAGGGATGGTGACATTTAGCAGGGGGCAGTGGAGACTTTTTTGGAGCCCAGCTTTGTACCAAGCACTCCAAGAAGCAGTTTTTCTTTAAATTCTCGAATGAACCCTGACATGGGGACTCTGGGCATATCCACTTCACAGAAGCTGAAGCCATGACATGCCTGAGCTTTTTATCAACAACAAAACAGCAATATCTGCATTCTGCAGTCATTTTTTTTTCCTCAGTGAACTTCTTGAAGTCAATGTATCACCTTATCAGATCTGTATTCCAGAATTAAGACAGATCTATCCAGAACACCCAGCCCTTCACCTTTACCAGCCAACTGAGCTGTTCAAAAGAGACGGTAGCTATGGAGAGACAAAAGTCTAGGGCTCATTTCAGCCTCTCTTAGACTGCTCTGGAAAATGGGATGGTGGTAAATCCTTTGTAAAATGACTGTCAGATTAAATAAGGCCTCCCATCTAAAGTAAACAAGAAATATGGTTTATGTCACTAATCTGTTCATGATAAGAATCCAGAGGCCAAGAGAACATACTCAATTAGGAGAATTAATCTATTAACATTTTAAGCCAGGTTGTGGTTGGGCACAAGCTCAATCTATATATAGGGTGCTTGCCTATAGTGTATGAAACCTTAGGTTTGATCCCAAGTACCTCATAAAAGCCAAAACCAAAATGCGGATGGTGGTACATGCGTGCAATCTTAGCACTGGGGAGGTGGAGGTAAGTAGATCAGAAGCTCAAGGTCTTCCTCAGATACACAATGACCTTAAGGCTAGCTTTGGCTACATGATATCCTATTTCAAACAAAGCTACTTCCAAACCACCAAAATATTGGCTCCATAAATGTATTCCAGCAGTTTCCCAAAAGTTTTCCCTTGACGTTTCAAGGATTCACATTGTTGTTGTTCTTGTTTCAACTTCCCAAGATCTTTAAGTCTATTGATCAAGCTAAGCCCTCAGTCCTGTTCTTTTCTCCCCAGGATCAAGGAAAGCAGAAATGTAAGAGCCGGGGATGGCTCCACCCAGCTAGCTCACAGATGAATGAGAAACACACTGTTCAATTTCTCTCCAAGCTACCTACTATCTCCTCACTGTAATTCAAGGCTCCTGATGGTCTGTTTTCCTTCCTGCCTTTTTTCTGAGCTTGATGTTGATTCACTCTTGATGCCCTGGCCACTGGACTTCCCTCTGGGTGGACATGTAATTTTGCTTTTTGAAAGAAAGAAAGAAAGAAAGAAAGAAAGAAAGAAAGAAAGAAAGAAAGAAAGAAAAAGTCCTTGGTAGAGGTGCTTTGCTTGGCAGGCAGGGGTTGGGGGCATGCTGCATAGCTGAGTCCCCTGTTCTGGCCCATAATCCCTTTTCTTTCATTCTATTCATTTTCTCTTTTGATATAGTCTCATTTATAACCCAGGCCAGTCTCATGATCTTTACAACTTGGCCTTGAACTCCTGACCTTCCCGCTTTCATCCCAAGGACTGGTTTTACAAGAGTGAGCCACCACTCCCTGCTTATAGCCACTTCTCCCTTTCAATCTACTTCTTCATCATCACACTTGTGGGCACAAACTCTGAGTCATGTTGGCTTTTTTTTTTTTTTTTTTTTTTTTGTCTTGAAGTCCTGCTTCGAAGTTTAGTTCAAGGCCGCCAGAGTGTCGCAAGACAACACAGATCATCCAAATGAAGCAACATGAAAGAAAATATCAGAAGTGTTTTCTTGGCAACTACTTTTGATTGTATTGAATCAATATTGAAAGTTGCAAAATCATGGTAGAGATTTTCATAGAAAAATTTCCCCCTAGTTGTGCCCTTGGGGATTCTATCTGGGGCCTAGTATGTGCTAGGCTAATACTCTACTCCTAAGACACATCCCTAACCCTTCAGTTTTGTGTTTGACTCTGTCTTATTTTATTTTTGAGGCAATGACTTCCTATAACCTCAGTTGGCCTTACACTTACTCTGTAGTACAGGCTGGTTTCAAAGTAGGAATCTTTTTACTTCCATTTCCCCAGTCTTGGAATTATAGATGTGGTCTCCCAGACGAGGACTCCAGGAAAAACTAGGGCATCCTTTGCTGGACAGTGTCTTGGTCTTGATGGTTTGAAAACAGATGGAGAATTAACTACTCATGCCTTGGAGGACATTGCAATTTTGTAAGAAATTCAGACTCTGAATGAGGAAGTTGAAACGGAATTGGCCACATTGGGCAGCTGTAAACCTTGGGGCAAACTACTGACTTCAGAACTTCAGCTTCCCCACTGGAGAAGGCCATCCCCTTAGAACATCTCCTAAGAGTATTAACAAGTATTCAGCAAAAGTGCCTGGTCAACAGTGAGTGCTCAGTAAATGCCATCACTACATGTTACTATTACAGTAAGTGGCTTCTATTTGAGAGTATATAGGACTGAGGCCTACCAAAATACGTGGTTGGGGTTCCAGTGAGATATCTCAGTGGGTAAAGGCACTTGCTGCCAAGCTGAGAAACCCGACTTTCATCCCTAGGATTCAAACATCAAAAGGAGAGAGTCTGATCATACAAGTTATCCTCTGACCTCCACATGTGTTCTGTGGCACACACATATTCACATGTGGGAATGAAGACACATATCAAATAAATAAGTATAATAAAATAAAATTTCAAAAACAAATACATAGTTGAGACAATGTCCTTCTGGGACAATATTCACCTTCTCCTTGGGTATCCGTCAATGGCTAGAGTTCCCCCAATCCTGGGGGTCCATACTGTGGTTACCCAGGAGCTTTTACCCCGTTTATTCCACCCTCTTGTACAGGGCCCAGAGTTAAGCATCCAAGACCCTTCACAGGTGATTCCAATATGCAGCTGAGGTCATAACTGCCTGGATCATTTGTAGGATATGATATGGAAGGAAAAGGTAGAGGCCTGGGTCCAAAATGACAAAGGGAGAGCAAGCAAGAAGCCAGGCTCTCCTGCCAGGTGGTATGTAGCCTGAGGTTAAGAACCTCCAGATTAATGTAATCCTCTAGCCTTTGCCTGTGGTCATGGACATCCCATCCCATCGGAAGAAGTAGCTCATATGGTAGTGAGTTGGAGAAAGGAGTAGCCATCTTGGATCAATAATTCATTCAACATAGAGTTTTCTTTGTATTGAGAAGCAGGCACTTGGCTGAAGTTTTAGGAGTGAGTGGTTTTGCTTGTGAGTTCACAGCAACGAGCACTTTCTTCTCTGGAGGTTACATGCATCTAATACTGGAAGACAGACTCAATAAGCCCCTGCACAAGCTGAGGAACTACGCACCCAAATATTTGCCTTACATGTCAGCTCCAGCTTAGGAGGGAAGAACTGAGGAGGAAACTCTGGACAGGGGTAAGATCAGGGCCATTGACCAGCTCTTCCTTCTGCCTGGGTGAAGAAACAGTGGGCAAGAATGTGGTATACAACAAGTAGCAGTCCACATGCAAGGCCCAGAAGAGAATTAGGAAGAGAGGTCCTGTGGTTTCGTGTTAGAGACGCAGGAAGGGAGGGCTTATGGAGATTTAGCTTGATGAACATATGAAAGACATAGACATAGACAAAGACATAGAATCACCTAACACACACTTGGCAGGTTCTTGCTAGTTCTGTAACTTTTCTAGAGAATTCTATTTGCAGGGGAACCAATGGAAATTATGCCTCTATCCAGCAAGTTCCTGCTTCCATCTTGGGTAGCATACAATGGGTAACCAGGGGTAGGAATCCAAAGACAGGTGCAGACACAGGTGATGGCAAGCAGAGTCCCCACATCCCATTCTAGTTGCAGCCTGAGGTTAAGAACCTCCATACACTACTGCCAGTAGCTAGCAATACTAGCTCCCGGTACCAGGATGACAGTACAGCCCCTTCTGGGATGTCCCTTGGGGCCAGTATGTAGGACTGATGGGCCCCTCTTCGGTTGCTGCTCCTCAATAAGGAACAACTATTTGGCTTGTTTTCTCTCTCTCCCCTCCCTGTCATTTTACACAGTCTTGTTTAGACTGGAGTTTGGTTAATGGAAGACCTTTGCCCTTTGTCTAAAAGCTGTGACCAGGAAATCCCACCACCCCATTAATGAGAGTTTTGTTCCGGCTCTAGAGCTTCCAGCACACTGCTTCTGCACTGCAGAGGTGTTGTACCCGAGCTTAGAAGAACAAACAAGGACCAAAAAAAAAAAAAAAAAAAAAAGCCCCTTCCACTGTTGAATGAAAACAGCAAACTCCAGACCCTAAGGGGTTTCAGTCGCTATTAAACAGACAAAAGGTCCAAATTGACAGACCAGGAACACAAAGGGGAGGGGGACAGCAGGACAGAGAAGAAGGAAGCCAAGAAAGAGAAGAAAACTCAATTAACTGGGAGTTGGTGTGCTGGATCTCTTGTGAGGGATGGGGCTACTCCCTCCCTGCACCAAATGTCCACACCCTGAAGATTTTCTATCTAAATGTCCAGGACCTTAGGAGAACCTTGAGTGTCCTGCCCAGCAGCCTATAAGCACCCTGACCTTGATCCTTCTTGGGTATTCCAGCTCCCTGATGATGACAGCCTGTCAGATTACTTGGTCAAAGCTGCTTGTTTCTACCCCCTTCTCTCCCTCTTCTCTCTCTCTCTCTCTCTCTCTCTCTCTCTCTCTCTCTCTCTCTCTCCACACACACACACACACACACACACACACACACACACACGAGAATATTTAGTTGTGGAAGATTCAAATATGAACATGAATCATAGGTTGTTTAAATTTGTATCATATTAAGCATAATGACTAATGATTATTCCTAAGTAGACAAATATATGAAAAAACATAAACTGATAACATTCATTAATTGCTGACTCTTTGTATTGTCAGTGATTTGACTTTGAATATATATATATATATTCTCATGAATCCCAGGCTGGTTTCAAACTCTCTATGCAGACAAGGATGACTTTGAACTTCTAATCCTCCTGCCTCTACCTCTTAAGTGCTGGGATTATAGATATACAATCCTAGGCTTGGTTTTTATTTGACACTGAGAATCGAACCCAGGTATGTGTGTGTTGGGCAAGTACTCTACCAAGTGAGTGGCACCATAGGCCAGAAGCAGTGCTTTCTGACTTGTTCACTTGACTCAAGCTGTCCATCTGCCTCTTCTGGTTCCTTGTAATGAGAAGCCTGGAATAATCTCCTCAGCACACAAGACTGCTAATGGCACCAGGACCCCACTCCAGAAATATTTATTTGTGGAAAGTTTAAATATGTGCTGGGTTCAATTTGTGTCATACTAGGTGTAATGGGTAATGATTATTCCTAAGCCAGATAAGTAAATGTATGGAAAAAATTTGAACTGATAGCGTGTATTGACTGTTGATTCTTAGTGCTGTCAATGATTGAACTTTTAAGAAGCCTCATCACAAATCTTAGACTTATCCTAGAGTTTTATGTACTTGTGAAGACAGTGGCAAACAAACCAAACCAAACAGTAGAAACAACAACTCCAAGGTAATGAAAGGTAATGAAAGCAATGGTTTGTTTATTTACAAGTGATTATTCATAAAGCCTTTGTGATATGCAAAATCATAGATGCTTCAGTATGGGCCTGTGCTTTATCAGCACATGAAGAGGAGGAAGAAGAAAGAAAGGGAAGGGCCAGGAGTTGATAAGGAGTGAGGACCTAGGAAAGAGGAACAAGACGACCGACCGTGGTGAGAGGTTTGCAAGGAGGGCGGGTCTCCCTGTGAAAGCTACCTGAACCTAACAAAGAAGAACCCTGGAGTCCCTGGAGGTCAGTCCAAGGAGGTACCGCTTCAAGGCAGGTTAGTCCTAAGGAGAACTGGCATCTGGATTGATAGGATTCCGTTTCCCCAACTTCTTGGGGAATAACCTACATGCTGTGGGAAGCTCCAGGGGTATCAATGCCTGCTGATCCATTGACCTACGAGCCTTGGGGACCGTGACATCATCTCTCCTAGACAGCAATGTCCACTTGAGAATGGTTTTGAGGGTTACAGTCAATTCCTACTGCCTAGGTTAGGGACTTTGAATAAGTAGTTGATGGTGCTATGAAATTGAATACATTTCCCATCCACCACCCCCCTTCCCATTCCCCCAGAGAGAATGCACTTGTGTATGGCAAAGCCAAAGGAGGTCAAGGTTGGTGAGTGCTGGCCCTGCCTTCTAGGTCGCTGGGCGTCAGGGACGTGGTTTTGTCCTATTACATACAAGGTCGTTGTGTATGTACTGTAACTCTAAACACACGCCTATTTGTTTTACTTTAATGATTCTTGTTAAGTACTTTACCCACATAATATAGGTAATAATTTGCATATCAGCTTACTGCTCTACATAGTCACCCATGACCATCTCCTGTGACCACATGTTAACATTAGTAAACCAACATTGTGTAAGGAAGCTGGCTCCGAGGAGCTGGGTTCCTCTTAAGCACAGCACTAAAGTTGAGCAATGGCTTGTCCTCAGCCCGAGTACAACGGGTCTCATCAGACCTATCTCCCTGACGAGACAGACTTCTCACAGGGTCTGACTTTTGCCTGTGTCTCTTCCATGCCACTTAGGGATGCCTTTCCACACCTGACTTGCCACAGTGAAAGGGCCAGTGAATGCTGGCATCCAGCCTCTGACATCAGGGTTAACAGTGCAGGGGACTACCACCAACCATATCTAGGACTCATTCCTAGGAGGGTCTTCAGCAGTGCCAGGAGGCCACAACGACCCTGAAATGAATTCTGTTTGAAACCAGCCTGCTGGCCTTCTAGTGTCTGGAAGGACTGTCTCCTTCTTACACCAAGCTTCTTATTATCCTACCAGGCACAGACTTTGGAGCAAAGCCTCCAGATTGATGAACACAGCTCTCACCTTACCCCAGAGGAGCTTCACAGCTCATGCCCTTACTGTCAAGTTCCTCAGTCCTGGGAATGGTACAGACTCCCAAGAACGCGCTTCTTCGAAACCCATTCCTCTGCAAACTACCCAGATTTGTTATTTCTTGCAGAAACTTTGGTAATGAACGTGGCCTCTCTGTTTTCAGCTGTAAGCAGCAGAAATCCCCCTGCAGGCACTCCACCAGACCTTTTATCCACACTCAGGAAAAAGAATTGATTGATTTTGAAGTTCAATGTTGGCATCTGCTGTTATTCAAAACCAGGACCTTGGCTACAGTAATCCACCACGCTTTCAGCATCGTCACCCGTGTGAGGCAAATGAAGGCAAGCTGTCGTTGAACGAGAAATGCAAAATAGCCAATCTGTTTGTCTGTTTAATGTAACCGGGAACATAAGCTGCTAAAAGTGGTACCATTCGGCGCTGTCAGATGGGGGACACTCTCCAACAAACAAAAGCCTAATGACCCGTTTTACTCCGCACTCCAAGTTGTTGCTGATGGTGTCTCCCATATGCACTCAAACATGCTTTTATCTGAAACTGCAAATGACATGATTTTCCATTCAAAATAAGCGTGTAATCTCTCTGCGTGGATGTGTGTGTGTGTATGTGTGTGTTTGTGTGTAGCTAGGTGCATTTGTATGTGTGTGTTGGGGGAGAAGGCATGCGTGGTGTGGTGCCCCCACCCCTACTCCTGTACCGTGGAGCAAGGCTGATGGTTGAGACATCTCTGAGCAGGAAGCATACTGTGGCAGTACCTGACTCTCTCCTGCCCCTCACACCTGTCATTGTACTGTATTAAACGAAAAACTCAAGTCATTAACCATGATAGATATGTTTTTAATAAGTAAGTTTCATGCCCCATCAGGCAGATAAATAGTAGGGCTTAAGATAGCTTCAGAGCCCCGGTTTGGGATTGCAGTAGGAAGTTAAAGGCATTGGCTACTTCTTCAAAGAGTGTGAGATTTGGGAAGTACCAGCTTTCAATATCACTCAGGCCGAAACTTGTCAAAAAGGTCTACTGCTGGGGCTGGACTCTAACTCCCTTTTTAAACTTGGGAGCATTGTTTCCAGGCATGCTAGGAACTCGAAAGCTATGCCATCCTCCAAAGGATGTTGACCAAACCCAGTGCTCACCAACTCCTTAAAACATATATCTGTAGACGGGCAGTGGTGACCCACACCATTAATCAAGCACTCCAGAAGCAGAGGCCTGTGGATCTCTGAGTTTGAGGCCAGCTTGGTCTACAGAGTGAGTTTCAGAATATTCGGTGCTACACAGAGAGACCCTGTCCTGAAAAACAACAACAATAATATCAACAACGAATAAACCATCTCTAGGGACTGGGAAGATGGTTTGATGCACAAGTTCAAGGACCCGAGTTTGGTACTCAGAACCCACATGAAACACGCAGGAGAGATGGTACAAAGTTGTAATCCCAGTTATGGGGAGGCAGAGGCAGGAAGATTTCCTGGGGCTTCTTGACTAGCCAGTGTAGCTGAATCAGGTAACAGCATGAGACCTTTCTCAAAAGGCAAGATGTAAGAGGACTAAAGATACTCAAGGTTTACTTCTGGTTTACACATACTTGTGCTTATATGCGCATGTACGTATGGACACACACACACACACACACACACACACACGCACACGTTCCCATACATGCTTGAAGCATGCAAGTCTTCCATTGACATAATAGATGACACCACCTGACAATTCACAAAGACAGAACACTGTGTTGAGAAAGATTCTGAGGTACATACAGAGAAAGCAGAGCTGTCATCGGCTATTAGGCCCTGATGTTATTTATTGCCACAAGCCAATGTTTATTAAAAGCCAACATGGAGAACAGGCTAGGGCAACCAGAGCCCCCTTCTTCCTATCAAAGCCTCCAGTATCTACACCAGAAAGTCAAATTCACTTAAATGATAGGAAAATGGGGGAAAGAGAGCTACGAGCTGATGTACTCTGCTGAGAACAAGCACTGTAAAAAATTATGCCTGACTCCAGGCAGAGTTTGGATCCATTCAGTGGGAAGAAGGCAAAAGCATATGGTTTGCATTTCCACTATAAAGAAATATGAGGGGGGTCCTTGTGGGACCCAAGATTCAATAACAACTACAGACACTTGACAAGGCTTGGCAGGCGAAGACAGAATATTTCTGTGTTTACCTGACAACATGACTGGAGTCCAGCCCACTGGGGAACAATTCATTTGGTGGTGACCTGTCGCACCCTGGCAGAATGTCCTTGTAGGAACATCAATGTCAGCCTGGGAGGCATCCCTCCCTCCTCCTCTCAGGCAAGCATCTCTCCAGTGAGATCGACTATTCTAGCAGGAGCTAAGGATGCATTTGCCCAACTTGGGGAGTTCCAGTTCAGATCCCCATGTAAGAACACCAGAGAGGAAGTGTTGCTCTTTTTAAAAAATTCTATTCTAGAGCTTAAGAAAAGTCTCATCTTGAGCTTGTCTTTTATTAGGAGATCATTGAAATAGCTTTGAAAGACCCCCAAATTGGGGAGACCCTCACTCAAGCCTCGGGAAGACACAACCCCCCAATGACTCACGAGAAACCGAACTTGCTGCAAGCGCATGAGGTTTATTCGGGGAGGCAGTGCACTGGGCCGAGCTCATAACCCATATAGGGGCAGAGGAGATGGACCCCGAGCAGCTGAAGTTAGGGGTATTTAAAGGGAAAAATCACAAAGCAAAAGGGGGAGCAGGAGGGAACATGCGTCATGGGAAAGAGCAGAAGGTCTCAAAACAGAGGTCACTGTAACATTTTTGGTTGATCAACAGGATAGGAGTCAAGTCAAAACAACTACTTTCCCAAAACAATTTTCAGAATGGAGTTCATCATGACATTTCATGGTGGGCCTGTTTTTGGAACAAGGTAAAAACAACCATTCTCAGAACTGTCTAAGGGGGGTGAGTTTAACCCATCTCAGGCCCCTGGGTGGCCTAGGGCTCTAGTGCTGAGTCTAGGGGCATTTTTCTTCCAGGGTCTTTTAGCTTCACCATTAATTTTTGCTCTGTTTTGCTTTGGGGGGGGCTAATTTAAATATTTCGGGGGACAGAGTGAACAAAAGAGAAGTCAGGGAGGGTTATGAGGAGAAAGCTAAGAGGTATTTCCTGAATTCCAAATATGAGAAGTAGAGCTGGGGAGACTCAGTCAGCACAGCATTAGCTATGAAGCGTGAGGGGAAAGCTAAGAGTGGTGGAGTAGGTGACTGTTACCTCAGAGCTGGGCAGGGGTGGGGCATGGAGGGCAGAGAGAGGGGAATCCGTTAGGACTGATGGGCAGCCGGTCTATTCAGTGAGAGACTGTAGTGGCTATTCCTGATTGTTAACTTGACTCTATCTGGAGTGAACTATAATCCAGAATTAGAAGGCTCACCTGTGATCCAGATCTTGCGTCTGGAAGACACAAGTTTCTGATCTGGATCTTGGCATGGAGATCTTGAGGTATGGTAGCCATGAAAAGCTTAGGCCCAGGCAAAGTAGTGCATGCCCTTAATCCCAGGAGATTGAAACAAGAAGATCTCTGAGTTCAAGGTCAGCCTGGGACAAAGCAAGTCCCAGATCCAGGTGTGGTGGTACACACCTTTAATCTGGGACACACCTTCTGCTGGAGACCTACATAAGGACATCGGAAGAAGGAAGATTTGCTCTTCTTCGCCTGTGTGCCTTGTGGGACTGAGCAACTGCTAGATCCTCGGACTTTCATTCACAGCTGTTGCTGCCCATTGTTGGGGAGTTGGACTACAGACTGTAAGTCAGCAACAAATTCCCTTACTATATAGAGACTACCTATAAATTCTGTGACTCTAGAGAACCCTGACTAATCCAGAGACCATGCCTCAAAAAATAAAATGAAGTATCTAGTGGTTTGAATGAATGTCCTCTGTATTAATTGATGGTCACGTGAATCCTTAAGTCCTAATTGGTGGTACTGTTTAGGTAGCTTAGGGGGTGTGGTCTTGCCTGAGGATATTTGTTACTATGGGGGGGGGGGGCGCTCTGACGTTTCAAGATCCATGCATTGTTTTCAGTGCCCAGGCTCTGCTTCCTGTCTTGTTAGAGTTCTAAGCTCTCAGCTGTTGATCTTGCTGCCTGCTCCCTCCATTCTACCACCATAAGTCAAATAACCCCCTCCTCTCTAAATTACACTGATCATGGTGTTTTACAACCCCAATAGAAAAGTAACTAAGGTGGAGATTGAGTGAGTGAGTAAGACACCCAGTGTTGACCTTTGGGCTCTATAAGGACACACACACACACACACACACACATACACACACGCACACAGCGAGAGAGAGAGAGAGAGAGAGAGAGAGAGAGAGAGAGAGAGAGAGAGTATGTGTGATTCTGAGATGGAAAATGATTCTGTCCTATTAATCATATATTAAGGGACACTTGGTCAGGAAAACAAAACAAACAAAAACAAGTTGACAAATATGCCCCCCCCCACACACACATCTCCTTTGTTTCTTCCCAGGACAGATCAAAAGTCATGAGAATGGTATTGCAGTGCCAGGTGCTTGGATAACCCTTGACATCAGAATAATAAACATGGAGTCCCTAGAACGACCAGGTCATTAATGAGGAGCCCAGATTCAGAATGGATGGCCTGGCATTCGGTAATTGAAGACTATGGATGATGGAGGTTCTCGACTCTGGTGTGAAGAATGGCCTATGAGTGATTGCAGCTAGTCTTCATTTCAGCGTGTATTGGAATGTTCGGAGGAAACAAGGTCACAGCAAGAAGCCAGGAACCCCTGCTCTTGGGGAGCAGCATGGCAGTGGGAGAGAGGGCCAATCAGGGTAGGGAACTGCATCCACAACTTTGGTTCAGCCAACAATAAGCCCCTGACTGTATCAAGCTGCAGGGCTGCACAGCTCAGACCTGGAGAAAAGCCATGCTGCTCAGGAAGGTGAGCCAGGAATGCAGATGGAGTGGCTGGTAGCAGCGCCCAGCCCTGACCTACTTCCAATCTGCTCTGCCGTTAGAGCCTGGAAGACCGAAGCTGTGGATACATTTTTCTCCTTAGGGTTGTTGAGAATCAATGACCGGGGGGCACACTGATCCTTGGAGCTATCTGGGGTATTCTCTGTAGCTTACAGCTCAGAGAGGTGATGCCTCAGAGGTCCCTAGGAGGGGCTGCATCACGCTTCAAATGTAGACCCTCCTAGTACACCCAAGAGATGACCGAGAAACAGAATGGGGTTTGGGGGTACGGATGAAACATCACCTTGAACCTGAGCTGTAATAGACAAGGTTCTGGCTACAAGCCATCAAGAAGACATGGCTGAAGGGGGTGATGATGGGCTTTTAAGAAAGCTGGAAGATGGGGCTCAGAAAACAGGGAAGCACAACTCCAGGCAGGCTCCACAGCCGCAGCATTCATGGCCTCTAGACCTATGACACCCTGGGACACAGGTACCACAGCATACTTCACTATTATCAGAGATCCTGCAGCCCGGGATTGCTTGGACCCTCTATGCTCCCATGGTGACATTTGGAGCCTAGGATTCCTGTATCATTCTCTGATTGGCTGATGTCAGGTCTTGAGGCTACTGATTTCCCAGGGAAGCTGGGAACTGCACTGTTCTGGCTTCCCTATTAGGCAGGGAGGAGGTGCCTCTGTTCTCCAAGGATTCATAAGGTGGTACTTTGTGTTTTAATGTAAGTAGCTAGCGAATGCAGGACTGTGCCAGTGTCTCTGAAGCCACTCTTACCATTGTACTGCTTCATAATTCATACATGACCCATGCAACCATTCCACCACCCAACTCTCTTAAGATGGAATGGAGCCATTAGCACAGACTTCAGCCTCCTACAAGACATGGAGCCTTATAAGACTTGTTGGTAAACTAGGTATGTTGGACAGAAGGAAACATAATGACCTTACACTTCCTGGGGATGCTGTGAGTGAAGGCTTTGACCCTGTGTTGACCACATATCAAGGGCTCCATGATACCTACTGCTAATGTGATTGCCAGCTTGGTCACTGTTGGTATCATCTTCATGCCGATGGGTTGGCCAATCTCACAGCCCCAGTATTCAGTATGAGATGGGATTCTCTACTCAAGCTCTATGCCCTTTACCAGTTATCTTTCCACGATCAAGCAATGACTATGCCTCAACTTCCTCTCTACCAAATGGAAGGTAAAACTAGCTACATCATAGGGCTCTGAGAGAGAACCGAGCTGTTATGTGAGAGAGATAGTATGTACATGGAGTATGTGTACGGTGTGTTGGTGTGTTATGTGTGCGTCTGTGAGGAGGGGCACACGGGGGCCAGAAGGAGGCCATCAGGTGTCCTACTCTGACACTCACTACCTTATTTTTTAGGTAGGATCTCCTACTTAATCTGGAGCTAGGATAACCTCCAGCAAGCTCAAGTGACCCTCCTGTCTCTACTCTCCATAGCAATGAGATTATAGACACATTAGCCATGTCTAGCTTTTTATGTGGATGCTGAGGATTTGAACTCAGTTCAAACAGCACCTTCACTCACTGACCTATCTCCCTAGTCCTCTAAATAAATGTGTGTGTGTGTGTGTGTGACACACAGAGAGAGACAGAGAGAGAGACAGTGAGAGATGGAGAGAGAGAGAGAGACAGGGAGAGACAGAGAGACAGAGTTTATGCATGTGTGTGTGTGACATAGAGAGACAGACAGTGAGAGACAGAGAGAGACACAGGGAGAGACAGGGAGAGACAGAGAGAGACAGAGAGAGTTTATGTGTGTGTGTGTGACATAGAGAGAGAGACAGTGAGAGACAGAGACACACACACACAAGGAGAGACAGAGAGACAGAGAGTTTATGCGCACGTGTGTGTGTGTGTGTGTGTGTGTGTGTGTGTGTGTGTGTGTGTATGTATGCATATGTGTTTGCATGGGGAAAGTCAGAGGACACCTTTCCATTGGGTCCTTTTTACTCTTTGAGATAAGGTCTCTCATGGGTCTTGAACCTTGCCAAGTTAAGCTGGGGGGGGGGGGTGGCAAGTGAACTCCAGGGATCTGCCTGCTATCTGTCATTGCTGAGATTGCAAACATAATATGGGTTTTGAGAATCCAGCTCTGGACTTCACACTTGCAGCTTGCAAGGCACGGGTTTTATCCACTGAGCCATCTCCCAGCCATGAAGTGAGGTATTTTTATGAAAAGCACTTAGGAGTACCTGGAAGATCATAGGCTTTCACTCTCACAATCTGCTAGATGGTTGTTGTAGCTATTAGTGTCCCACTAAAATGCCACTCATAGAAGACCTTGTTTGCAAGAGGAACCATAAAATCTGTCTTTTCTTCTCATGAGAGTCAGAGAGAGAAAGAGGATGTTCCCAGTACCCCATGAGAGGAAACCTCGTTTCAGACATGGGAGCTTTGTGGTAAGTTTAGTGATTGTGGACAATCTTTCAGCTATGGCTGAGGTCAGTATGACCCAGAGTAGCTGACCACAGGGCCTACCCACCAGTGGCTTCTTCATATGCTCACCACTCACCAGTGCCGTGGCAAGCTCTCTACCTGCCCTAGTTACAGAGGTGAGAGCTACAGAGTATCGAACTGGGAGCACTTGATTCCAGGGGACAGTAGGAAACATAACCTAGGTTCCTGGTGGGAAGACATGGGCTAGGTTTCTGCCTTACAGATGGCAAGAAACAACCCATCAGCTCCTCCTGGTGACTGTAGGACACTCTCCTGCTGGAGGATTGAAGAAACGACAGGGACCTTCAAAGGACACCCATTCTCCAAATGACAGGAAATGATCATAAGGAATGCTAGACTTCAGTGTTATCCTTTAATTACATACAATAAAAAGCCACATAAACCACGTGAGATAGAACCACAGGTGGGCTTATGGGTTAGACATGCAGTTGGACTAAGTTGGACTTTTCTTTCCATGCCTACATATCTGCTTTTCAGCCATAAGGGCTACAAATTCTTCTCAAACTTAAGGATTTATGAACTACTTACATCCTGGAATGTGCTAGAATGACAGTCACTGTGACTTGCCAGTTACTCAATTGTGAGATAACATCACAGAGCTTTATAGAAATCCAGGAAGCATTACCTCCATGCCCCATCCTTTCACTTCCTGGTCCTTTACTCTGGTAGATACTGGACAGGATTCTGTGTAAGTAGAAGCATCTCCCTATCGCCTACACTTTTACAAGTGTCATGAGATGATCGGCACTGCCTCCGTTTCCTTTGTTGTAAGCACAGTGGCAATAGTATTTGACAGAACACGTGGGAATCACACTGTGGCGAGTCCTCGGTGCCTCTGAAGACCTATAGACCTGATGACCCAATCGATGAAGCTGTCTAGGTGATCGATAGTGATCACTATGGTTGAATTGACCAGACATGGGTCCAAATTGATCACTTAGGACACTGGGAATGATCAGATCAGCTAGGCCAGAGGTCAGGGAATTTTTCCATGGGGTCCCAGTTGAACAAGGACTCAGGTTGTGAAGAAGGAAGGCTGATAAGCTTACAAAATACCTTGGACTTCAGAGTAGGGTCTTTGGCCATCTCTCTATCACTTCACTGAGGCCAGGCCTCTCTGAACCTGAACTCCGTTACCTCAGTTAATCTGAAAGTCCAGGAGCTGTGCAATGGAGCTTTGAAATACATGGCAGAAAAGATAGGAAATCATAAATGAAATTCAACTGTCATTTGCATGGTTTATTCTGAAGAAAGATTTTCTATTATGCAAAGACCACATTTTTTATTGACATCTAGAAATATGGAAGCCTACCCCTGCCCACCCCCTGCCTCTTTTTAAATGGTGCTGTGCATGGAACCCAAGGCTTTTCACATATTAGGAAAACACTTGACTACTGAGCCAACCCCCAGCCCACTGAAACCCTATTAACAGACTCCTGGGTGTATATTGACAGATGTCTGCCTTTGGCAAGCATGGCCTTTAATCTCCAAAGCAATCATATAAGCTTTAAAGAGACAGGAAGCATCAACTTACTCCTAGCTTTAGAGATAAGAAACAGTAAGTCTCGGTCTCAGTAAGACACAGCTACAGTTCTCCTGCCTCTGGACTCTTCTTCCTACCATCCACAAGCCACAACACTTCCACAAGACTCAGCACTGGGTGTCTGGTAGCATAGAGAATGCAGATGTCTCATCTTATGGGCAATAAACCATTTCTGTAAGAAAAGACTATAGACTAGGGACCAAGAATGGAGCTGAGTTGATAGACTGCTTGCCCAGCCCTTGAGGGAAGTCTGGAGTCAATCTCCAGATGTTGTGGTACATGCCTGTAATCCCAAAATTCAGAAACAGAAGGCAAGAAAGATCAAAGGTTCATGAATATCCTTGGCTGTAGACAGAGGCCAACCCAAACTCTCCTTTCCTCTCCCCCTCCCTGGACCTCCCCCTTTCCTTCTCCTTCTCCCTATCCCACCCATATTAATATCTGAATGGCATGAAGTGAGACTGCAAGGGGCCAGCCCTGATGTGGCCTCGATGCAGATGGATGGAGCTGGGCATAAAGGGATTTAGCAGCCTAAGGCTGGAATGAAGTCTGAGTTCTGGACACTAGTGTTTTCAGTAAACCAGGACACATGGAGCTATTGAAAGCTGGCAGAACAATACAAAAAAGCAATATGGTATTCTGCAGTCTCCTGGTTTTACGAATGGGTGACCTCCTTAGGCTGACACCTTGAGTCATGGCCAGCCACTCACAGTCCCTTGTTACATAATTGTCTTTATTGGCTATTTGTAGAAGATTCACTTAAGGCCACCATTTTGTCAGCTTTGCAGTTCTATCTTGCTCCTCCCTCTCTTCCTCCTCCTCTTCCCTCCTCTCTCTATCTTTAGTTCTACAGCAGTGTAGCTTTCCTTAAAACCCCACCTCCCCCTGTCTTCCCTTGAGCGACCTGGATGGCAGCTTATGTCTTCATGTTCAAGTTGGGTTTTACCTGTCAACTGTTTTGCCCTAGAGTTTGGTGTCTTGCCTCACATGATGGAGCAGGGATTTTTATCTGGACATATATTTTATTTTTACAGGAGACTCATAACTCCTGTCAAGAGCTAAAATGCTTCTGCCTCAGTACAGACTCCATGGCAGTGAAACTGCATCCCAGTCCCCCAGCCACTGAGGACAAACATGTCGGGTTATTTAGAAGGCATTTCTGTGTTAAACTTCTACCATAAATTACCAAGTGCGTATTAGCATATCTCCCTCCCAGCCAGTCTGTGGATGTAGATGGTCCCTTATAAACAAAATCCTAAGAGCAAAGTGAGGAATCTCAGTCATGTCTCCTTACCTCAAGAAATCCACACAGCTGCAGGTGCCCCTAGCTCTTGCAAGATGAAAATTAAAAATAAAGTATTTTTCATTCATCAGTTTAACTCCAAGGACTTGTGAATTGACTAATAATACAAATATCCAGAGGTTAATAGCCTGGTGACATTACTGTAACTTACATCATGGTTTAAAAGGCATTATTCATCACATGGTCAGCAGTGGTCAGTTATCAGACAAGATGGATAAGTATCAAAAGAAGAATAAACTGTCATAATAAGAATTAATAAAATTTTGGAGCATTTTTCTCTATTTTTCTTTCTTTAGTGAATCAGGGCAGCATGAAGCCTTAATGTCATTTGTACACGTTTCAGCCACCCCTTTATACAGAAAGCCAATCTCTGATTCAATCACCACTGTAAATCCCAGAAGTTCCCAGTGGGGAGGGAGCGTCACCAAGAACCACCTAAAGGAGACGGAATGAATAAGCCAAAAGGGACCTGTTGGCAATTGCTGTTTGGGACAAAAGAAATGAAGTGAGCAGTCTTATGTCTCTAGGTGTAGCTAGTCTGATTTGGGTGGCTGATGCCTTGGCATCTACATCTAGAGTTTGGCTGGCGTAGCCAGGGCCCCACAGGGATGGTTCATCTCACCAGCAAGGTGATTGACTTAAAGCCTCTGTCTTGAGTTCACCACACTCAGCAAAATAGATCATGGTTCTTAGCCAGGAACTCTGATTCCATCCACGATGGTCAGCTGTTTACTTGGTCAGTTTCTCGTCCCTCTGCTGGCCCCTGTTCTGAGCTCTTCTAGGGAAGGTTAGAGTAATGTTAGCTTTGGGAAATTACAGGTTCTCAGCTCCCACTGCTAAAAGGAAAATTACTGCTCTGTGCTGTCCCTGGTCAGGTTCCAAACGAGTCTTGTCGCATTATTTAAATACCGAACAATATTATTATGGAAGTTGGTACCCAGTTGCTCTTGGCAGTGCCTTCGTGCTGGCAGGTGTGGGGCAGAAGGCTGTGTCTCCTCAGCAAACTGTCTTGCTGCTGCTCTGCTGTTCCCAGGAGCATAGGATCCTTCCCTGGTTGCTGCTGGTTTTTTTTTTTTTTTTTTTTTAACCTTCTACCTGCCAATTGCATTAGATTCAAACAGCCCTATCCTCAACATAGCTCACCCCAGTGTCATATCAGGGACTACTTAACCTAGATTGCCTCCCTTGTTCCTTCTCCCTGCTGGGAGTTCACCCTTTCCCTTCCTCTTCTCTCTAGGCTCAAAGTTGCTTCAAGCACAAGAGAAGTCAAAATCCCATGTCCCAAGAACATCTTACTCATTCATTCTTAGCCGTGATTCTTCCCTTTAAACTAGCCCCCATTTCTGCCATTTTTGGCTCAGGAACAGCACACAGGTATTATTATTATTATCTTTTCTATTCTTGCAGTTGATGAAAAGAAGAGCGTATGCTTTGGCAGTGACCCACTGGGTAATGAGAACTTTCCTAAATAGACTGGCATGCCCAGGGTTTGGTGTGTAAAAAAAGTCACCTCAGTTTTACAAAACCCATGTGTAATGATTTTGGAAATGACTTCCAATCTGCAGTTCATGGCAGCCTCTGGCAGAGAAGGATGCAGTGATGTAAAGTGGTCAACGGACCAAATGAAGATGTAAGAGGCTAAGCTCAGACTGGACCAGAAACACCTCCCTGGCTGAGGTCAGCAAATCCAGAACCTCTTGCTGTTTTATTTAGGGACTCAATCTCATAGCTGGAAAAAACTGTTGGTTGATTTTTTTTTTTTCCCACGTGAAGCTTTTCTTCTTACGTTTCCAGCTTCTGCTGGACCACAGAGGCTGATGCAGGGCCGCCAAAACTGCAGGGAACTGGGATCCATTACCAGAACCTTCAAAAAAAAAGAGCCAGGCATTGTGGGGTGAGCCTATAAAATCAGTGCTGGTGGAGATAAAAACATGGAAATCTCTGGGGTTTACTTTTCTGTCAGTTGAGCCATGCTGGCAGGCTCCAGACCAGTAGAAATACAAGGTGGAGGAGATCTTGGTGGTGAGAAAGACATCTGAGATTGACCTCTGGCCTCCATAAGCAAGGGCTCTCTCTCTCTGTCTTTCTCTGTCTGTCTCTGCCTCTGTCTCTCTCTCTCACACACATACACACATACACACACGCACATATACACACATAGAGAGTGTTCTTTATTCTCTTCACTCTTTCTCTTTACTAGCTTTCTTTCTGTCTTCCTTCCCTTCCTCCTCCTTCCTTCATTACAACTCTTTTGAGAATAATGTTTCCATGCAGATTGGAAAGAAAGTGCATATAAGATTGATAACTCGGACGTGACCTTCCAGCCCTTTCCTCCGTCCTAGGCAGACATGGTGGAAGAGATTTGTGAAATGGTAAATGGCACCTGCCCAACCCTGAGTCAGAAAATGGATATAAAATAATAACCATCTTCTCCTATGTCTGATTTAATCAATTTTGATCACTTTGATATGTGCCTTTCCCATAGGCTTGCTCAGTATGTTTGTTCTGAAGAAAACTCTCTCCGCTGGTGTCTCCACCATGACACACACTCCAATTTCAAAGTGCTGATTTGGGTTTTAATAAAGTTCCTGAAAGCCACAGCAAAAGAAAAGCCATCTTTTCCTTCTAGATCTCCTGCTCTGAGACCTGTGGTGGATGTATACAAGACAGTCTCTATGGAAAACTTCTCAGCCTTCAAGGTCAAGGAACAGGCAATTACTTTGTAAACCAATAGGCTGCTCCCTTCCTATCTACTCACTGAGTCCGTCTTCTGCTGTCTGCCAGGAAAGAGACTAGATCTTGTCTTATCTCACCTACATCTCTGATAAGGGTACAGGTTGAGGCTGATCCTTCTCGCTGTCTGTAAGACTCACACCTTTGCTTGTTGACTTCCCTGCAACCAGGCAAGGATCTGATGTTTGGCTGAATGCAACTCTAAAGATGGCTTAGACTCTCTGTCTTTTGCACAGCATGAAGTGAGAGGAGGGGAGGGTGGACAGAGTCACAGAGAGAGAGAGAGAGAGAGAGAGAGAGAGAGAGAGAGAGAGAGAGAGAGAGATCATTTCTCAAGCTTGTTATGGGTGCCATCATAAGGTTGGGAAGGGACCAGTTCAGTGCCTGGTGTATAGATGCTTGGTAGGGGCTTACTCAGTGAACCTTAGCAAAGCCAAGGGAGATGATGGCAAGGTTTCATTCCATGGCACGACCAGTCTTCTCTGCATTACAAAGAATGAGAAATGGAAGCCTATGTTATCTGGTGAGACAGGCTGAGTGAAAAGGAGCCAGGATAGTGGCTAGTGAACAGGACCCGCCCATACAATAAAAGTTCTTTCTCTACTGGTTCCCATGATGCTTAGCTCCCGGGCTCGACCTTTCATGATGGATAGAATAACAAGAAAGTCCTTTGTCAGCATCCCAGTGGAGAACACAAGACCCCTAAAAAGCCTCAGCTCAGGTTTCCAACCAATAGATATTAAAGGCAGAGAGGTCAGCAGGCATAGCACAAACTTTGTCTGGGCATTGGCATACAGATACTGATGGTTCCTTAGGGGATTCAGTGTAAGGGCACCTAGAGCTTGAGCTATTCTGTGGTGCTCTGATATTGTAAGAATCAATGAGATACCTAGGGACACCTTGCAGGTTGGAGGACATAATGGCTGTTGGTGAGCAGAGGCTTTTGCTGCCAGGTGCCTTTGTTTCTGAGACATGGACTCTGCATTTTAACATTTCTAACCCTGGGTGTGTGCTGCCATTGACTGCTCCCTGGAGTGCAATTCATTCTTCATACCTGCCCTTGGTAGGGTGATCCTAAATTCATGGTATGTCAATGGTCAACAAAGCCTTTGAATGGAGGAAACTTACTACTACTGTGACCTGTGAAACTGGCTACTGTGACCAAATACCACCAAGGCATTCAGCTTCTGCAGAGGAGTGGCACTCAGGTGGGCAGTTTCCCTGTGGCCCTTACTCTCTGTTTCGTACATTGAAGATATTTGTCCTCATGTGATGACCCAGGACTCTTCCTAAAGCTGGGATAAGTGGCTCAAAATGAACCCGGAAATTCTATGCCTTTGGATGGCTCACAGTGTCCATCAGATGTTAGCTCCATATCCTCCAATGAGAATAAAAGAATTACCCAAGGAGCCAAACGGGTACAGCTGATGGAACAGAGAATAAAGGGCATAAGAAAATGGACCTCCCAGAGTGACAACGAGGCTCTGAGCTTTTGCTCTCAAGGGGCCACCTGTTGGGCCAGTTCCATCAGAGTCAAGTCAAATGTCTCAATAGCTGGCTCCCTTAGAGGCTCTTCGGAGAAAGACTATGTAGTCCCTAAAGAAGTCTGGTTTTCTATGTTATGGGTCTCAAGAAACAACCCAGAGAGACTCAGAGGCCCAGATAGCATGCAGCCATTTTCATAGATGATAAACCTCTCTGGTTACCTGCTGCCTGTGTGAACCTCCCCTGAGAAACTCAGGAAAAACTCTCACAGGATGTGAGGGCCTTCCTAGCTCTTCCTTTTCAGAAGGACAAAGAAGGGTGAGATTGCCCTTGTTCTTAGGTACCACTGACATAGTGTGATAACTGAAGTTAATTTTCCTTGTTGATTGGACAAGACTTTGACTAACCTAGGAGATACACCCCTGGGCCTGTCTGGAGGGCACATAAGGATGGGACCACCCTGAATATGAGCAGTAATATTCCATGTTTTGGGTTTCTAGAATTGGTAAATGAAGAGAAAGCTAGCTAAGCCCCAGCATGCCCCTGACTGATTCCCACCATAGCTTACCACACCCTCAAATTGTGAACCCAATGAAACCCTATCTTCCTTCATTTATTTCTGTCAAGCATTTTAAACACTCCAGTGAGAAAAATCAACTAGTGCAGGCACATTTACTGCGGACTATGTATAGGGCTAGATCCTTTGTGCTTTTGATATTATTAATTTTCTGTGTTCATTCATTTAATAAGTATTATTGAATATCTCTCATGTGCCTGGTACTACTCTAAAGTCAAGATACAGGAGTGAATAAAATAACATCCCAGCTGTCATGGGACTTACATTCCAGTGGGAAGAACTAGACAATAACAAATCAATAACCATAAAGCCTGTCAGGAAGTGATACAAGAAGCTGGATTCATATGAAGAAATGAAGCCATCCATAGGACTATGGAGTAGGGTATCATCATGATACCAGTGTTTTAATTATAAAATCTTATTAGGAATAATGAGCATTAACATCTATGGATTATAACAACCTGATATCAGTAAGAGGAGGTAGCCCACACCTATAATCTCAGCCACTCTGGAGGCTGAGGGAGGAGGGTCACAAGTTCAAGGACAGTCTGGGTAACTTTTTAAGACTGTATTTCAAAACAGAGAAAACAAAAAAACTAAAGAAAGGCTAGAGATATATTTCAGTGGTAAGGGGAATTTTGTGCTTAGCATGTTTAAGGCATTGGGTTCGATCCCCAGCTATCTATCTATCTATCTATCTATCTATCTATCTATCTATCCATCCATCCATCTATCTATCTATCTCAAGTTTATAAAACTTAATTCCAAATATGTTTTAGATTCTTACAAAGTTTTCGAATGGGCACACCACTGAGCCAGACATCAAGAGTGGCACACAATTATTAAACATTCTAAATGCACGTTATTTTTTAGTCTACCTATTTTGCATGTGAGGAGACAGCTGAGTTCATACCATTGAGTGCTGAATCCAGGCTTCACATCTGCTCTGTCAAGGCTCTAGAGCCCATGTATAAACCGCAGTGCTTTTGGAACAGGGAAGCTATTCAGTCAGATGGTTCAAATGAGGGTCGGAGTTCTTGAGTATGGGAGGAAATTGCAGGGCTGAGTGGTGCTCTACATGGCTTGAGTCTGACTTCTCTGGTACATCCTTCTCCCCTGTACCCATTCTCAAAAATAAGGCATCTTCAAGAACTGAGAGTGAGGCTGTCCAGGAAAGCACTCCAGTGATATCTGGGAGGGCTTGCCCTTTGTCCCCATCATTCTGCCCATCAGAGGGTCCCTACTTTTCTTCAAGACTGTCGGTGGCCACAAGACCAGCATCCATTATTCTAAAGAAAACATTGTCTGAGTTACTGGAAGTTACACAGTGGACCAATATGTTTTCACCACCAAGACTCACTTGTCCATTTTACTTATCACCAACACATATAATGTTAATGTGCAAGACATGAGTTTATTTTGGTAGAAACAGAGCTCAGGGCCACATCAGGGTGTGGGTACTTTTTAGAATGTGACTCACCCAATGGCACACCTTTTCCATTCCTGATTTGATTGTGGTGACCACTTTGAAGTTGCCAATTACATTATTTGGGTGAAAATGCTACGGAAAAGAATACCACATTTTATTCCAGAGAACATGGGGCTGGCAGATGCTCTACATGTATCTTGGGCTACCATGTTGACCCAACACAGAGAGGGCATACGTCCACACAGAGCAGTCTTCAGGACGTTGGCAAACTTCTTGCCTTCCTCCTAACAAAAAACTTCCATGGTAACCAAAATGGAACCAGCCAGGAAGAGACATTTGGTTCTCTGGCCTCAGTTTCACCACTCTGCTTCCTTTACTTTATATGACACCCACTTTGGGGAGTTAAAGCTTCTCCTCTTAGAGACTACCCATTTAAGTGGCCCTAAGTGGCCTCTCACTGGAATATCTGATGGCTTTCCATCTCTTCCAGCATGCCAAGAATTCAGAACAAATAGAAAGGTTATGAGGGGTGAAGATGAAAAATGAAGGGTTACAATCCATAGAATATCCAAAGGGCATTATAGATGAGTCAGACAGAGAGAGAGAGAGAGAGAGAGAGAGAGAGAGAGAGAGAGAGAGAGAGGAGAGAAGGAGAGAAGAGCCGCTAGGGGAAGATCCAGACAAATAGGTATTGCTAGTTTTTGCTTTGTATCTGGGATGATGGCTGACATCAGGACATTGAATTAAGGGGAAGAAGAGTGGAGTTGAGGAAGGCAGGGTCTACTGACACTATTGATTGAAATAAACCACCTTATTGGTTCTTGTGCCCACCCATTAGGACTGTGCTCCCTCTGTCCAGCATACCAGACATTTCTCAAGTGTCCAATACTCACAGCCTTTGATTCTCTGGCAACATGAAGTTACAAATTGCAATAGTCAGAAACCTGCCCTGGAATGAAGCAGCATGGACCCATCAACACAGCCCTGCACCTGCCAACAAGGAGGTTCCAGAAACCACATTTCCAGGTGCTATGGAGCTGGAGGATGATTTGCTGTGGACAGCCCCTGGCACAGCATCTCTTCTTCTCGGAAGAAGTAAATTAAACACTGTATTTTGTTGGATACATCCATTTCATGGCTCCTTTTAAAATTCATCTGTATGACATGCTCTATCACTTAACAGTGCTTGTACCTGTTTGCGGGAGCACCAAAGAGTGGGCCTTGATAAAATCCAATCAAGGCTTCAAGACACATCAGAAGAAGGCATCTCAGGTCACTAGAAACACAGTCTGTGCCAGAAAGTCCTCCCCACTTTATCCTGTCCCTAGCTGCAATCTGGAATAGTGGTCTTGTGGAATCATCTCTACTGTAGATCTGCTTGCCAGGTTCTCTGCAGCCCTCAGAACTGCCAGGTTTCATGAAATTCACAAAGATAGATTAAGGCACAGAGTCAAAAAAGAATTATTCTTGTCCAGCCATTTTTGACTCGTGAGAAATCAGGACTTCTCCTCAGGCTCCACAGTGACCTATAAGCTGGCAGAAGCACATTTCCCACCCTTAGCCTCACTGGCCTCACCTCTCCAGTTTGTATACCCCCCAACCATGACCTCATACCTGGCTCAATCAGTTCCTCCAAATGCCACCTGTTAAGTAGTAGCTAGTACTCACTGTACTAACTCAGCATCAAGCAATTTAATTTGTGCTAGTGCCACCCTTTGGTGTCTCCCCTGTCAATATGAAGGTCTGTATCAGCTCCTGCACTCTCCCTGGCTCTCAATGCATGTCTGGCTCCAAAGAGAAGGCTAATGTATTTTGCTTTCTTTCTTTTTATCTTCTACATAGACTGCCCAGGTCTCCCAACCCCCATTGCCGTTGTTGTCTAGAGTGATCTGTCTGTGTTTCTCAGATCTCAGCAGTATCCTGGAAAGGAGAATTTCCTCTTTAAGTTAAGCTTGGCACAGAGTCACTCATTTGCTGTCTACCGTGTCCCCTGGGGAATCTACAAAGTGGTCAGGAGCCCACTGAATGCCAACACTCTTCTTGAAGACACTATGAAGCATTGTTGAGCATAAAGGCAAAGACTCTGCCCCTAATATGGCATCCAATGCTGCATTCACCCTCGACCTTGTTCTTGGCTGCTTCTCTTCCTTTCATACACTTGCATTGCTGAGCAGTCTTCCATGGGTCTGCCTGGGTGCCTTCCCCATTCCCTTTCCTTTGTTGAAAAGCTCTTCCTTGTAACTCAGATGAGCCCACTCCTCCTACTTAGAACATCATCATTTTCCAAGTGGTATCACAATCATGCCTTTTCCACCAGCCCTAGGTTCTTTTAGCCCCATCTCTCACTTCCTCTGGACAAAATATACAATTGGCTATTTGCATTAGACTTCGAGAAGTAACTTGCATCTTTCTGAAATTCAGATTTATCTTGGTGTCTTATATTTGTGTATGCTAAACCTGGCCCTGGCTCTGCTCTCTAACTAAGTTGCTTCCAGCCACTGTCGTGTCCTATACCCAGGAATGTCCTTTGTAGAGGACTCCAGAAGTCAGGTCTGAAAGATTCTCATGGCTATAGGCATCCGATGCCAAACCCAATGCCTGGAATAGAGCAACTACCCTTAGACACCTGATGGGAACCAACAGTAAGGATCACAGTGACAGCTACAACAGAGAGGAGAGTACAAGAGTCAAAGATTAGATGCAAGCTGGGCACTGTGGTCCAGGCTTTTCCGGCTGGACTATTGTCTTAGTTGGGGAAATTCATTGCTGTAAAAAGACACCATGACCAAAGCAACTCTTATAAGGACAACATTGAGGCTGGCTTACAGTTTCAGAGATTCAGTCCATCATCATCATGGGAGGAAACATGGCAGCATCCAGACAGACACAATGCTGGAAGAGCTGAGAGTTCTACTTCTTGATCCAAAGGCAGCCAGCAGAAGACTGTCTTCTGCAGGCAGCTAGAAGGAGGGTCTCTTGCACTCTATGTGGAGTTTGAGCCCTGAGATCTCAAAGCCCACCCCCACAGTAACATACTTCCTCCAACAAAGCCACACCTCCTGATAGTGCCACTTCCCATGGGCCAAGCATATTCAAACCACCACAACTGTGATCCCATTGGGTTGACGACACCCTGCTCATCTTTTCAGGAAGGGAATGAGGCCTGCATTATCTGTGTGGAGCTCTTGTGCAGACTGAATGAGCTGATCCACACATAGAAGAAGTAACACAAGGTCTTCCAAATACTCTGTAAATGCCATCTATTATTAAGTTTCAGGCCTTTCCAGAGCCTCCATCCCAACCAACTTGAGCACACATGGTTCGTCTTAAAGCCAGTCACTGTGGTACTTGGTGAAGAGGACTAAAGATGAACATTAAAGAACTACACTTGTTAGCATCCAATTTCCAGCCATGTGCATTATAAGACATTGTGTGTGTGTGTGTGTGTGTGTGTGTATGTGTGTGTGTGTTACAAATAGTTGGAAGCATTGATCCATAGCACTTCTAAAGTTTATTTCAATTAGAAAGAGTTTTAGATAAAGATCAAATTAATTAAGTCCTTCTCCCCCTTAAAGTTCATCTTAATTAGCCATTTTTTTCTCTTGTGGATGGCTAATTGATTGGGCTTCATCTTGGACATGGAAGAATTAGGAGAGGACCCCAGAAGAAGGCACCAACACCTAGCACATTCATGGATGCTGGGCTTTGGTGAGGGTGTGCAGGGCTTTTAGAGGGAAGGGACAAGCTAAATAAATGACAAAGCTTTGGGAATAAAGGCTATAGCTTATCTCTATCAATGAAATTTCCAACTGTCGCAGCAAAAGCAAATGTCCATCTGTTCCATGGCAGTAGTTGGAAGGGGAGATGGTGACGCTGGGGACTAGTAAGAGAACTTGGTATATAAGGTGGGTCTGACTGGAGATGAGAACCTGTGAACTTTAATGGGTTACTTTTCATTTTAAAAGACACTTCTATGATCTTTCCTCTACTAAAACTATGACCTTGATGGTAATTTTTTGTTTGTTTGTTTGAGAGAAGGCCTGATACCTACCCAGGCTGCTCTGGATCTTGCTATCTAGTACAGGTTAGCCTCTAACTCTTCATCCTGATGCCTCAGCATTCCAAGTGTTGGAATTATTTATACACATGTCTCACCACAGCTGTTTTTAAAAAGAAGTAAAAACAATGAAAAAAGAAGGGATAAACTCGAGGTTGTAAGACCCATGGACAAAAATACAAATACAATTGACAAGAGGGGGCAAAGAATGGCCTCCTTTGGGATGGGAACAGGCAACAGAGCAGGGGACATCTTCTTAGAGCAGATAGTCAGCTCTGAGGTGAGGTGAGGACTCTTGGGAGGCGATCCACTGGTCTGCACCAGGGCCCTCCTCATACAGCACAGAGCATAAAGAGCAAGCCCCATTCCCAGAGCTGCTTCCCAGCAAGATGGAGGAAGTCATGAAGGAAACTTCTGGCTCTGGAGATGAACCCTTCGTGAAGCAGAGGTAACATGATCTCTCCCGAGAAAGTGAGTGTGAACTTGCAGCCACTCAATCCTTCCCTTTGTTTCCTTTATTCTCCACAGAGAGCTCAGAGGGCAGTGAGGAGTCACAGTGGCGGAGTACTCACTCGATTGCCGTGCACAGGCAGAGTTATTGTAGATGTATCTGTTTCAGACATAACCTCAGTTGACCTCCAGTACTGACAGCAGAGCCCATACCCGTAAGCTTTGCGTAAGTCAGAAGCACACACATTTTGCTTTTAGGTGATGTCAGACAACTTATTTTCAACTCATTATGATGTAGTTTCTTTTTCTGAAACATGTGAGCAGTAGAAGATAAACTGATGCCTGCCATCATTGGGCCCACACATCATCTGATTTTGATGGATATTGTCATACTCACTGTACGATAGTAATAATAATACTAATTAATAATAACCCTATGAGAAATCATTATTGCTTAGGCATATAAGAGATAGAGGTTCAGGATAGCTACAAGATTGGATTTGAAACACCCAGGTAATAAACAACAGAGTCAGGATGCAAAGCCCTGAGTAGGTTGCCAACCATGTTTGGAGATGTGAACAGGCAGATGGCCACCGATGGAAAGGCTATCCAAAGCAGATATGAAGTGAGGCCATCTCAGTGCCTGTGACTGCTGTAAAAAATGAACAGAGGCTTGGTTGATTAAGTCAACAGCAATGTTTCTTTTTTTTGTTTGTTTTTGTTTTTGTTTTTTTTCGAGACAGGGTTTCTCTGTGTAGCCCCGGCTGTCCTGGAACTCACTCTGTAGACCAGGCTGGCCTCGAACTCAGAAATCCTCCCGCCTCTGCCTCCCAAGTGCTGGGATTAAAGGGGTGCGCCACCACTGCCTGGCGCAATGTTATAGGTCTGGAGAGCAGATGTTTTTGGTTAAGGTGGGGGCCACACTCCCTATGGGGCTTTAGGAGAGAATCTGCCTTGCCTCCTCTGGCTTCTAGTAGCTGATGGTAATTATGGAAATCTCTTGGTTATAGACACATTTCTCCAACCTCTTCTTCCATCCACATTCCTTCTCCGTGGGTTCTTTCCTTACCTTCTCTTGCCAATCAATACTTTTGTTGTTGTTGTTGTTGTTATTCGAGACAGAGTTTCTCTGTATAGCCCTGGCTGTCCTGGAACTCACTCTGTAGACCAGGCTGGCCTCGAACTCAGAAATCCAAGGATGTCAGGTCCATCCTAATTTGTGGTGTTTGGTTGAGAAATGCCCACTCCCTCCACCATGTAAACTCAAGTATTTGAACTCTTGTTTCTGAGCAGGTGGCACTGTTGGTGACATTAGGGGTGAGGATAGGGGATGGGGGGAGATGGGGCTAGGTGGTGAAATCTGTTGGAGGAGGTGTGTCACTAGAGGCAGGCTTTGCATTTAAAAGCCTCATGCTTCTTTTGGTTTGCTCTCTCTGCTTCTGGCTATGGTTAAGAACGTGAGTTCTTAGCGTCTTGCTGCCATGGCCACCACTTACTACCATGCCTCCCTGTCCATTATGAACTTTCCCTCTGAAACCATAAACCCAAATAATGCCCTCCTTTCAGAAGTGGCCTTAGTCATAGTGTCTTATCACAATAATGGAAAAGTAACCAGTACACTAATCTATGGTGATCTCATCTTAAAATCTTCAACTTAATTGCATCTACAAAGGCTCCCCCTAATAAGGCTGCACCCCAGGCTCTGAGCATATCACTCCGAAGTGACTCTTCAGCCCATTATAGAAATACAAGGCAGCTGGAGTGACCCCCAAAGAAACCTGACTCAGGAAGCCTCCCTCAACCACCTCTGAGTAACACCCCTGTACAACCTACCTTCTCATTTCCAGCACCCTGGACCTTTCACTAAAGCATGGCCTTCAGATACTATGCCACGGAACCCTAGCATAGCTGTGGCACTGAATTCAAATCATATTCCTGGCTTCTCAAGGAAGGCTTAGGAAGCTCAGAAAGAGAAGTAACTGAGCTAGAACTCCACAGCTAGTAATGAAGACTAGGGTTCAAATATAGACAGACCATCTTCAGAGGCTCCTGTTGAGTTAAGGTGTGTGTGCTTACAAGAACACATACATACACAGACACACAAGTACACACACACAGACACACACACATGTTCACACATGCGCAAGCATATACTCACTCACATAAATGCTCACATACACTCAAACACACACTCACATACTCTCTCTCACACACACTCAAAATAAACACACACACACATACACACACACACACATACACACACACACATCTTTTTCTTTTTTCTTTTTTCTCCTGAGTTCACTTAAGACCAAAGCAAGCTATCA
The DNA here is from genome assembly GCA_019843965.1 of Rhynchomys soricoides. Classification (NCBI taxonomy): domain Eukaryota; kingdom Metazoa; phylum Chordata; class Mammalia; order Rodentia; family Muridae; genus Rhynchomys; species Rhynchomys soricoides. The sequence goes on from JADRCH010000090.1 coordinate 5,399,839, forward strand.
ATGTACCCCAGAGGCTAATATGCAAAAAGATGCCAACACTGAGGATGCCCCTCCTCTCAGTTCTGCCCTTGTCTTGGTGCTACCCATCAAAAGTAAGTACATAAATAAAATAAAATAAAATAAAACAAAACGAGCTTAAACAGAGGTATCTATCCCGAGATGTAAAGTGAGTCATGAGGAAGGAAATTCAGGTGTTCATGACTTTTTGGGATTCTTACATCTCAACACTTATGAGACACTGACACCATGCCATTGAGCATGACAGGCAGGCTATGAAGCTACCAGGTCAACCTAGGGAACCCTGGTGTAAGATAATGGTTCTGGCATGTCACCATCTGTAAGACTTTTGGTGACTTCATCAAATTCACTCCCATTTTGTACATAAAGTCTGAAAAGTGACATCATTTCCTGCTTTTTAAGACTGAAGACTTCATGGTGACATAGTAGACCTTTGCATCCTGTTGTGGAAATAGCCTCAATGTCAATCTCACAGGGCTATTAGTGAAGGGTCATTGAATTAGTACACGTATGTATACCCAGCTCTCGTGGCATTTGGAAGATTAGGTACGTAACATATTTGACGTAAGTTACTTCACCCAGTTCACTGTCCAAAAAAGTTAATCAACAGGTGTTTTCCCCAACCACAACATTGCCAGTCCATGTACCTTGGTGGCTCAGTTTGTACAAAGCCCTGGATTCTATCCTTGGCATGGAAGGAAGGAAGGGAGCAGTGGAGGGCAGGACTTGTAGGAAGACAGAAAGAAGAAAGGAAAAGGAAAGAAAGATAAATTCTCATTCCAAATTGCAGCATTTAAAAATGCATGGTATTACCACCAGGTTGGGATGTAGCTCAGTGGTAGAACACTCGACTGGTATATACAAGGGCCAGAGTTTGATCCCCAGGACTGAAAAAATAAATAAATGAACAAAAATCTGTACTCTAACTCATTTCTAATTTAGTGCAATATCTATATTTAATCAATTCCTGTTGGATAGAGCAACACGTTCTAACTCTCAAGAGAGGAGATCACGATGCTAGATTTTCTGCACCCTACATTAGTTTTGGAGACCCCAAACTAGGGCAAGGAAAGCAGGCATTTTCTACAGTCAGGCACACAGTAAATATTTGAAGCTTCCCAGCCCATAGGAAGGAGACTTGTGGGGATTGTTGAAGCCTGCAGTTTTAGTGGGAAAGTAGCCTTAGAGAATATGTAAATGAAGGGGCGTGGTATGCTCCAATAAGACTTTTACTTCCTGAAAGATATGGAGGCGGATTTGGCCTGAAGGATTAGGTTGCCTACTCTCTGAACTGGGGTACTGGGGAAGTTTTTAGACATCACTAGTAATTCTTGAGGCATCCAGGGAAGCAGGGTAGAGTCCGGGAGAGTCTGAACAGGAAATGAGCTGATTTCAAAGGAGAGAAAACAGATGAAGGATTCCAGAAGGAATAAGCTTGAATTTGGGTCCTGAGGCTCTGAATACCTTGCCCAAGGCAATTGCCACTGTAAATGGCAGCCAGGGGGTGTGAACCCTGGCCCTCTGGCCTCTGAGGGTGCCTTTTGAACAGCTCCATTTGCTGGCCCTGTCACAGAACAGGAGTTGGCTCCGAAATGGGCAAATCTCTGTGGGTGTTCAGCAGAAGCCTAGTGGACTTTTAAATTTTAAAAGGTTTTTAAAAGCCCAGTTTCTGAAGAATGGCTCAGGGCTGGAATGTTGGGGGAGGGGAAAGCAGGGAAAGCATTTGGGGGGAGTGGGGGTGCAGATGGAGTTCCTAAGCTTGGGGGGTCCATCCTTAGTTTTTTTTTTTCCAGAAAGTTCTCTCACAATGACCTTTGTTTTTTTAGGCATGCAATATTGTAGAGTATGTTTTTGGTTCTTAGGGCTCTTTACTGTCCTCTGTAGCTCTTTTCTTAGGGAAGTTTCCCTTGAAGGCAGAGGGCTAGGGGATGGATCACAACCATGATTTAGTTACTTTGTCATAAATTATCTGAGTCTGGATTATTTGACAAAAGAGGGAGCCTGGAACAGTCTATATGACACTGTCACAATTGAATCCGTTCTACTTAGAACAGCCTACAAGGAAGATATGGTGTAGTCTTAGCCCTGATGAGAAATTTCCCTTTTTCTAAGTGTCGTGAATTGTTAAGCAGAATAGCATTCCTTGAATGGGTTTCAAAGATGGCTCAGCCAGTCAATAAACGGTATGCCTTGACAGCATGAGGATCCAAGTTCAGTCCATAGCTTCCACATAAAAAGCAGCCTGTGGTGCCCCCTCCTTGTAACCCCACACTGTTGGGGAAGCAGAGACAGGCAGATTCCTAGGGCTCACTGAAAAATCAGTCTAATCTACTTGGTGAGTTCTAGACCAGTGAGAGACTCTTTAAAAAACAATCAAGTCTGGAGGCGATCTAAGGGGATTGATCTCTGGTCTGGACATTCACATGTGTATATGTGTTCACATGCAAACATACACGCAAAGAATAATGTCCCTTGTAAAGCCTTGCATGGTTGCAGGTCTTGCCTACTTCGTCTCTTTGAATTGCCACAAGAAGCCCATTAGGAGAATTCTCTCTGAATCTCATTTTAGGGTGGAGAAACTTAAAGCCCTCACAGAAGCTCTGGAAGCTTTTGCAGTACTATTAACTCCTATGCAAACATCCTTTGCAGGGTCTTGCTCTCTCCAATGCCCTGTTAGATCACCATAAAATCTTCTTAAGTACCCACCAGACTGGGGTAAGCCTTCCAGTAGCTGTTTTTCTAAGATAGGAGAATCCAAGCACACGTCTGAGCTCCCTGGAGCTTCAGTTTGCTCCTTTGTGCCCTGTAGATGATGACTCCCAGCTCTCTGAATTAAAACAAGTAAGCAAAAAGGAAAAGAAGTTGTGTTTCCCATAGCAGCATGTTTGCAAAGTAAACAAAGGAGCCTGGCATTCAGTAGGTGCCTAATACATGTATTATATGCATGGTCTCACAGACAGTCTCTCACCCTTTTTCTGATTTTGCAGGGCTTATCTGCTAGGCTAAGATCATTGTCATAGTGTACAATCTCCATTTACAAATCTTCTGTTTTCAGAATAATACTGAGACAAAGGAAATAAAATTTGAGGCATGGTGGTAAAACTTTAGTCTTGGGAGACCATTTGGTTGGGCTAGAGAAGAATATGCAGGTTCCTTTTGGAGGCTGGGGCAGGATCGAAATCTCAGTGTACAGGCCTGTATGGTAAGATGGTAAGTATCTCTCTCTCTCTCTCTCTCTCTCTCTCTCTCTCTCTCTCTCTCCTCTTTCTTTTTGATCTGCAGCCAGTCTCCTAATGAAATAGGGCAAGCTAATTCTCTTCAGAGGCTAAAATCCCTCCAACCGAGCTGAGCTGAGCAGAGCTGGCACTTGTAGCAAGACAGAGTGGATTGAGGCTGGGCTGGGAAGCTGTCACTATGACCCAGGTAGTCTTTCATTTGGTTAATCTAACTCTATTACAATTTGGAAGTGAACCCAGGTAGAAGGAGGGTTTGGGAAGGAATCGCCTCCAACCAGTTTGTAATTAAGATGGAGCCCTTTGAGAAATTACGCCTCTTTCAGATGTACCACCCACCCCTTTCTCTAATTGAGTGCCAGGATGTGGCTACCTTAAGCCCTGGCTAATTCTCTGCCAAGATATTTAGCTCTCAGTCTCAGCTTGCCTATGTGATCTGTGTTTGATGCTAGGGATGGATGGGGGATGCAGAATCAGGAGCAGCCATGCATCTTCCCTGGTCCTCCGTGGTGGTATCTGTCCTTAGGATTCCTTAACAATGACAGCTCTGCACAGGAGTCTATTCCACAGCTAGGCCCCCTCCCTCTGCTGTTTATTTTCAAGCTCATGTGCCAAAACTAAACACCGGTCTCCATTTCTCTCTGCTCCCTGATTGTGAAGGCTTTGCAACCAGATGCTCCTGCTTCCATGATGGATTGAACCATCAAACTACAAGCCAAAGCTTTTCCCTCCTTCCCTTCCCTCCCTCCCTTCCTTTCTTAAGTTGCTTATGTCCAGCATTTTATCACAGGGACACGAAAACCAACGAATACAACTGGAAAATCATTGCACTTGAAGATTCACTTTTCAAAATATCCATCTAGTGCCTTAAAATTTCAAAATACAGAAAAGCAACAAAAAAAGAAGAGATCCTTCACCCCACCATAGGATGGAAGTAGTTCACGTCTGAGGGTGTCTCTCCCCTACACCTGAACAGTTGCTTAACCCTTTCACCTTTGCTATGATATATACACAAGGCTTTGGGTTGTTTGTGGTTAATATCTTACAGTTAATATCTCATATAGCCCATGTTCACCCAAAATTCTGATTCTCCTGCCTTCATCTCCTAAGTGCTAGAATTATAGGCATGGCCTACCACACCCAGTCTTGGATGGTGATAGGCATCAAACTTGGGGCTTATACATGCCAGCCAGGCACTTTATCAACAAAGCTGCATCCCCAGCCCATATTATACAAGACTTTCTTTTGTAAAATGAAAGTAAAAGCAACTTCAGAGAACTGAGCTATCTTTTATAGACATGTAATATTTAATCCAAGTAAAACAGGCCTGCTTTCTATTTAAATACAGCCTCGAAACAGATCCCAAATTGCTCTCTCGCAATTTATCATTCTTAATCGGTTCCCTTGGGAAGACATTGGTTGTATAGTCAATATCCATGCAGCACACAGAAGAGAGACATACATTAAACACTCTGCCAAATGAAAACTAGTACAAAATTATAGGTTAGGTTCTGACCAATAAGCTTGTGTGTTTCATATTACTAGTAATCCAAGGTATCACAATTAAAACACAGTTTCGACCTATTGAGCTGGCAAGTCTGTTTGGTCCTTGATTGATCTGATGTTAATAAGAGAATAGACATGAGGGTTCTTACCCTGCTGTTCTTCCTTGGGAGGTCAAAGGTTATCTATAAACACAGCAAACCAATCCAATTTTATGGTTTGCCATCCTTTGTGTTCTGATCATTCCAGACATAATTTGACTCTAGCATACATCCAATATTTTGAGATGAAAATCGTGTAAGTTGTGAATTTGTTAAAGAAACTAAAATCCCAAGGCTTCTCATAAAGACAGACTGAGACCCACTCTCCAATGCTGGGGAAGAATCCTAGAAGTCTTGTATGTGTGATTTCCTTAGCAACCAAACAGTTTGATAGCTCCAGGTCCATGGATGCTAAATTCACCTTTGAACAGAGGTGGAAGGAAGGTGAGACATGGGTGGGTATGCCCTTGGCCACAATTAGGGCAAGTACCTTAAAGTTAATACCAAAGGGCTTAGAGAAAGCCAAGGAGGAGACCCTCAGGGTATGCACAGTGTGGGTGCATGTGCATGCATTCGTGTTTGTGTGTGTGTGTGTGTGTGTGTGTGTGTGTGTGTGTTTTGTATGTGTGGTGCTAGAGAGAAAAGATGGAGACCAAAGCTGAGTAGCTTGAGATTCATGTGTTTTACTAGGCACGTAATACTTCTGAAATAACTCATTTCTCTAACACCCAAGAGCCAGGTACAGGGCATACATGCTTGAGACATGAACATGGTAATGATCTTCAGCCTCTGTGAACAGACACTGTCCTCCCTGGGGTCTAACAGGCCTGGAAGCTTGCAGAGATTTGGGAGCTGGCTCATGTCATCCATTGAGGAAGCAGTTGGTAAGACTTAATCTCTGCCAGGCCTGAGCTATGTCAAAGCTTCCTTTCTGCCTTCACCTTTCTTATCTTGCAAAATATCACAAACACTGGATATGACAGCCAAGCCCCTGAGTGACTGACAACAGGAGGAAACTGTGGAAACCGGGAGAACAGGAATGTGAGCTAGTCTCTGTGCGGGCATGGAAATGGCTTCAGATACTTCAGGACCAGGGCAGGCAGCTGAGAGAATAGAGCGCCTCCTTGTCCCATGTATTCAATACTCAGCAAATTGATCTGTAATGAGATCAAGTACCTCAACAAATAAAGAGCTAATGCCGACCTAATCCCACAAGGAAGATGAAAACGATGTTTCTTAGTCTTTTGCCCTGGTCTGAAAAGCCAGTCGTTGGAATGTGTGTGACTGCCACTCAGATGCACCAGAGGGAAGAGAGGGAGGTGTCAGCACCTGGCCTGCAGCGAACAAGAAGTATTAGCTGAGTCTCCATGAAGCTTGAGAGAGGTACCATGAAGTAGAAGTAGTTTCTTCTCCTCGCACTCCCGTCCATTCTCTCGCTTGTCCTCCCCTCCCCAATTCTCCTTCCTCCCCCTCACTCTCCTCTCTTCTTCCCTCTCCTCCTTCCCTTCTTCTCTCCTCTGTATCTCCTCCCCTCCCCAACTCCTCTCCTCTCTTCAGCATAGCTCAGGCTAGCCTTGAACTCACTGTGGAGCTCATGTTGGATCCAAAGTCCTCATCCTTCTGTCTCACCATCCCACCGCTGCAGTTACAGGGATAAGCCACCACACCCAGCTGAAAAGAAATACTTTCTCTAACCCACCCTGTTTCCTGGCTCTTTTCTCCCTCTGCGACTCTGATGTCTGAATTTCTTTCTTGATATTTTCAACTTGGTTTGCCTATCTGTAAAATGGGAACAACACAACAGTTTCCTAAGGATGAGAGGCTCTCCTTACCTGGGCCACTGTAGTATCCAGCTCACTCATGGTAGGATCTGTGGCACATGCCTGTTTCCTATCATGTCATTGTGCCTCCAGGTGAAGTCAGAAGTTTCCTTTATAGATCTAACCCACACGTGGCTCCCCATCCTTAGCCAAAGTCCAGATCAACTAGTCTCACCTCCCCATGGTTTTCCCCAACTCCTTCTGTTCTCCTCTCTCCTAGTTCTCCCAGCTCCCACCCACTCAGTCCCTGTCATTTCTTCCTGGAAATCTCTGCCCCGATGCCCACCTTCTTCCTCTCATTCAGCTACCATTACACACATGTCTTCCCAGAAGAGATTCCCTCACGGCAGCACTCCAGTCTCCAGACTCCATCACCCACTCTGGTTTATCTTGAACTAATGCTACTGACATGATCATGTGCACGTGCTAATTCCTCTATTGCCCACCACTAAAATAGCTCATGAAGACAGTTTTGCTTCACCCAAGGGCGTGGCTCAAGTGTCTACAGGAACTCCCAGTAAAGCTGGGTACAGCTGAAGAGGGAAGTATAAACAGACAATAAAATAATAACCAAAGTGCCCTTGCTCCAATTCTGCCTCTTCGTTGTGTGCATGAAATATTTTTTTAGCATAGAACGGAGACTCTACTTATTTATCCGTTTTTGCACTTGATCTTATTTAACCCTCAGCAAGGCCTCTTTAGGGAGAAAAGAAAGGGGATAATCATAATAACATAATAACAACCACAGAAGCCAGTATTGATCAAGTATGTATTCCAGGCTACATGCTGTTTTCTCAGCAGCTTCATCAATCCTTAATTTCACAAAGTTAGCCCCATTTTACAGATGGGTATACTGAGGTGTGATTTGGTGAGCTAAGCCTCCCACACAACCAGGAAAGCAGTCATTGGTAGTGAGGCTCATCACCAAGGCTAGCCAGATTCTTCATTACACATTACAGCCTGGAGAGAAAATGAAACCTCTGGCTCACTTGTCTCATGGGCAGTTCTAACTGGGATTCACAGTGAGCTATTGTGGACCCCAATTCCTATGATGGCTGGGCTGTGACTTAGTGGTAGAACATTTGTCTGGCGTGCACAAGGCCCTGGATCCACACACTCCTACTCTGGGTTTGGCACTTTGTAGGCCCGCTTACCCCTGCACTTCAACCTCTGGAGATGGACTGGTGGATATCGAGTGCCCTAAGCACCACCTCTCACACTGTGAGGTGGCTGAGAGCATAATTGCCTGGGGTGAGTCTATACAAGGTGCAGAGCTGAAGCCTCAGGGCATCTCGAGCAGGACATGAGGGATAGCAGGGATCTGGTCTGTACCCCCATCTCTGGCTCCTTGGGCCAGAAGAACATGGTTATATCACTCAAATTTCAGTGTCCGAGCTCCTTTTGATTAGATGTGGTTTACACCATTGATCTGATGTCTGCATTAAGGGTTGGTCTATCGGAACACTTAGATATGGGCTTGATTATAACATGGTACCCATGGTCTCAGCATCTAGGAGACCAAGTGAGGTTACTGGGGCATTGATAAACCTGTGAAATACCAGAAGGGTCAGCCAAAGGGACATGATCACAAGCCAAATGGTCCAGCAGACCCTGTTACCAAAACTGGGATGAGCAAGGTTAGCTGATGAAATTGGCCATGATCCTACAGAGGCATCTATGACAATTTAAACTCCGGGTTTCCACATGATGGAGAAATGCTGAACATTTCGTTGCAAACTGAAGTCCAGGTACAGTGTTTCACAGGAGCAAAAATCTGTATGTGCAAAGACCAGAAGAAAGGGGAATTGACCTAAAGCTGGAGCCCAGCACCACTAAGATCCAATATCACCAATACCCAGGCACTTGTCTGATAGCTCTGTTTTTTCTACCAGAGACCCATGGCATGTAATAAACACAAGGCACTTCTCTTATCTAGAATTGTATTTTTTCATAGTTTCAGTTATTTACAGTTAACTATGACTTGAAAACATTAAATGGAAAATGCCAGATTAAAGTATTCACAAATTTTAACCATTTAACAAAATGACACACCATTCTAAGTAGTATGATGATATTGTTGGTCATCTGGCTCCACCTGTCCTTTATACAGTGTTTCCCCTGTTAGTTATCAGAGTGACTTTCATGGAATCTTAGTGTTTACCACGTTAGGTAATCTTTATTTAATAATATCCTAAGTATAAGAGCAATGACAATTTAGATACATCCATCAGGAAGCTGTAAAATGATTCTGTCATGTGAAAAGATAAAAGTTCTTACCCTTCACTGATGTTTTCAAGGTCTACAGCAAGAAGAAAACAGAACATAGAATTGAGACCCATCTACAGTTCTGAGCATTAGGGATCAAAGAATGTATCCTCTACCTATGGGGAAAATCTCTCTATACCTAACCCTATGTAATCAACATTTAACATATGACGACAAAAAAAAAAATTGAGCATTTGTCCCTCAAAAGAAACATATATACACATCCATAACAGTTTTGTTCAAAGAGCTGAAAACACAACACCTACTGGTAGGTGGATAAAGAAATGAGAATGTGCAGTAAACAATTCTGACATGACGAAAAAGTGGGCCCTAGTAAGTCACAGTGTACACAGCCAGTGTGGGCAACCAGAGGTGTGGTGTGTGCACATGAAGCACGGAGGGACTAGGGGGCAGAGAGAGATTGACATGCCCAAGGCCCCTGAGTCTGACAGTCAGGGACTTCTTCCCTGATCTTCTTCCAGGAGTGGGCAGGCTTTGCTGGCAGCTGGCAACCCTGCTCAGGGTCCCCATCTCTCTCATAGTTTTTATTTTTCCTTTTACTCAGAGGTGGCAAGAAGCAGAGTGGGCAAAGGCCCTGTAAGGCCAGGTTTGTAGGGAAGTCAGTGACGCGGACTAGGACTGCCGCACTGAGCATGCTCAGAGATCTAGTGGCCCCAGAGACCAGAGATCCATGACTGAGCATCCAGGGATGTGGGATAAACCATCCTCAACGTAAAAGCACCACAGGATACTAGGGACAAAGCTAGAGCCACCGAGCCACAGAACCAGGCTCAAGGTACACACTCCTTCTCCACCCACTACTTCCTCCCAGTAGCAGCAGAGACTGTAGTTCACCTCTACTATCTCCAAGGAGAGCCACTGGCCACACCTTCTCTTACCCAGCATTGACTCCTCTGTGCTTATCTTCTCGGCAGGTCGCAACCTACCATTTAACTACCCATTCAATATTTCAGAAGACACAGCCCAGAAAAGCAAAGAAACCAGTTCCAAGTCACACAGCATGTGTGCACAAAAGCAAAGAAAACCAACCACTAAGCATCTCATCCTTTACTCCAGGGATTTCCCCCACTTTTACACTGGCCCAGGGGTTATATGTTTTGCCTTTTCTTTTCTCTGTAATTTGCTGTGGATTTTTCTCTTCAAGTTTGGAGATGGGGACTGCCTGCCGGAGCTACAAATTAATGAACGCAGACATAATCTTGGGTTAGATTTATTTACATCTTCCATAAATCATATTTATTGAGTGCCTGGGGTGTACAAGGCGTTGTGAGAGGTCCCGCACATTAAAGCAAAGAAAAAAAATAAACATTTTGGACACTTGGTGTATACTGCAGACTACTTAAATATCCAAAGGCATCAAATAAATCATCAGACTGTTTAGAAATGGGCTCTGGCACGTTCCCCGAAAGCTTCCATACAAACCCTGCAGTTGAGCAACGAGCACTGGTGCCTGGTCTCCAAAGGCCCCGGGGTATTTGTTAACATGAGGGAGTAGGTCAGAGGTCCCTGGAGTTAGAGTTTGGGGAGATCATGGCCTCCTCTGTAGTCTCCCTTCTCAGACTATAATATTCTGTGTTTTATGACACGCAGCCATGATACACAGACAGTGCACAGTGTCACTGCATGATAACTCATCCAGAAGCTAATGTCTTTCTTTCTTTCTTTCTTTCTTTCTTTCTTTCTTTCTTTCTTTCTTTCTTTCTTTCTCTTTCTCCTCTCTGTCCTTCCTCCCCTTCTTAATTCTGTCTCTCTCTGTCTCTCTGTCTCTGTCTCTGTCTCTGTCTCTCTCTCTCTCTCTCACACACACACACACACACACACACACATCTCTCTGCCTTACTCTATTTTTCTTGAGAATGTATTAAGAATGAGTGTGTGAGTGTGTGGGTGTGCATCTGTACATGTGTAGGTGTTCTACACACATGTGTATTTACATATAGAAGCCACAGGACGACTTTGGTATTAGTATCAGTCCTCAGACCTCACCAGCCTGTTAGGTTGGTTGATTGGTTGGTTGGTTAGTTAGCTAGTTAGTTGGTTTGAGACAAGTCTCAAGCGGACCTGGAACTCATGAAGGCACAGCTAGTCCACACTTCAAGTTTCACTTGAGTGGAAATGTGGCTTTTCTTCTATTTAAATTTCTAGCAGACAGGAGATCGCTTACTCCAGTTGCATATGACCATACTTTGCAGCTGGGTTAATTTCTTTCCTGCACTTACAATTGAATGTACACAGGCTCCATGCTAGGCACAAAGGAGGAGAAAACACAAAGGTCGTGCCTTGTTCTCAGGAATCCCACAGTCTAAATGGCAAAGTACACAACTACTTATAAGCTGACTCTTAGTATGGTTGCATTGGACAGGCATGGGTAGAGTGAGGTTCTGCAGAGGCCAGGTGGGATACAGAGGAAGCCAGCATGAATACTGGGTCATTTTGAGCCAGATCATAGCACAGACACACAGCTCTGGTGCATAAAAAGACCAGAACAGGCTATCGGGCACATTCCTTTACTGCTTTGTGTATTATGACCTTGAAACTCACTGTACCCATTTCCTCTAGGCTGGCTAACAAGCTCTCAGGAGCCACCTGTCTCCATCCTCCAAATGCTGGGGTTACAAGCATACTGTACACCCACGGTTGGTATTTTACATGAGTGGTGGGGATTTGAACTTAGATCCCATTGCTTACAGAGTAAGAACTCTTGCCCACTGAGCCACCCTCACCCCAGTGCTGGAGACAACAGCTACTTCGATACCTGATAAATATGACAGGGAGACACCAAGGGGTGTTGTATCAAGTAGTGACAATATCCAATGTGCCTTTTAGGAAAACCTCTTTTCTATCCATTTCATTTCTGGGTTCTATTTATTTTTGAGAGCAAAACTGAGTGCTTGAGCAATGATCTGGCAGGCCTCAGGCAGGCCTCAGACAAACCGTGTCTAGGTTAAAGATTGCTCAGTAGGGATGATATTCAAACCCATTGGACAGAACAGTCATGTGTAAAACATACAAAGTCACAGAAGGCAAAATGTCCTTTCCTTACAGAGGAAACACCAGAAAGAATGAGGTAATGGGTGAGGGTAGGAGGGAGACTTAAGGAGAGACGGAAGACAGTGGGTTTTGCATTATATGTGTCCAAGCTTTGACCTTGTTCTTTGTCAAGGGTAGAAGTCTATGAAAGTGCATTTATTCATCTGAGACACACTTTGCTTATCAGAAGAAGGGAAATCTCCATTATTTCTCCTTGGGTTGGATGCCGCCAGTGGCTGAGATAGTTCTCTATACAGAAAAGCCCAGCGTCTCCCTTTCATGATACAGAGTTATCACTCTGAAGACACACATTGTTCAGATCCCTTGAATAGGGGGTGCCCTCAAAAGGGCTCCTGTGTTCAAAGTTTAGATGCCTGGAGATGAGTTTTATGGAGGTGACTGAATTCTGAGGGAGGTAACTTCAGCCATGGCTTAAACGCTTGCTTGGTGAGAGATGGGGAGATAGTTTTCGTCAGGAAAGTGCTTGCCTTGAAATCAAAGGATCTGAGTTTGGTTCCCAGAACACATAGAGAAAAGCCTGAACATAGTAGTTATAATCTGGGTGTTTCGGAAGTTGGAGACAGGGTGAAGAGACAGATCCCTGGGGCGCACGAGATAGTCAGCTGAACTCTGAGCTAAGTGAGAGACTCTGGCTCAAAAAGAAAAGGTAGACAGTGCCTGGGCAAGGACATATGAAGTTGTGGGCCTCCACATGCAATCATGAGCACTCATATGCATGCGCACCCTCATATGAACATACACACACACATATGCACATGTACTAGTACACACGTAGAGTTTTGGACAAGTCCTAGATGAATAGGGTATTAGGAGCAAGAATTAGTGGGCAAAAGGAGGTCACTGTGGTGTGTGTCTTTGAAGGAGTATCTCATCTCTTGACCTTCTTGTTCTCTCTGACTGATGTAAGCAGTCTTACTCTGTCATGTCTTTCTACCATGTCTAAAAGCAGTGGATGAAACAACCATGGACAGAAACTCCTGAATCCGTGGGTCAAAATAAACCTTTCCTCTTTATAAGTTGTGTGTCTCAGGTATTTTGTTACAGTAAACAAACTGTTTGGAGCTAGGTATTCACCAAAAATGTTAACAATATATTGCATGCCACTTCTGGACCAAGGCTTTTGAAAATTGGATATATCCTATCTGTTTAGTCTTTTCCCTTGTTCCTGGCTTTACATAGGTTCTACTGAGGCCCTCACTGTGCAGACTCATCTGAATTTTTGCCATTGTAAATGACACGGCTCTCTACAGAGTTCAAACTTGAGAACCACACAACCTAGTTACAGAAACATTGTGAAACAAACAAATGAACACTGCTTCACAACATTTTGATTAAGTTTAGGGTTTTATGTTAGGTCACATTCATTGCTACCCCAGAGCAAATGAGGCCTGCAGGTTGCAGGTTGGACACAGCTACATTGAGAGGCTAGAGAAACCAGCATGGAAGAAGCAGGGGTTCCTGAGTTATTGTCTGGAAGGCAGAGCCATTTCCAACAAAGATCTCCTGATGAGACTCACAGGAAGTTTGATTTCTATTGTTAAGCTACTAAATTGTTAAGGCTTGCTTATTACAGCAGCTGGTGCTGCAGTAACTCATAGTGTGTGCTAAATCGGGCATTCCTAAGGCATAACAAGTGTTTAATAAGTATCCAGTAAGGAGAGAGCACAGCACACTGGCTTTGGGGGTGTTTTCTTTTTGCAGCAAAGGAACAAAGTACAGTTGCGGGGTGACTGCTCTTCACCAGTGTCTTTGGAAGGAACTTGTAATCAGCCATCCCCAACGAGATTCTGTCTTTGAAGAAATACAAAACCAAGCTTCTGCATCCCTTTCCTCTCTGCCCTTTCATCCTGCCAAGTGGTAACTACCATCATTTAGCAAGTTCCTCCATTTAAAAAGTAACCATCTACTTACCAACCTGGCAAAGCTGTCAGTGGCTGAGCAATGGAACCCAGCCAACTGATTAGTTTTGATGGACTGCTGCGTGGAAATCCAGGCGGTGTCACTAAAGAGCCTGTTCATCCAATTAACCAAATTACTATGGGGAGCTCTGGCCAAGTGCAACACTTAGTGGACTTTAGCTCCAGGAGGTCAGGATAGAGAGGGAGGTGATTCTACCAAGTGCCTGCCTCCTCCTTCCTTGTCTCCCAGCCAAAAGGGAGGGCTGAGCAGATAGAATGGGCTAATACTGCCTTTCTCTGTGGCTCTCCTTCCATGCTTTAAGAAACTGGAACTTGACTCTCTTGAAAGACGCCTCTCTATTATTGTTATTTTGTTTAATAGTTTCACATCAGCTTTTTAAGGGCTTGGTCTATGTTGGGTACTGTGAAAAGTTAGCAGACACCACAAGAGATCTCTTCTCTCTCTCTCTCTCTCTCTCTCTCTCTCTCTCTCTCCCTTTCTCTCTCTCCTCTCTCTGTCTCTCTATCTCTGTCTCTGTCTGTCTCTGTCTCTTTATGTGTGTGTGTGCTCACGCTTGCATGAGCATGCACATGCATGCATGCATAGGTGTGTGCATGTGCCTATGCTGGTATGTGCACATACATCCAGAGGTCAGAGGATAAGTTTGAGTATCCTTCTTCAATCTCTATCTTCTGTGGTTGCAGCAGAGATGATAGAAGAGAACACACTACAGGGCACAATTTATCTCTATGTGTGTATTTCTATCTCTGTGTCTCGATCTCTCTGTGTCTCTCTATGTGTGTCTCTTTCTATCTTTCTGTCCCTCTCTCTCTTTTTTGTGTATGGGTCTCTCTGTCTATCTGACTGTCTGTCTCTCTGTCTCTTTTCAGGTACACATGTGGGTATCTGCACATTATGTAGAGTCCAGAGGACAACCTTAGGTGCCATTCTCAGATTCATATATGTTACTATCTGGCTTGCTCTGGGAAGGCTTTAATAAGGGGTCACATGATTTGTTTGCATTTTTCATATGCAACTTTGGTTATGATGTAGAGAGTGAACTATAAAGGGAGCTTGTGGAAGCAGAGGGACAGTCAGGAAGCATGGCAGGAAAGAAATCAAGGGATGGTCTCCTCATCCAAGCTGAGGGTGCCTTAGAGATCAGGTGTTACAACTGAGGTGCATCCAGAGAAGTAAGGGAATGGGCATGTTGGTGAGTGGGTGTGATGGAAGGGACAGAATTTGGAAGGCATTTCTAGATTTACAAGATTCTGTAATGTAATGTGATCTCTAAATATTACCATGTATGTAGTTGCTAATCCACTTCAGAGACAGTGACTGAGATGATAGAGTTCATGGTTGCCTTTCATCAGTATCTGTGTGCTGGGTATAGACACATGCCTCTGATCTCCAATGGCTGCCAAGGAGTCAGATTTTTGGGACTCGACAGGTTCGTATAAGTTCAGGTCTCTGTGTGTATATGCATGTGCATTTGGAGGCTATATACTAACCACCAGCATCATTCCTCATGTCTCATACACCTAATATTCCTAATATTTTTTTGAGACAGGGTCTGTCACTGGCCTAGATTTTGCCAAGTCCTCTAGACAAGATGGCCAGCAACTCCATTTGTCTACCTGTCTCCAGCTCCCAGCACTAGGATTGGGGAACATTTTGTACTATGCCAATCTTTTCAAGCAGGCTCTTGTTTAAAGTCATACAAGACTACGGTACATTCATAGTCCTAATTTGTCCCTCTATGGCTAAGCTTCCTACACCCATCTCAGGATCATACCAATTTTCTCTCCATTATGAACCTTCTAGACAAATGCCCCTAACCAAGAAGGATGAACTTCTGTTTTGTTTTGTTTTTTTTTCCTATGTCTTTGGAATAGAGCCTAGTATGCTGATCATAGTGATTCACAAGGATCAAGTACAGGAAAGGCTGCATCCTCAGCAACACTGGGGCATAAGTATCAGCCCTTCTCCTTCCAAGTACTTTTCCGAGTTTTCCTTATTGGATGTCTTAAGGATCCAAAGAGGTTATTACCACCATTACCACAATAATTATCATCATCGCTATCATTATGATCATCACCATCAATATCAACACCATTATTCTCACCGCCATCACTATCGTGAACATTCTTGGCATCACTATCATCACCACCACTATCACTGTCACCACAATCACCATTGCGATCATGAGTATTGTCACCATCACGTCATCATCATCACTGTGAACATCGGCATCCACCACCATCATCACCGTCAATCAACATCAGCACCATTCCCACTATCATCATCACTGTCAACATCCTCATGCCATTCCTCACCACCATCATCATCACTACTAACACTGTCTTCTCCATCATTACCACTAGCAATAACACCATCGCTATCGTCACCATTACTATCAGCATCCTCAGAATCAAACTCAGCTTTGCCAAATTTTAACAACACAAGAGTTTGGACTGCAAGATGCTACAGCTTATTGAAGTCTGCTAGAATTCTGTGAGGTGAGTCATTAACTCTTAACTCAAAATACAGATGTGAAAACTATGGCTTAGGAAAAGTAAAAGCAGTTTCTTCCATCACATAGCCAGTAAGTAGCTGAGTTACAATTAAAACTTGCTAAAGAGATCCTGACTTTCCT
Source organism: Rhynchomys soricoides (assembly GCA_019843965.1). NCBI lineage: Eukaryota > Metazoa > Chordata > Mammalia > Rodentia > Muridae > Rhynchomys > Rhynchomys soricoides. The sequence goes on from JADRCH010000090.1 coordinate 5,416,346, forward strand.
GGGCCAAAGTATTCATTATTATGACAAACTTTCCATAATATGAAAATATCCCATGAGTATTTCTCATCGAGGCTAATAATATGAGTCACTTCAAGAAAGAAGAAATCATGTTGACATTATCCCTGTCACCCAAGCCAGGTGAAAACTCTATCTATGTCAGAGGAAAAAATGTTAAGACTTGACAGGGCTGACAGATGTTGTAAGAGGTACCCAGGTATTGACAGGGCCAATGGATGCTATAAGTAGTGCAGAGGCATTTGGATGGATCCCTCTCTGAGTGACATCATCTCACATTGCCATCAAAATAATGTGTCCTAGGACTGCACATCTAAGATTATAACAAATTATGCCTGTGAGACCCAACCAGAAAATCTTCCCCCATAATGAACCTAACCAAATAAACAACAACAGCAACCACCGCCCTAACAATGCCATAGTGACCAAACCTCACACCTGTTTCTCCATTCCCAGTCTCCCTACTTCTGTTATTTCCCCATGAGTGGTAGATTACATAGGCAGGCACATAAGCACTTGGTGTCATCATCAAGGCTGTGCGTGGCTCTTTATAAGGGAAGGGATATATCTGTTTAGAACTGGCTAGCTGTGTGACATTGGTAAAATCTACATGTGTGTACTTAACGGCCAACAGAGTCTGTGGTCCGCACCAGCCACAGTGACCAGTGGAATCTTTCATTTCACTTGACGTCAGACTGTACTGTCTGAGCCATGATTTGCATCAAGAGTGGCAACACTTTCCTTGGCTTTTCAATGTACGTACCACAGGTGTTACAGCTCCAAACTTATGGTAAAGGCTGTTTATAGCATCTCACTCTTGACTTTGAATCAATAATCTTTTGAATGTGAACTGGATTGTGTCTTGCTTTGGCTAGTATAATTCTCGTTTTGACAAACAGTCTGGCAGATTTGCTGTCTTGGACAGTATGTCTGAAACTTTACAGATAACTTATTGGCTTGCTGTTTTTCTCATCCCTCACCTTTCCTAGCAGGGTGTATGAAGACCGGAGATATCAAGGTGTGGCAGTGATAATTCATAGTAAGAGTACCCTATCTTGGTAAAAACTTGATGCTCATGGGAACATATCTCCTATAATGTTTGAACTGTTCATATTTGCTCACCTCCAATATGTCCATAGTCCATAAGGCAGTGTAAGAATGATCTTGAAGGGACCTCTAATGGCATGTTTAAGGACTTTTAACCCTCCGTATTAGATAAGAGGTAGCGTTTGCTAACTGCCTCCTAAACAGTTTGCCTCTTTGGAGAGAAGCAACATGAACTCACATCTATCAACAGCCAAGAGTTGGCTGTCTTCACCTCTGTGTTTCGGGTGAGAAAGGAGAAGAGCTAATGAGGTTACAGGTCACATGGCTCATTAGTGACTGAAGATCAGACCCACATCTGTGAACTTCGGCTGAGTTCTGCCTCCCCATTTCCCTGGCTGTCCAGACCTCATGGGGTCCTGGTTAATTATGCAACGTATTGTCCAAATTGGGATGGTCGCACAGAGGGAAGTGGCTCTATGAATTACCCTGCTGAGACAGGAACAAGAGCACACACTGGGACATAGCCTTCCTTGAGCTTTAAAGATTGAGTCTCTATGACCTACCCCAGATTCACTGATTCAGCTCTACAAGGGTACATATATACAGAGTCATAATGTTGGAGATTAGACCACTTTGATGTTTAGGTACTATGGTTATTATGCACATATTGGTTTGTATGTTTGATTTACTTTAATAAAACCCAAAGCATGATTTACATGTGGTATATTCAGTCTTATTACGACTGGACTTGGAGCTGTTAACAAGCCCCTCACAGCACGCCACACTCGTGTGGCTCAGGGCTAATGCTTTGTAACTCTCGTTCCATCTCATTTTGTTCTAAGGAGAAACAGGGCTGAGTATTGGTTGCAATGACTAATACTTGCTAAGCACCATAACGAAATGATATCCTGATAAGAAGACGGGTAGAGTAGCTCTCTGCTTCATAGCAAAACAACTTTTAAAAGTCTTTCTCTTTCGTGTTCAGAGTCAAATGACCTCTGTAGGTATTTGTCTTCTGGGAGTACGTGGTCTTTAAGCTGGGGGTGGGCTGTTTCTGTCTCATGCTTCCAGGTGAAGATAAATATGATAGAGTTAAGTGACATGAGGGAGCCTGTGGGCTGTCATTTCCTATGTCGCTACGTACACAGGTGTGCTTGCATATTGATAACTCAGCTGAACAATGGTCATGCCGGGACATCACTTTGACAGCTATTTTTGAATTTCTGATTTTCTAACACCTACCTAATCTACCACTGAATCACTGTTTTGCCTACATCCTAGTAAGAACTGACCACAGAGGTTCTTTAGAATGTGATGGGGTAACCCATTCCCTTAGTGTTCCCAGAGGCTTTTAAAAAAATCTTTAAAAATTATTTTCCATTCATGGATTTTGATCATGCTTTCCCCTCCCCAGTTTCCACTAGACCCTGCCTATCTCCCTAACTACCCAAGTCCAAGCCCTTTTTCTTCTCTCGTTAAAAAACAATCAGAAACAAACAAGAAACTCTCTCCCTCCCTGCCTCCCACACGCACTCAAATGCAAACAGAAAATCAAAATACATGCAAAGGACCAATTAAAACATTTTTTAAAACCCTAGACAGAGCAATATGAGACTAAAAAAGTCTATAAAAAAATAAAAATACTATTGTTTGTTTTGTGTTGGCCATCTACTCTGGGCATGGGGCCTACCCTGAAGTGTGGTTAATATAGCCCAAGAGACTTCACTGGAGAAGAGTAATCGCTCTTGGTTAGGAGTAGAACCTGCACGTATTTCTCTCTTTCAGTTCTGGGACGCCATCTGGCTTGAACCTGTAGAGGCCCTATGTGTACTTCCACAGTCTCTGTGAGTTTGCCCACAGTCCTAAGTGGGATGTGTTCATTCAACCCTCTGCTTCAGGCAGAAAGATTGTAAGAGCCAGCGGTGAAGAAGGTCTCCAAGGAAACAGAGTCCTCCAGACACTACAGGACTGATCCACTGACCTGGTTTTTAAAAAGCTTTGGATAAGTAAGACCTGTGTGGCAGGGTAGGCACAGATTGTAACATTGGACCTTTATTCATACTTGGACAGCGAGCTGCAGTATGACCTTGAGTAAGAACCCTCCTTTGGCACCTGGTATTGGGAGGGCTCTAGATAGATGTGGCCAGTGACTAATAACCAGACCAGACCCAGACCATAAATAGCGTTTGAGGAATTCCCTGCCTGGGGAAGAGGAACCCAGCAGGAGGAACCCAGCTTTCCCTTCCGCTGTTCCTTCCCTGATACACATGAGGCCATGCAGGCAGCGGTGTGTTAAAGCTGTGAAAAGTCAGACTCACCCACACGGGACTCTGACACACCCATCAGGTCACAGCTAGAACCCAGACTGGAGGATCGCTGATGAGATTTGCATAGCATGTTCTCTGCTCTGGCAATCAGAGTTTGCTCCAAACTTAAAGCGAAGCTGTCCTCTGGACCTGCTTTAATGGGCACCAGTGACTTCTGTCCTCCACATGACTAGAGTACATCTTTTCTGACATGGCTCCCAACCCTGCCTATTATCAGGGAAAATTCTTGTGCTCTCCATGCACAGAGCAGGAAACAAAAGAAGCAGGGCAGGGGCAGAGAAAGATCGGAGGCAGATTTAAGATGATAATGCTGGAGAAAGTTATGCCAGGCTGGGGACGGTCTATCAGGATCCACAGAGCCTGCTAGCTGCCTGACTCCTACTCTGCAGCTTCACAGGTCTTGTCTCTACACAATGAAGACCAAAAGGGCAGGAGAGTTCCCATCTTAGGCACTCAAGTTCCCTCTGGTGCAGCATCAGTGGCTGGACTCAGGTTGTTTCAACACAGGTGAGAACAGCAGATCAAATTCAATCACACAATCGCAATCACTCTTTTCCTCCATGGCAGCAAAAAAGATGGATATCTGTGTCTGTCTATCTATCTGTCTGTCTATCTATCTATCTATCTATCTATCTATCTATGTCTTCCATCTATCTATCTATCTATCTATCTATCTATCTATCTATCTATCTATCT
>JADRCH010000090.1:5433188-5444481 GCA_019843965.1 Rhynchomys soricoides
AGAGAGAGAGAGAGAGAGAGAGAGAGAGAGAGAGAGAGAGAGAGAGAAAGAGAGAAAGAGAGAGAGAGAGAGATTCCTACTGGGGCTGGGTGGGTGGCAATGCCATTTGTTGGAATTTGGACCAAGGAAAGGAAGGTTGAGCTTCATAGGGAGGATTCAACTTTACTGTTGAATCTATTGAGAACATGAAGTCACAGATATAGATCAAATGTGTCAGGAAGGGTCCCTAAGGGGGACAATGTTTCCCAACACTGTGCCATTTAGAGAAGTTGGCAGGTTACATGGCAGAACAGTCTTCAGCTATCCTTTCTCCGCATCTATGTGGATATTCCACTCTGGGAGCCTTCATATGGTTTTGGATCCAAGTCGTGACATAATTACCCACAAAGAGAATTCTTAAGCAGGAGGCCTCCACCTGTGGGATCTCCCGCAGTGCCTCTTGTGGAGACTGAGCCATTGCATATATACAGTGAAAGAGGAACCTTTAAACCCTTCAGTAATACACACTTGCTAAAAGGTAAAGCTGAGCACATTAAAATTTTAATGAGTTTACTGGAGCATTCAGCTACTTCATCAACAGACCACACACATGCATCTATGAGCCACTGATGGGGTGTGGTAAGGAAAGCTTTATAAGATCCTCGTGGGGGTGTGGGGGGGGGAGACAAAGAAAATACTTGATTGCCTAAGCTGGGAACTTCCTTGTTAGAGATTCGTTGATAGTGTCTCCTTGTTAAAAACAAATCTCTAGTTAGAGGCTAAGAGCAGGAGGTTAATGGCCTCTGGCTGGTTAAGCTTCAGTTTTGTTCACCTGCCTGTACTGAGTGAGCTTTGGATTGTTTATTTGGGACCCAGAGGTGCTGAGACTGCCCCAGTCTCATGGCCACCCAGTGAGTTACTTTAACCTAATGAAGATCCCAATCTAAGCGGTCCTTTCCCCTGGTGAGTGGGCCTTGCTCTTTCCAGGGCATGCCCCATCCCCTTGTCAGAGGAGGCCCTGCCCTTCCCTCTTACAACTCCCCAGGATTCTCTTTGTAGCATAGTTAGCAGCTGCGATCTCACATTGCTCTGTGTGTTTACATGATGAATGGTTTGATTAATTGCTGGAATTACTTGATTAATTACTAGAAAGGAGAGTCCTTAGATACAGGGATATCAGGATTAATGTCCTCCACATCTGGAGCTGACACAGAGCCTGGGATATAGCTAGACCAGGGAAAATACTATTACAGGAGTGATGGACAGTGAAGTGTTGACTTCATTATGTTTAGAGACCAGGAGACTTCATTTCTCTCTCAGTTTTACTGTAACCTCAGAAGTCCCCTGGGGGGTCTGTTTGGTTTTGGGAGTTTGGGTGACCTGATATTCTGGTTTGTTTTCTGTCTCTGGGATAAGATGTGTATCCAAAGAAACTAAGGGAGGAAAAGGGTTTATTGCAGCTCATCCTTTATAATCTCTCCTGAGGGAGAGCCAGGAAGCCAAAGACAGGAATTGTAACCTAGGCCGAGAAGGAGTCCTGCTTACTGACTTGCTCCCCATTGCTTCCTCAGTTTGCTTTCTTATACACCCCAGGACTACCTGCCCAGGGGTGGTTCTGCCCACAGTCATTAGTCAAGAAAATGCCACCATAGACATACCCACAGCCCAATCTGATGCAGGCAGTGCCTCCGTTGAGATTCCTGCTTCCCAAGTGACTCTAGTTTGTGTCCAGTTAACAAAAGCTAAGTAGCATACCTAACTTTGGCTGGAACTGCCTTGGTGCTGATTAGCAGTTGGCTGATCTAGACTGGACTGGTGGGGAACCAAAATAGTTTTAATCCTTTATCTTCAAAGTGATTCTGTGGGGACTGGGCCTACAGCTCAGTTGGGAGAATGCTTGCCGAGCATGTACAAGGTCTGGGTTTGATCTCCTTTGCTGTGTAAACCTGTAGTGTAGAGTAACACAGGGTAGCATAGCATAGTGAAGTATAGCGCTTGGAAACATAGTGGCATGTGCCTGTAATCTCAGTCCTTAGGAAGTAGAGGCAGGATAATCAGACACTTAAGGTCATCCTTTCTGAGTATGAACTTTGAAGCCAGAATAAAAAGGGTAATTCTGTGATTCTCAGAGTAAATTATCATTATTATTCACGGGGGATACTTCTTATACAGAATCTTTGACAGGGTGCGGTATTTAACATATACCGTTCTATCCAATGATAGCTTTTTCACATAGCATTTGGCCTAGGGTTAAGAACTCATTAGAATGAGCTGCTCTGACCTGCTTTTGATCTAATGGCCATTCCACCAGTGGCCTGATTTATTCCACCAACAGTATAACCTCTGTCTGCTTGCACAAAAAGACATTTCATCTTCAGATCGCTTCCGCATCATCACGCCTCTGCAAAAGCCATTTAAGATGCTCTTCTGTCACGGGCCTTTCCTCCAGAAACCTCCCACTTCTCTGACTGTTTGCGGAACATCCCTGGGTTAGCAGATTTGCTTTTGAGAGATGCCAAGCTTTCCCCTAAGCCTGGGAAGGAGTTGTATCAGGAGATACATACCAAACTCAAGGATGGATACAGGGTAAAATATATCTGGCTGTGTAAGAACCATCCCCAAACAAAACTAAACAGAACAAAAGAACAAAAACTTTGCTGGACAGAATTGAGAGATACTAAAGAGGCTTGGGAAGTGTAGGCACAGGTTAGGACTGTAGGCAGAGTTAGCTCCTATTGTCTATAGTCACACCTCAAGTTGACCCGTCTCTCTTGGGTAATTCTTATAACTATGCCCTCTCTCCATTTCATTAGTAGTGAATTTCTTTTAGTAAAAAGAACAAACAAATACATATTTTCATGTATATTTGTGTTTTCTTGTCCCTTAGACACACCCTAGTGTTGTACATTCCCTTCCTCTGGAGTGAGTTGGTGTTAATGTGAATCGTGCTGTGACCAGTGAAATTGGAACAAGGAGGGGCGTTCCTTCCTGCTGGAAGCTTTGGAATCTAGGACAGTTTTCCATTTGCTTCCTCTCTCTCACAATAGCTGGCACCTTCTGCAGGGAAGTTCTCCATCATCCTGAGTTCTGTAGCAAGGAGTAGGTTTCTTGTGGGCCTTCAACACAAGGGAATCTAGCAAGCATGGGGTCAGCTGTTGTAGTCCTGTGCAAAGGCACAGACGGTCCTGTGCTTTGGGAGTCTATTTAGAACAGAACATGCTCTAAGAACAGCAGGGAGACAGCCACATCCTAAGTAAGTGACTATGGAGTCATCTTGGGTCTCATCTTCCTCATGTGCCTTTGCTGCCGTGGGCAGCCACGTATGAGAGTGAGGATTTGGACGGAGGAGGTGAGCATGTATTTCCTCTCCCTTAGTAACTCCACCCCTCACACTTCAGCAAGAGGTGGTAGGGTGTGTGCACAGCAAGAAGAGGGGCAGAGCAGTGGGCTAATTTGTGTGGCTTTCCCACTGTTGTGGGAAAATGAAGCATGTGCTCATGCCAGCCTCTGAGTTATGAGTGTGTAATTTGGTAATTCTCCGGGTGAGACAAATGCACCAAAGCTGTATTTAAAATATTTAATAGTATGAAAGTGAACGTTCAAACTCGTGCTGACAAAAAACATTAAGTTTTCCTTCTTTAGAGCGTTAGGAAATAATTTTAAAACCGCTACAATGATTAGAGGAAAAAAAAAAAAAAACTTTGACTAATAGGAAAATTCCCAGCTTTCATTAATCCGAGTAGTAAATAGCATGGTTTCCTGTTTTTACATGAGGCCTCATGTTTTTCCCATCTGTTCATTTTGTTGTTGTTGTTTGCTTGTTTATTTATTTATTTATTTGCATGCACACATGTGCACACATACCGGCAGACCCCATGTGGAGGTCACAGGACAACTTGTGAGAATTGCTTCTCTCTGTGTACCATGTCCTGGGTCCTGGGGATCAGGCTTGGAGGCAGGTGGCCTTCCCCTTTGAGCCCGCATCTTTGTCTTGTACCTACTCTCAAAAATGATGTAGGTCCATATGCTGGTCAAAACAGTCTAGGTATTTTATTTCTGTTCTTTACAAAAATATTATTATTGTATGTGTATACGTGCTGTGTGTGCATGGAAACATATGTGCCACTGGGATTTTGGACTCAGGACATGACTTCTTCAGCTCAGATTAGAGCAGTGTGAGTCACCTCGGTGTCCATTCTCCAGACAGCAACCTTCAATGCGTGTGTATTCAAATTTGTTTGGAGAGAACATTAAAAGAAAAGTGTTAGCCCACAAAGGGGTCTTACCCATAAAGGGGAATGAAGAGTTGCACACCTCATTCCCAGCCCACTGTGGATGCCCAGCCTTCAAGTTCAAGACAGGAAGGAAGCCATGAGTGTGAGAAACAGGAAAAGCTAGGGGAAATTTTACAACACAGTTATGTCACAAGCAAAAGGTAAAAGGTGCTTGATCCAGTAGAAAGAGCTTTGCTCTCAGGACCAGCTAGCTATTCTGCTGCAAGAATTCCAGACGGACCACCAGGCTCCAACACTTGGGAGAAGACTATCCCTCTCTGCACGTCAATGTCTTACCTGGGTGGAAGCTATGCTGATACCTGTCTCATAGGATTTCTACTGGGATTCCAGAGGATGTGAAATGGAACTTCACTTCCTGCCTGGCATGCAGGCTCCGCACCATCCCATCGTCTTTCCTCCACAGGGCAGGCACTTTAACGTTAATGGCTCTAAAGCGTCTGACAAGTGAAGTGGAAAGGATTCTTGTGGTGTGTGGAAATCTGACATGGCACAAAATAGAGAGGAAGAAAGGAGAGACAAAGGGAAGGGAGAGAAAGGGAAGAAGAACAAAGGGGGAGGAGAAGGAGGAGGGAGATGAGGAGAAAAGGAAGATGAGGAAATGATGGAAAATCTGCTTTAAAAGATTAAAAGATCTGCTCAAAGTGGGCCAAGTGTGTAAGTGCAGATCGCGTGGCTGATATTCAAAAATAGGAGAAACTTGAGTTATTTCAATTACTTCAATTTTCTTCTTTCCTGGAGGGAAGCCCAGGACAGAAGCGTTTCTGTGATGTCTGTGGTTCTTTTCCCTATTGTCAGGGAGTACTTGTATTGTCCCTGTCATGTGCCTCAGCCTGCCTGCCTCCCCAGTGGGCCCTGAGTGAGGAGATGCCTTGCTGTATCATTGCATATCCCATAGCCTGGGTCTTCCAGCTGTATGCACGGGACTCAGTGGAGAAGGGCCCATCCTCTGTATCTCATCCTTCTTGATGTGATTAACAGTGGAGCTTGTTATGAGCACATGTCCCAGAAGTCAGGATCCTTACATGGAAGTGCTCCTGTCTTCCACAGTGGCTTTCTATTTTCTGTGATATTTGGAAGATTCTAAGATTTCTCCCAGCCCATGTGCAGACTCTTGCTGGAGGTAAGTGTCTCAGGCACCCCACAACTCCTGACCATGATGCCCACAACTCAACCCTCTGTTCCCATCTTCCTTATATGTCCAATGACAGTTCTTCAGGGATGCTAGGAGGATTTAGGGACACACACACACACACACACACACACACACACAGAGAGAGAGAGAGAGAGAGAGAGAGAGAGAGAGAGAGAGAGAGAGAGAATTTCGGGATATACAGTAGATTTAAGGACACGGTAGCAACATCCACTACAAAGGGTAATATCCAACATGGAAGACACAAGTGACTGCTGAGACTTTGACTCTTGCACGGTATGACAGTCTAAGGTTAGTTCATTCAGAAATACACAGCAACAGCCACATACTCCTGATAATTTCCATCCTAGTAAACACAGCCCTGAAAAACCACAGCCCCCATGCATCTAAGACCCTTCATAAGCCACCTGGTACTTCCTTCAGTTGGCTTCTACAAGGCCTTTAGCATCATGCTTCTGTGATCCCAGACCTTGGCATAGGCTAGCTGTAGGGACAAACACACCCATGATTTCTGTCTTATTACACACACTGTCTGACAGTGGCAAATGCAGAAAGGGCCATGTGGAATGGGTCTCTGTAGGCCTGCACAGAACCTAGAGGTTTCTCAGCTTGCCAGTGCCTCTTGGTGTCCCAACAGGCAGGAAGACAGGCCCTTTCTTTGGCTCTGGAGCCTGAGAATCCTACAAGACAGGAATTAGCTAGAACGCCGGACTGATCTCCCTCTTTTCTGGAGCAAGCTCTTACATCTCTCTGAAGCTCCTGCATGGGCTACGTCTGAATACCCAGGGCCCTGGAACTATCATCCATAGAGGGAATGTTGAGTTATTTAGGAGCAAGGGCATAGCACCTCATGCTACATACCAAGATCAGATCCAAGACATTTTCTAGAACTCCTGTTCCAGAATCCCAGAGCCCCCTTTGAGAGTAATGTTTTGGGAGCCATGACTGCAAGGTGATCTTGTTCAGTTTCCATAAACGTTACACAGAAGTATTTGTGAAGTGCCTACTATGTGCTGCAATGCTCCTAGAAATATTATACTTGTTTTCAGGGTAAATGCCAAAAACCTTTTCCAAAAATCATTTTCCAATAAGGTAAATGACCTTAATGTCCTCAACAGAGTGGGTTTGGTTAGCCTTTGGTCTCACTTTCTAGTTTACTCTCACTAGGCTCACAGTCAGTGGCTCGCATGTGTCCAACATACCATTTAAACTCCTGCCTCGGGATCTTTGCAAGTAGTATTCTCTCTGATGCTCACAGCTCTATACCTGTAGGTTGCCACAGCTGAACTTTCTTTGGCCTCCCATATGACTTCTGATCTCCCCTTCTGCGTCCTTGTCTTCATGTGACACCTAACTTTTTTAATACATGCTGGTGTTTGGTTGTTTGTTGTCCTACTAAAAACCATCTTGGTGAGGGGTTGCTTGTACTTTTTCCTCTGGTGTGGTCAGCCCCTGGAACAGTGTTGGTCACACAGAACTGCTCAGGAAGTAGTTGTTGGATAAACTATCTGCCCTTCATCCAGTCCTACTCACGGGAGGCAAAGCAGAGACCTTGCAGATGTTTGAACTCTTGCAGATAATCAGCAGGCAAGGTGTGTCCATAAACTCACCCAGCAAGGTCTTCTGGATTATTCTTTGCATGTCAGGGGCTAGATTACAGCATGGACAAGTGGGTCTGTGAGTGTGGAGCTCACATTTCAATTCCCCTGTCTAGTCCTCTCAGTCAGACATCCCCAAATTCCCATTTTCCAGCCCCATCTCTCTGATTTTTATGTTAAGACAAACATTCTTGTACCCAGAAAACAAATCATGATCTCCTTGAAGACAGGAGAGTGCTCCAACTTCACAAATTCTTAGGGAGGAGATATGGACTCCTGGGTAGTTAGCTTGTGGATATATTTGCAAATGATTCTCTTTAATTGGTCCTTCTTCAAGCTCCTATGAAGTTTCCCTCCATTCTGGTTATCCATCATTATGGCTTCAACCAACCACAATTTTATTGCAAAATTCAGTTTTTAGGCAAGGGATCCAGACAAGGCTCGGATGAATTGGTGTACTGCTTCATATGGTTAAATCCCACGAATCCCAATAATCCAAAACTTGAGAGACTGAGTAGGTAGGGTTTTGGAAGAACTGCAGCACGGCTCCTCACTCACGTTCAGGCAGATAGGTGATAGAATGGTTAATATTGTCAACTTGACAGGATCTGAACCTTAAAGAGGGAGCCTCTGGGTGTGTCTGTGAGGGATTTGATTTTTTTTTTTTTTTTTTTTAGATTAAGTTAATTGAGGAGGGAAGACCACCCTCAAGTGTAAGCAGCACTATCCCATGTTCTGGGATCTTCCAGAGCATAAAAAGCTGAGCACCAGCATTCATCTCTCTTTGCTTCATGGCAGTAGATGCCATATGACCAGCTGCCTCAAACTCTTGCTGCCACCCCTTCCCCACCATGATGGATATCATCAACTGCGAGCCAGAATAAACCATTCCTTGTTTCCCTCTGTTGCTTTGGCTGGACACTCTGTCACAGAGAAGAGAAAGGTGACTAGTACAGCCTACCAGGACAAAGCCCAGAGTCAAAGAAGAAGGGGTTACCCTTCTCCCACACATTTCCCCTCTCTGTGCCTGTTCTCAGCCTGGCTGCAGTGGCTCCCCATTAGACTCATCTCAAATTGTGAGTCCTTTCTGGAAGAGCAGATTTTTGAGACCCAAGGCTCAGCTTCAGTAAAGCAATAACTAAAAAGAGAAGTGAGATTCTGCAAATGTCAGGCCACCAGTTCCTCAGCAGTGGCCTCCATCGCCCGAGACCTCTCCTGACCTCTTGGATCTGCTAACTTAGTGCTCCCCACTGGAAAATGGCACAGGAATGACTCAACCAAAGACCTAAATAAAATGCTGAGATGAGAGGAACCAGACTCATCTACTTGACTTGTTACTGGGTCAGCATCAGGAGGCATAGGAAGACTCTTCTAGAAGTTTCTTTCCCCAGGGGCTCACCTGGCAAGAGTGTATTTGGGAAGTTTCCACAAGGGAAAAGAGTGGTGTATTGACTTTCCATTTGGTTGGGGACATCTGGGGATGGAACCAACATTGAGAACTCCTGTGGTCCTAAGCCCTTCTTTGGGATAAAATGGGAGATTATCAGCTAATAGCATTTGTGGACTACAATGGATGAGCAAAGCTGGTGTCAGAGATCATCAGGAGCCCTTTGGAGGCCTGAGATGTGAGGTGCTCTGTATGTGGTGGGGGAAGTCCTCTGGCTATGGGATTCTAGACATACTGAAGTCCTGCCTCCATCTTGCCTTGCTCATTCGTCTGCTTGCTCAAAGGCCACAGTGCGACAATTCTCTCTGAATACTTGAGCATCTGTAAGGAGAAGAGCTGAAGCAAGAAAGGCAGGCTCCCTTCTGCCCCATCTTGACCCAAGGGTTTAACCTCCATCTCACATTCAACCTAGCAAAGAGTTCTTTCAAAGCAAATACCAAATCTTTCCTTTCCTTCACCTCAATTGTTCTCTCTCGGCCATTTGCTTGGGTGGTAAAACAGGCTCCATGAAGAACCTGTTGTCTTGTACCTTCCCTTTGCTCTCCCTCCCCAAACTTCATTCTGGAGTGGCAGAGCTTCTCTGTCACCACACCACACATTTTTGTCACCCCTTCAGTGGCTTTCCACCACAGTGGGTATCTATCACTATAGCTTGAAATAACCATGCTTTTACTGTGAATCTCATGATGTAGCTAAGAATCCAGGCAGAGTTCAGCTGGATGGGTGGTCTACTCTGTAGAGGGTGGATTGAGCTCCTTTGGGGGTTTCTTGTTGAAGTATCTGAGCTGGACTTGGTGCTTTGGTCTAGAGCTCAGTTTTAGAGAATCTAAGTACACATTAATCTCAGATTTTGGTGGCTTGGTGGGGTTACCTAGAGATCTGTCATCAGATTGAATAGGTAACTAGAGTGCCACTGTATCCTTTGCATAGGGAATAAGTCACCAATAAAGAAAGCTTCAAAGTAGGAAGTAGAGGCTGAGGTGATAGTCCAGTGAGTCAAGAGCTTCCCTTGCAAGCATGAGGACCCGAGATCAATCTCTAGCCTGATACATACAAAGCCAAAGATGGTGACACGAACTTATAATGCCAGCACTGAGAAGATGAAGGCAGGCAGATCCCTGGGCTCATTAGCCAGCTAGCCTAGTCTAGGCCAATGGGACACTCTGTATGAAAGAACAAAATGGCTGATTGGCTCCAGAGGAGTCATACCCAAGGTTGTCATTTGGCTTCTAGGTGCACATGTAGATGCTCTCAGAAAAATGTCACTTTCTAGCCACCCAAGCCATGTCTTATGACCCAGCCCTGGCTGCCCTCACCACTTCTTCCTCCCACATCACTCTCTAGCCACACCAGACTCCTTCCTGTTCCACAAACACACCAAACCCTCTCTTCTCAACCTTAGAAGTATCTTGCTTACTGTCTGTTTGCCAGAATTGCCTCTCCCTAAAACTCTCTCTGGCTTACCTCTGAAGCTGAGTACTCTCAGTTGCATATTATCCCAGTAGGCTTCTGTGCCTGTCCCTCCTAATATATATCAGTGGAAAGAAATCCTTTATCCCCCACCCTAAGTGCAAAAACAGTGTCAGTCTATCATTTCCTCGTTACTGAGACATTTGGTTTGCCCTCTGGGTTCCAGATGGCTTTGTTCTTGTTTAGAAAGTGGTCATCTCTGACAGCCCCGGTCACAGAATCAGCCGTGAATTGCTCCTCTTGGGGAGGGCACAGAGCAAAGCAACTCAGGGAATACAGGAGCAAACACACACCAGCAAGATTTTTTAATAATAGATGTTAAAAAATGAATCAAAACAAGGCAGCTATCCCCACCAAACAGGGCTAAGTGTAATGTCTATCATGGGCTATGATATATGTCTGCTTGGAGACCGACTCGACAAAAGGCCAAATTTTCTTAAAAGCATGTTAAAATATTAATAGCTATCTGAAACAGTTTTCTTGCAACTGCTGCCAGTCTTTGGAAAGATGACATCAGACTGGAAAGAACTAGGAGACGTGGTAATGTCTTGGCCGTGGTGACCTACTGGGGTACCTTACCATCAGCTGCAGAGGGGAGGGCTGTGGTCTGGTGGGGGAGGCCCCAGCAGGTTCCAGCTGTGTGAATCAGACTTGCTAAGAAAGTTCATATTTTTCCTCACTTACTGTGATTCACTCCCTCTGGCAAGTTCTGTCCTGAAACCCGTTAAGAGCCGTACCAAGGCCTATTTGGTTTGATTCCATTTTTCCCCACTAGCCTGTCTTCCCCTGTGGCCCCTATCTACTTCATGTCCACTGATTTTCTTAGCAGACACTCACAATCGCCCCTTTCTTTACAACCCCAGGACTCATTCTTCTTCCTTAGCTGTTCTTTCCTCTCTATTCATATTTGTCAACTTGACAATATCTAGGGTGACCAAAGAAACAAATTTCTTGGCATGTCTGTGAACAATTAACTCAATTAATCTAACCTATTAGGTTCATTAAACTGAGAAGATCCTCCCTGAATGTGGATGGCTACATTCTGTGGCCTAGGATCCTGGGCTAAATACAAAGGAGAAGGTGAGCTGGGCCCTGTGTCCATGACTCTCCTCTTTGCTTCCCAACTGTGGATGCAAAGTACCCAGCTGCATCATGAGCCTGCTCCTTTGCCTTCCCCACCGTGCTGACTGTGCCCTTGAACCAAAATAAACCCCTCCCTCTTTAAGTTGCTTTTGTCGTCATGGCAACAGAGTAAGTAACCATTGCACTTCCTTATTCGTCTCTTACTGTGTAAGTTTTTGTTGGAGAGTTGTTCACAGTACAATATCCCCGAGTTGTTCACAGTACAATATCC